>CM044007.1:69501152-69806152 GCA_024085815.1 Flaveria linearis | reverse complement strand
ATTGGGTTGCTTATGTAATTAGTCGAAAATAACTAAGAGTCTAAGTCTCTAAAGATTATGTATGTATAAGGGTTTAAAGTATCAAATCGTAAAGATTACGTATGTATAAGGGTTTAGAGTGTCAAACCTAAAGTTATAAACTACCACCGTAAGTATATATAGATGTCAAAGTGTCTGTAATCTTTGCACAATTAATCTATACTCAATTCATACGTATTATCAAGTTTCTCTCAAACTTCATATTCAATTGATCAATCTTACATATCGATTCATATATCAATTCGATCCTAAAGGGCTAACAGGATTTGCTTATTTTCATGACTTAGGATAGTGATGCACCAGAAGAATGTAAGGCCCCCGTTCCCGGGCACCTCACAGCTGGTCATCATCGTACTTAAAACATATCATTATTTAGTCTTTACTAAAATCATGCAGCGTAATCTGTGAAATAACTTTTCATTTTACTATAAATGCTTTTGCAAAGTAATATAACATTCATTACAAAACATCGTTTGTTTGCATTACAATACAAAAGCGTTAAACAAAAGAATGCCATTCCAAAAGAGCTGAGTAGCTGCCTCATGCCATCCTCAGCAACCTTACCTGCCAACTGGAAACATATAAAAAGTCAGCGTTGCTGAGTGAGTTCTAGTTTTATAATAAAACATACTTTACTTTCATTAAAACCATTTCTTTACTTTCATGCTATCACACATCATACATACACATAGATAATATCATTATTATCTTCATCATTCGTTATCTTTATTTCTATATAGGTCTTGTCATACTTTGCTCTCTTCACGACACGCAGCCTTGATTACAGAGGTCGAGTGGCAAGGATTCCGTTTCATGCTTTAATATTATGTTTGTTCCGTTCATTTCTTTCATTCGTTCATTCTTTAACTTTCATTCATTCACTGTGCGTCTTTAACTTTCTTACTCTTTCATCTTTACCTCTTTTCTTTCTCACACCCATAAAGCTTACCTTTCTGTATCGTGGTACTGGACCTAGGCCTATCATAGACCTCTATAACGGTGCATCGCACCTCCTGGCCACAGTACCTAAGGCAAAGTTTAGGGGTGCTATCACTATATACAATACCTTTCTGTTTCGTGGTGCTGGACCTAGGCCTATCATAGACCTTCTATATCGGCGCACCGCACCCTCCTGGTCACATCACCTAAGGTAGAGTTTAAGTGTACCATTTCCACAAGCATTATCCTTCTGTATCATGGTACTGGACCTAGGCCTATTATAGACCTTCTATATCGGCGCACCGCACCCTCCTAGCCACAGTACCTAGGATATGCAACGATGGTTCTATGCAATGGTTAATCCAAGTGTCAGGATTTTACCCTCTTCGTAGCACACAGCCACGATTACTGAGGTCACAAGACAAGGATTCCATTTCGAGTCTGTTGCAATAACAAGGTCGCTCACCTCCTGTATTTGCTTGCAAGCCTTTCTTACTCTCATTCTTTATTATTGCATGCATTCATACATCATGTTCCTCTTTCATTATCTTTCACTTTACGTTATATAATACTTTCGTTTCATTCATTAACATAACACGTAAAGCCACGGGAAAGATAAACATGCATCATAATAAGAACATCAACATACATTATGACATTACTATACAGGGCATCATCATACATACGTAACACGCATCATGCATAAACATGCAACATCATCATTATCATGCCCTACGTAACTTCTATGATCCCTACGGTCATCTTACGTATGCCTACGGGAACTTCCACTTCAAAACTTACATCTGCACTTTCCCCCGAAAGTCAGTACTCTAACTATGTTCTTCCTTGGGTACAACAGCCCTATTTGGGTGAATGGGCACCCTTCAGTTGCACGGCCTTCATGCGATTGAACATCATCCGACTGGACCTATACGAATGAACACTTATGCGAATGAACACCTAATCGTGCGAATGGACTCTCAATCATGCGAATGGACTCTCGATCGTGCGAATGGACACTATGCGAATGGACCTCATGTGAATGGACCTCATGCGAATGAGCACCTATGCGACTGAGCTCTCAGTCGCATGACTCCCCATGCGACTGGACCCCCAGCCGTGCGACTGAACCTCAATCGTGCGACTGAACCCCAATCGCCTCCAGTCAGCCGTATGGCCTCCAGTCGGTCGCCCAGCCTAGCTGATGCAGAATGCAGTTCATCCCGAACCCAATCTGCCATTTTTGACCTCCAAGCTCATCCAAACCCATTCTAAGCCCAAATCAACCATCCTAAACCTTAGAAATGCATACTATGACACCATTCAAGCACATACAAGCTCAAGAACATACTCTAAACACATCACACACAATCACACCCAAATGGGTCAAACACACGCATATACAAAAACGGGTTTACTATGTGTTCCAGCCCCAAATCAGTTGAAAACGAGTAAAATAGGGGTCCTAGAACTCACACAAAAAAGAAAAAGAAGAAGTGCTTCGTGTTGACTCGCTAACCGACGGTTTTCGTGCTCGGATACACCCGAACCAACCTTTTTCTCTCTTTTCTCTCTTCTTTCTCTCTTCTTTCTCTTTTGGCTGAGTTTTCTTAAGAGTGGGGAGGATATGGCTGCCCCCCCTCTTAATCTCCCATATTTACAACTTTTCCCCCGTTTTGGCAAGTTTGGTCCCCCGACTTTGGACTTTATTTTTTTTCTTTAGTCGGCTTTAAAGAAATATCCGGGTGTTACAAGTCCACCCCCTTATATAGGTTTCATCCCCGAAACCTGTTATTCCTCGAACAAGCGTGGGTAATGCTGTCTCATTTCCTCTTCAGTCTCCCATATTGACTCGGATCCCTTCCTGTGCTTCCACTGTACACGCACAAGAGGAACCACTTTATTCCTCAACCTCTTCTCTTTTCGATCAATGATCGCCACTGGTTGCTCCACATAATTGATTCGTTCGTCTACTTCGATATCCTCCAGTGGAACAATCATATCCTCATCTGCCAACCACTTCCTTAGATGAGATACGTGGAATGTCGGTTGAATTCCACTTAACTCATCCGGTAACTCCAGTCTATAGGCCACCTCTCCTACTCGAGCAATGATTCGGAAAGGGCCTATATACCTCGGGCTCAATTTTCCCCGCTTTCTGAACCGAATGATACCTTTCCAAGGTGAGACCTTCAACATAACCCGGTCACCCACCTGGAACTCAATCGGTCTGTGTCGTTTATCAGCATACGACTTCTGTCTATCTTTGGCTGCCTTCATGAAGGCCTTGTTCCTTTCAAGCTTTTCAGTCGTAGCCTCGATCACCTTGACGCTCCCTAACTCTTTATGACCAATATCACCCCCAACAAACGGGTGTTCTGCATCTCCTACCGTATAGCATCTTATAATGTGGCATGCCAATGCCGGCATGATAGCTGTTATTGTATGAGAATTCAGCTAATGGTAAGTGGTCATCCCAACTTCCCCCAAAATCAATCACACATGACCAAAGCATGTCCTCTAGTGTCTGAATGGTCCTTTCTGACTGACCATCAGTCTGGGGATGATAAGCCGTGCTAATGTGTAACCTCGTCCCCATCGCATCGTGGAATTTCTTCCAGAATTTGGATGTAAACCGGGTGCCGCGATCAGACACAATAGACACCGGCACACCGTGACGAGTCACAATCTCCTTGATGAAAAGATCCACCAACCTCTCGGATGAATATGTGTCACACATCGGAAGGAAGTGAGCACTCTTCGTCAAGCGGTCAACAATCACCCATATAGCATCATACCCTTTCGGAGTACACGGCAGTTTCGTAATAAATCCTTGGTGATGTGCTCCCACTTCCATTCCGGTATATCCAAAGGTTGAATCTTTCCATATGGCTTTTGATGCTCAGCCTTCACTTGCAAACAAGTAAGGCACTTACTCACATACTCCACTACATCACACTTCATACCCGACCACCAATAATCTTTCTTCATGTCTTGATACATCTTCGTAGCACCGGGATGAATAGAGTATCGAGTCTTGTGAGCTTCAGCCATAATATTCCCTCGTAGATCCCCAAAACGTGGAATCCACATTCGTCCAAACCGGGTTCTAACACCAAATGTGTTTTCACCCAACTTTACGACCAGACCTCTCATTCTTTCGGAGTTAAGATGATCTTCTTTTAATGCCTCATCTTGAAACTCTTTGACTTGCTTCATCATATCGGAGGTCATAATCAATTGGTACGCTTTCACCCGAATAGGCTCGGGCCTCTCCTTTCGGCTAAGGGCATCTGCCACCACGTTGGCTTTGCTCGGATGATAATGGATCTCACAATCATAATCCTTTATGAGTTCCAACCATCGCCTCTGCCTCATATTCAAATCCTTCTACTCGAAGAAGTACTTCAAGCTCTTGTGGTCAGTGAAGATGGTGCACTTCGTCTCGTAGAGATAGTGCCTCCAAATCTTTAGTGCAAAGACCACAACTGCTAGCTCCAAGTCATGAGTAGGATAGTTAACCTCATGAACCTTCAACTGTCGGGATGCATAGGCTATATCCTTCCCCCTCTGCATTAACACACACCCCAATCCCGAGTAGGAAGCATCAGAATAAACCACCAGATTTTCACTTCCATTGGGTAATGACAATACAGGAGCTTGGGTCAATCTCGTTTTCAATTCTTCGAACGCCTTCTCTTGAGTTTGACCCCATATAAATTTCACATCCTTCTGGGTCAACTTGGTTAGTGGAGAACCGATCTTGGAAAAGTCTTAAATAAATTTTCGGTAGTAGCCCGCCAAACCCAAGAAACTACGAATCTCGGATGGCGTACTTGGAGACTTCTATTGCATCACCGCTTCCACCATGGCCGGATCCACCATAATCCCCTCCGGATTCACCACGTGACCCAAGAATTGAACTTCGCGCAACTAGAACGCGTATTTGGAGAACTTGGCATACAACTTCTCCCTTCTCAACGTCTCCAACAATTCTCGAATGTGACCGGTATGCTCTATCTCACTCTTTGAATAAATCAGGATATCATCAATAAACACAATCACTGATTTATCCAACATCGGCCGACACACTCGGTCCATCAGATCCATAAAAGCAGCTGGCGTATTGGTCAAACCAAAAGACATAACAAGGAACTCGTAGTGACCGTAACGCGTACGAAAAGCTGTTTTAGGAATATCCTGCTCTTTCACCTTTAGTTGATGGTAGCCAGATCGAAGATCTATCCGTGAAAACCAACTGGCGCCTTGAAGCTGATCGAACAAATCTTCTATCCTCGGTAACAGATACCGATTCTTCACTGTGAGCTTGTTCAGTTCACGGTAGTCTATACACATCCTCATACTACCATCTTTCTTCTTTACAAATAAGACCAGAGCACCCCAATGATAGATACTCGGTCTAATGAACCCCTTATC
The DNA here is from genome assembly GCA_024085815.1 of Flaveria linearis. Classification (NCBI taxonomy): domain Eukaryota; kingdom Viridiplantae; phylum Streptophyta; class Magnoliopsida; order Asterales; family Asteraceae; genus Flaveria; species Flaveria linearis. The sequence continues at coordinate 69,800,737 of CM044007.1, read as the reverse complement.
GAGCAGCTCTTGCAACTGCTCTATCAACTCTTTCACCTCTGTCGAAGCCAACCGATACGGTGCCTTGGCAACAGGTTGGGCACCCAGTATCAGATCAATCTGAAACTCGATCTCTCGGTCAGGTGGCACTCCTGATAAGTCTTCTGGGAACACGTCTGGAAAGTTACACACAACCGGAACATCGGATAGTTGTGGTGTTGGCGTTTCCACATCCTTTACATAACGCAAGTAGGCGCTACACCCACGCCTCATACACTTTCCCGCCACCACCATTGAGATCACTTTCGGGATTGTCGTGACCCGATCCCCATAAACAGTTACCGAACTCCCGTCAAGCGCTATCAAACGAATCATCTTCTTGCAACACACTATATTCGCCTCGAAGTCTGCCAACCAATCAATCCCAAGAACCAAGTCGAAACCACCTAAGGTCATCACAAATGGTCTAACCGAAAATTTATGACCCTCTAATTCCACATCACAATCCTCTATCATCTCTGAAATCCTAGCAGACTTACCTATGGTAGTTTCTACATCAAATGGCGCATCAACACGTCTACTACTAACAGGCAGTTTAGTACAAAAAGCAGTAGAAATAAAACTCCTACTAGCACCCGAGTCAAACAACACAGAAGCCAAAGTTTGGTTCACTAAAAACGTACCGGACACAACATCAGGGTCCGTCCTATCCTCCTCCTGTGTCATAGTGAATGCCATGGCGCTTGCCCTTGGTCCTTCACTCCTCGTCTTCTTTATGCTAGAACCCTCAGCTCTAGGCTTCTTACCATCCTAGTTACGTGGCCCTCCATGCCACAGTTAAAGCATCGGACCGCATGACAGTCCCTAGCCATATGCCCCGGCTTCCCACATCTGAAGCACACGTTCAACCCCAGTCTACATTCCCCACTATGCTCTCTCCTACACTTACCGCACTTCTTCATACCCGCACTCGATGTGACCATACGACGGTCATCCACCCATGCCTTCTTGTTACTCGTCGAGGCATCACCCTGACCAAACCTCTTCCCATTCCAGTTCCTATCACCACCACCCATCCTACTACCTTTAGTCACCACCACTACAGCCCTTTCATCATACAGTCTCCCCGCCAAGTCCACCGCCGACCTAAACGTGCTCGGTCGGGCAGCTATCACATGCCTGCGAATATCCACCGACAACCCCTGAATATACCTCTTGATCTTTTGCGACAGAGGTATCACCTGATCGGGCACCTTCCATGCCATCTCGTTGAATTTGGTGGTGTACTGCTGATGTGTCATCGTTCCCGCCTCCAGCTGCAGGAACTCCCTCTCAACTTTATCCATTACCCAGTGAGGACAGAACTCCTCAATAACCAACTTCTTCAATTCGGGCCATCTCATCCTCCCGATTGCCCTGCTACCCTCGGCTTGGAATATATTGTCCCACCAGCACAGGGCCGAGTCCACAAAAGAGTGGGCAGCAAACTTTACTTTCTGATCCTCCTGGCACTCGCTGATGTTCAAAACAGCCTCCATTTCTCTCACCCATCGATGAACAGCAGCAGCAGTGCCGTTATCATCAAAAGTAGGGGGCTTGCATCGTTGAAATGCCCCGTAGTTACAACCTCGTGCTGACTCCTGCACAGGCTCCTCCTCTTACTCCTCACTATCGGAGGGAATCGTCTCAGTCTCCGGTTGTTCACGTCCTCCAGAGGACCGGTTCCTCTCTTGTCTTTTCCCTTCCCGTATGGCCTTTATCACTTCGGTCACCACAGATGGTAAAATTGTCTACATGACCTGATGCACCTCTTCCACCACTGCCTCTTTCACTGAGGCCCTCAAATTTGCACTCTTATCACCACCCTTCGGATGAGGGGTCTCGGGTCCCTCAGGAACCACCTTCTCAACTCTAGGTCTGCCTCTTTTGGGCCGCGATACAGCACCAAGTCCGCCATGTGAGGCTTTGGACGATCTACCACCGGCCATCCTCTATAACACACTGAAAGATTCAAACACCAACACGGTCATTCAAGGGAATAGCTCAGTTTATGTCAAGTATAGTAAGTCCTTAATTACAGTGGCCAGTTGTGATTAGCCACTTACTTTACTCTTCGTACCACGAGCATTACCTGTCCTGACTACATCAGTATCTAAATCTACCAGCAACACATAAACCACATAACATGCATCATAATAAGGAACATCAACATACACTATGGCATTGCTATACAGGGCATCATCATACATACGTAACATGCATCATGCATAAACATGCAACATCATCATTATCATGCCCTACGTAACTTCTATGATCCCTACTGTCATCTTACGTATACCTACGGGAACTTCCACGTCAAAACTTACATCTTCACTTTCCCCCGAAAGTCAGTACTTTAACTATGTTCATCTTTGGGTACAACAACACTATTTGGGCGAATGGGCACCCTTCAGCAGCACGACCTTCATGCGACTGAACATCATGCGATTGGACCTATACGGATGAACACTTATGCGAATGAACACCCAATCGTACGAATGGACTCTTACGTGCGAATGGACTCTCAATCATGCGAATGGACACTATACAAATGGACCTTATGCGAATGGACCTCATGCGAATGAGCACCTATGTGACTGAGCAGTCAGTCGCATGACTCCCCATGCGACTGGACCCCAGTCATGCGACTGAACCTCAATCGGGCGACTGAACCCCAATCGCCCTCCAGCCAACCGTATGGCCTCCAATCGGTCGCCCAGCCCTAGCTGATGCAGAATGCAATTCATCCCGAACCCAATCTGCCATTTTCGACCTCCAAGCTCATCCAAACCCATTCTAAGCCCAAATCAACCATCCTAAACCTTAGGAATTCATAATATGACACCATTCAAGCACACATAAACTCAAGAACATACTCCAAACGCATCACACGGAATCACACCCAAATGGGTCAAACACACACACATACAAAAACGGGTTTACTATGTGTTCCAGCCCTAAATTAGTTGAAAACAAGTAAAATAGGGGTCCTAAAACTCACACAAACAAGAAAAGAAGAAGTGCTTCGTGTTGACTCGCTAACCGATGATTTTCATGTTCGGATCCACCCGAACCAACCTTTTTCTCTCTTTTCTCTCTTCTTTCTCACTTCTTTCTCTTTTGGCTGAGTTGTCTCAAGAATGGGGAGGATATGGCTGCCCTCCCCCTCTTAATCTCCCATATTTACAACTTTTCCCCGTTTTGGAAAGTTTGGTCCCCCGACTTTGGACTTTCTTTTTTTTCTTTCGTCGACTTTAAAGAAAATATCCGGGTGTTACAAAGAAGGAAGGCGAGAAGAGGCAAGACGTGCAGAAGGATGAAGCATCGAAAAAGGAAGGCGAAGAAGAGGAATAACGGAGGAATGATACAGTGTGAGGCAGAAGCAATCTTTTCATACCAGACCGGATAGTGAATCAGATGCCTCACCGGTTCACTGGTTGGACTAGTTCGACCGGTAGGACCAAATATAAGAACTAGATAAAATTATAATTATTGTAATAAATATATGTAAAAATTACTTGATTAATAAAAATATAGAGTAAATTGTAATTTTCGTCCTTGAGATGTGGTGCATTTCGTCATTTTATCCAAAGATTAATTTTCCCCTTTGTGTCCTTGACATTTAAAAAACTTGCAATTTTCATACAATTTCGTTAACCTTGTTTATTTACTTTTTAAGTAGTCATCACGTGCATCTCATGTGAGAGGCAATTATTTACTTTTACACCTCATCATGAAGAAAAAAACCTAAATAACCATTGTTCAATTACTTTGTATCTTCAAACATTATTCGATTGTTTTTAATATTCAAAGTTAATGTCCACTTAACGGGTGAAACCAACGGCGTTAACATAAGTGGATGAAAATAACAATTTTTACAATGTCAGGGACACAGAAGGGAAAAATAAAGTTTTTGGATGAAAACGGCAAAAGGCACCAAACCTTAGGGACGAAAATGACAATTAACTTAAAAGTTATATATAAAAAAATCGGTTCAAACGGTGCGACCACCGGTTCAACCGGTCCAGTTTCCCGTCCGACTGCCGGTTACTTGTCCTACCAACACATCAACATCAAAACGAATTTAAGAACCGAACTGGAACCGGACTTGATTGGAATTTGGTTCTCGGTCCAACATTCACACAGGCCAATCCAGCCTGGTTTTTAGAATAATAGGGAGAAGCAATTTGCAGTTAGGGTTTCTTTAGATTATCAAGGCTAGGATCTGCTAACAAGGTCCCAAGGATCCACATGTAACAAATATATGGTTTATCAGGTTTAGGCGGGAAAAGCAAGTTGAGGATGCATGAGAGAGGGCTACGTATCCTCAAAAACTTTCTTTTATAGAATTGATAGATTTATTTGAAGTTTATTTTAGTTAAGATATTGTTTAGAATATTTTACTAGTTGTTTAGTTTACTTTTCTAGTTTGAGTTTAACTAGTAGTCTTAAAAAACAATTAATAGTTTTAGTGTAATTGTATGGGTAGGGTGTAGTAATTTTAGGTTCAAGTTTTTGTTTGAGTTAATATATTAAAAGAGTCGTGAGAGTACCGCAAAACCATCGTGTTCATGCATCATCAATTTTAATCGGGTTATTAGATTTTAATAATCTCAACTTTTATTTATTGGCCGAGATTAATCCAACTCAGGAAATATTTACAGACACTCCCAACTTTAAGCTTATTTTCCTCAAACGATCCCTTATTAAATGAGAGTTAACAACGTTAGTTTATTTTATGACGTGGACTACTTATCTTGCCAAACACTAAGTAGAAAGTTGAAATCAATCATGAGGTCCGTCAATCTGAACCTTCTGAACCCTTAAACCCGTCAATATTCACCTCTTGATCTGAACCATTTGACTCGTTAAATATTGATTTCAAGTGATTATAGAGGCTAGACACTGAAAACGGGCCTAATAGAGGTTGGGCGGCAACGGAGTTGAAAAATGGCTCAAAGTTAGCCCATTTCATCAAAATAAATTAACAGACGTTAACTCTCATTTAGTAAGTGATCGTTGGAGGAAAATAATATTAAAGTTGTGAGTGCCTGTAAATATTACCTGAGTTGATATTAATCACGTCTAAAAAATAAAAGTTGAGATTATTAAAATTCAATAACCGATTTAAATCCAACGTACCGATTCCAACAAATTCTTTATAAACTTCATTAAATCAATGTCCAATAAAGTAATATCTTTGTTCGACTGTTTCAGAGTCTCGTTCTAGTTTACGATCAATGAACTTTCTTGTATGACCAGGCTGCCGAAAGGTAAGGACGAGTGGTCAAGATACTTCCATAATCAAATATTATTATCTCTTCAATTTTAGGATTGTTATGTAACACCGTTGAACTTTGTTTCCATTTTAGTAAGCTATGTAATTTTCCTAAAAGGTTTTAAAGATCTGAGATCATAATGACTATTAGAGGATAATTCTTTTATGTTTCCTTGTTAGCAAATTACATATATCATCTACCAGATTCATGTGACTTCTTTTTTTGTAAAACATGAGAACTTTATAGTGTTTATTTTAGGCACATTGGATTTTAATAATCTAATTTATTACTCATTGACTGACAATAATCCATACTATTGATTTGGCGGACAATAATTCCAACTTTTATTTTTATTATCAACAACAGTCTCAGTAACATAATTATCATATATTTATACTCGATTTGTACTTATTTTCAACTCAATTTAGCTTGTATTTTTTTTTTTCATTTCATTCATAATCATTATTGTAAACAAAGTCGAGTTGATATCAAGCGTAAATTTTAATTACTATGTTACTGAGATTGTTGTTGGTACTAAAAATAAAAGTTGTTACCGGACAAATCAATAGTATGGATTATTATCGGTCAACGAGTAATAGTTTGGAATAATCAATAGTACGAATTATTTTGGAACAATTCAACTACACCAAACGGGCGGTCTAATATTCTCATAATTATAAGTTTTGTTAATACGGGTGGGTGTATGGCTAAATATGGAGACATAATTAGGGTTTAAGTATGACTAATACGCTCAAGTGCTTAGTATGAATACATGTGAAATCATATGCTTGTTAAGGGATCAAATCTCCACCTACTTAGATATTTATTTTCATAAATCATTAAGTCTTTGATGGGTTGTAACTTGGCTCGGGCTCGGATATAGAATATTCGGAAAAAGTGGCTAAATGCTAAAGACGACAGCCTTGGCTTATTTTTCTAACATAAACTACAAGGAAAGCAGTAAAAGTCTCCCTATACAATACTGCAAGCTAGAAGGAATATGCTAACTTGAGGACTCGTTTAAGGGTCAGATTGTCAAGACCGTATTTTTCTTTCAAAAACCTTATTTCATCCTTCACCCGAATATACACAAAACTCTCCTTTCGTAAGGATTGTTCGGCTTGAAGCCTAATAGCACCCAATCTGATCAGTTCTATGTATTTGTATTGAGACTCGGTTTGATTCTTTTTGCATTTTCCATTGTGGGACCAATTTCCACAGTTCGGGCATCTTTCGTATCTTTTTGACCGCCTCTTTATAGAGCATTTTGAAATTCCATAAAATGACGGAACTTGTTCCTTTTTTCTCCATTTCTTTCTTGCATCATACGTGAGATTGGAAATTTGTTCGCGGATTTCTAGAGGAAGTCCCGGTTTTGCGAGATGAAGGCAACAAAGCAAATTAAAATCAAAAGAATGCATTCCAGTTCTTTTAGGTCTGCCAGTAAAAGACCATTTTTAATAAGCCAAAAACGTGTCTTTAACGAAAAATGGATCTTGTTGTGTAACACCCAGTCACTTCTTTTTATGAAGAAAGAATAAAAGTAAAGGAAGAGAAATGAAAGGTAAGTTAACCAAAGTAAAGGGTTTAAAAGTGTTAAAATGACAAAATGTTAAAAAGTTGGTGCAAAAGTGGGCATGGCCGCCCACTCTTGCCTGTACCCTTCTTTCATTTTGTTCTAGAGAGAGAGAGAGCAGAAAAAACTCTCGAAAGTTTTAGAAGAAGCAAGAAATTTGAAGTTTTTGGTAAGAATTCTTGGTGTTTGTGATGTTATAAATAGTTCTAGTCTCGGTTATGTGCTTATATGTTTGTGTGTGTTCGGGTGTGTGTGTTTATGGTGGGTTTTTGGTGTTCGAACTCATTGCACACGGGTTTAAAAAGGAAGACACACCCAAAGTTGCACAAGGTGAGTTCTAGACCCCGTATTTTACTTGTTTTAAACATTTTAGGGCTGAAAATGGATGCAAAACTATTTTTACAAAGTTACTCGAATACCCGTATGTGTCTATGCAAATGATGATGTTTCTATAATTGTTATATATGATAGTTATGCTTTGAATAGTGCTACTAAGCCTAAAACATGTAAGAAAAAGGATTGGGATTTTATTATATGTAAGAACATGCTAAACAGCTTCCCAACCACCTAAACAGTACCCCCACCCGTCTGGAAATTGCCTTAAAAAATGCTAAGTAAGCCCATACGTCCGAACAGGGCCCAACTGCCCAAACAGTGCTCCAGCCGTCTAGAAATGCCTTAGAAAATCTTAAGTACAAGCCCAACCGCCTGAACAGTGGTCCATGCGTCCCAAGAGTGACCATGCATCTGGACTTTCTATGCGCCTAAGTGATTCATGCGTCTGGGAGGCCTATACGTCCGAACAGGGCCCATACGTGCGAACAGGGGCCATGCGTCTAAACAAGGCCCATGCGCCCAACACTTAGAATTTATTTTCAGGAATTTTATGGGAGTCTGTGCAATTAGGGTTGGAATGATGTTTGACTAGGGTTACAAATGCTCAATTCCATGATCATGATGGTCTTTATGATTCCTTAATATTATTATTATCATTACTATCATCTTTATTATTATTGTTAATAATATTACTAATTTTGTATGACTTTACGTGGTATGTTTATAATCGTAATGTAAAGTATTATCATTAATAAAGTGAAAGATTAATGATAAAGAAAAGTGGAACGTAAATGAATGAATGAAAGTCTTGCAAGCAAATGTAAGGAGGTGCACGGCCTTGTTATCATTAGCTCAACTGTGATGCGGGCTAACTACCCCGAATGATGCACACAGGGTCAATCATTGAGATTAACAATGAGGTGAGCGACCCTGTTATCGCAAAAGACTCGGATAAAATGCAATCATTGAGATTGCTAATGAGGTGAGCGACCCTGTTATCGCAAAAGACTTGGACAAAGTGCAATCATTGAGATTTCTAATGAGGTGAGCGACCCTGTTGTCGCAAAAGACTCGGAAAGATAATGATAAAAGTACGAAATGAATGAAAGAATAAATAAGGTTACACCTTGTTGTATGTACGATGTGTGCTCATGTATGGAAGTAAAAAGGGAAGGTTTTATGAAACGAGTATTTTTATGTAACAACTATACAAGGAATTTTTAATACTTTTAAAACAAGAATCCACTCAGCAACGCTGACTTTTATGCATTTTCAGTTGGCAGGTAAATTGTTGCTGCGGATGGCACGCGGGTGAAGCTACTCGGTGGGCATGACTGGCATCTATTCTTACATGATAATACTATTGTTTTGTAATGCAATTGAACCATTCTTTTGTAATCTGATTAAACTAAGGTGTATTGCTTAACAACAGTGTTATAATAAAATGAATGGCTTTTATTAAATTGATTCCGCTGCTTAAATTTATAATATGTCACGTTTTATGTAATTATTACTGTGAATGACCAACTGTGAGGTCTCCGAGATTGGGGCCTTACATGTTGAAGGCTTTTTGGTTAAGTGAATTGGTGGTTCGGGTGATAAAAAATAAAAACGTTTTAGCTCAACGGGGCTAACTAGGTTTGACGTTCAAGTAAGGAAAGTTAAAAGACAATGGTTGGGGCTTGAATGGTTAAAGTTTCCTAATGCCTAGCTTATTTTTATGAAAAAAAATACTAATTAAGGTCTCGAAATGTATACCCAAAGCAAGTTCTAATCACAAGTATCATAAGGCACCCTCAATTAAATCCAAAATGAAAGTAAAATTGTAAAAGTTGTTTAAGGCTAAAAAATAAACTCACATATGGATGGAATTGGGTAAATGTATTTTATTTTACATGATTAAATATTTTCACTAGATTATTGCCTTTAAGGATATCACAAAAAAACATTTCCAATTTTTTTTTGGATGTCATTTATTTACTTACTTATTTCCCGGAAACGTATATTTATAATTTGGTTTATTAAAAATTGTTATAATATTTGGTTTCGTGTCACAAGAATTAATGGTAAAGTGACTTTTTTATAAATATTTTCAGTTTGGATCTATTTTTTAGCAAAATATCGAATGTGTATGTCAATTAACCCCATCTCCACACTTAAAATTCACATTGTTCTCAATGTGATCAACAATATAAAACAAGAAATGGTAACGAAATACTCCCCTAGAAATGATGAAGTTGACTCATGCCTTAAATTATGAGAATACTCGGGATCTCCTAAAATATTATCTATTTATTGAAAACATTAACATCCTAACACACAAATAAATAAAATGACATAAATTAAAAGACAGATTGGCACAAAACAACTGTGCCCGTGCCCTGAAAGTGATACGGTTTTTCAAAGGCTTTGTGGCGGGATATCCCCCCACTAATGATACATTCGGTTTATGATGTACAAGACATCATTGCTCATGTCATGCACTCGAGAGTGCAGATTTTCGACTCGGTTGAAGGCTTGTTGCGCGTATTCGAACGATCTCCTTGCGTGGTCACTGTGGTTTAGATTGCTTCATAAAGGTCTAACATGGTTAGGAATTCTCCAGCGTGTGAGCTGGAAGCCCCGACTTCTTTGTGTTGTGTTAGTATATCAAGGTCCATAATGATTTCCTCGGGATCTGCCGGATCCCATATTTGTCCCTTCCTATCCATGAACCTCGGCTGTCCATTTGGTAGAGTTGTTATCATGTACATGCTCATGCAAATGCTTAAGTCCAACAATCCTGGTATTACTCCTTCGGTCCCCTCCGTGTTACACCCATAGCTCTCGTACAGGTTCAGAATCTAGCTTCCTCCTAACATGGGTGTCGGAGCACCTGCAGTTGCATTCGTGGCAAAAAGATTAAAAAACAAATACCCAATGTTGCATGGTAATTGATTCATAATACAATACAAAATAAATAAGTCCCTCAAGCTAATAACTCCCTCGCTTTGACCACGAGCTGTTATCGAATGGCTAAGCAATCGATGTATGTATCGTAGCAGCGGGTCTCGAATCTGACTTTTGGTTTTACTTGAGTTGAACACCCCTGTTCCAATTTCTCCCAAAATTATTTTCTCATGGCACCATTTTTCGCGTTCCTACTCTCCTCGTCTGGAAATGTGTGGTATGCTGGCATTCTTGATATTGCTTCCTCCTCCATTTCCTGTTCTGTATATATGCCAAGATAGACACCAAACAAGGCGATGGACGTTTTTCGCCAATGCCCACCTAGTCTGAGTGAAACTACCTCATCATCCCATGGGTCGGAGTCTTTCATGCTAAATCTGAAAGATGCTAAAAATTCAAGAGTTAGTTCATAAATAGAAGGTTTGTTTTATGAAAACAAATGCTTCCATTGAATACTCAATAAATTGTTATATCTTTCGAGCTGTCTGACAGCCGCCAAGGTTTCTTCATCGGCTTGTAAATGTGACTTTTCAGCCCTTTGTAAGAGTCTTTGCAACCGGTCACGACACCATCTTTCATGGTTTCCTACGAATTGCAAATATGGATGGTTCATGATCCTGAAATTTTGACAAGTCAGTTAAAATATACAAAACAAAATTTTGAAATAGTTTACTTATTTTAGAAAATGGGCTTCAAGAGACATGACACCCTTTTTATGAAACTCATGTTTAAATTAATTAACACGTTTGATTTTTAAAGAAAATTTTGTTAAACATGAGGGTGTGTCTTTTGAAACATGGGGGTGGAAATTTCAACTCAAGCACGTGTGGTTTTGTTTGTAAACCTTTGATTAAACGTGGGTTTAATATTTTCTTGCTTGAAAAACTAAAGATTACATCATGTTAATAATTAAAGATACTCAAATATATATATATATATATATATATATATATATATATATATATAGTGTTTAATCACTACATTTTTGACAATTGAATTCTTGTAACTTGAATATGCTTAACAATGATTCAACCATAAATTATGAAGGTAGTCTTGTTAACAATGAAAGGAAAAACACACTAACAACTAACTAAACATGGTAATTAACTACTAATCAATTACAAGGATGAACATGAACAAGAAGGTTTAAAGTATTTATCATTCCATAAACTTTGAATTACAAGGTTTACATATATTTTGTTAGGATTTCGGTAGTTTAGAGACCTAATCACCTAACTACATGTAAATGACCATCATTATGCTAGGAATTAGTAACACTAACCTTGTTGAACAATTACACCTTGAAGGATTAGAAGAACTCTTGGAAATAAGAAAGAAAAATAGAGAAAATGATGAAAATAGAAGTGAATATGGGTTGTTCCAGGTTTTCCTTCGACTTTTATCAATGGGAATTGATGCGGAACAAGAAAAATGGTTGCACAAAGTCAGATGGTGTCATTTTTTGTCGAGCACGGGGGCGTGCCCAGGTAGGCACGGGGACGTGCTCCCCTTGAGCTGCCTGGTTTCAATCTTTTGTTGTTCCTTTTTTCAGTTTCGCGCGTTACTTAATTTAGGCGGTTAAGTTTTATAACATCAAAAACATCAGAAAAGCTATGAAATTAGTCCTAGAATTAATTTAAAACAAGTCAAATGACAATTACATTTTCCTAGTTCCTACGATTACATAATACGCTAAAAGCCGAGAATGTAAAACTACAAAACCAGACTCCTTAACGTGCACAGGCGCACATAATATATCGCGAAATGCTTCTAAAAGAAGCCTCCACACATTTCGCGTGGAAGGTTCAGGATAGGATAGTGTGAAGTGTGGTTGCTTAGTTCCGCGAGTTGACGATTGACAGAGACGAGTTCCTCGTCCATTTCCTAATCTTTTTTGATAATTTCAGCTAGGCGTTGAGATGCGATGAGGTTCATCTCAGTCAATTTTCTGATCAGTTCGTGAAGCTTAAAGAAGTATTCTTGCGTTGTTGGTTCTCGTGTTTCAAAACACGGTTTCTTCGCAGGATTCCGGCTAGAACTTCCGTGACTTGATTTTTTTTTCATCTTTTCAGGAGTTTTTAAGCAGAAATGAGTGTGATAAAAGCTTGAAACAAGTGTGGTATTTATACGCAGGTCATGAAAGTTGGTCACGGGGGCGTGCTTAGCTAGGCACAACCCCGTGTTTGTCAGAAAACGTCTTAAATTCAACCTGTAACATTCTAGAGTCGTTAGCTGAGATCATGGAAAATTTTTGTTAGAGGCACGGGGGCATGTTCCATGGGGCATGACCCTGTGATTGTGCTTGCGAGTCCTACAAAAAGTTTAAAACTTTATAGAAAATGTATGTACAGGTGCCGTGTTTAAGTTTCGGGTCTTTGGCACGACCCTTCCCCACATTTAGTCTTCGTCGGGGCGAAGGTGAAATTCCTCTAAGAAAATCTTGGTTGGTCCATCATTATACAATTTTAAATGATGCCCATTCACATTTAAAAACTTAAATCGTCATGGTTGTCGATTTTAATGACACCATTCGGAAACACGTTTTAATAGTGTAAGGTCCAGACAAACGTGATCACTTTCTAGTAAATAGACGTAAACAAGAGTTATACAGTAAGACACGTTCTTCTACATGAAATCGTTTAATGTTCTTTAATTGAGAGTCATGTAATTTCCTTGTCTTTTCCTTGTAAATCCTAGCGTTTTCGTATGCTTGTTCTTTTAATTCCTCTAGTTCATGGATTTATATAAATCGATTCTTTCCTGCAACGCCTTGGTCTAGGTTTGCTGCTTTGAGTGCCCAATAGGCCTTGTGTTCCAGTTCCACAGGTAGATGACATGACTTCCCATAAAAGAGTTGAACGGTGTTGTGCTAATGGGAGTCGTATAGGCTGTCCGAAAAGCCATAATGCATCATCTAGCTTGGTAGACCAATCCTTGTGATTTTGTCCTACGGTCTTCTCCAGGATTCGTTTGATACCTCGATTTATGACTTTAGCTTGCCCATTTGCTTGTGGATGATAAGCAGTTGTAAAGCGATGTTTCACTCCATAATGAGCCATTGCTCTCTCGAGCTGGTTGTTATAGAAATGGGTTCCTCGATCACTAATTAAAGCTATAGGGGTACCAAAACAAGACAATAATTTCTTAAGGAATCTAACAATGTTTCTTGTATCATTGGTAGGTAGGGCTTGAGCTTCAACCCATTTTGAGACATAATCGACTGCTACCAAGATGCAACGATTGCCAAATGACACCGGGAATGGCCCCATGAAATCAATACCCCATACATCAAATACCTCGCATACTTGAACGGGTTTCTGAGGCATCTCATCCCGTGTTAAGATGTTGGTTGCTCTTTGACATGCATCATAGGTGTGTACCATGTTGTGAGCATCCTTAAAGATTGTGGGCCAATAGAATCCAGAGTTGAAGACCTTCTTAGTTGTTAGGGTTGCTCCATGGTGTCCTCCTATGGGTCCTTAATGACAGTGCCTTAGAATCTATTCTGCTTCACTTCCGTATACGGATCTTCGGATATGTTGCGCTGATTTTGAAAAGATATGGGTCTTCCGAATAGTAATGCTTAATATCAGTAAAGAATTTCTTGTTTTGCTGATAAGTCATTCCTTTGAGTAGGATCCCGCTTGCCAAGTAGTTCGCGAGATCGACAAACCAAGGATGTTCATCGATTGAGGATGTTCATAAGGAATTCGTGAGGAAAATTATCATTTATTTTGAATTCCTTGGTTTATGAAGGACTCGAATCTTCAAGACGCGAGAGATCATCGGCTGCTAGATTTTCCGCTCCTTTCTTGTCACCAATTTCAATGTCGAATTCTTGAAATAGAAGTATCCACCGAATCAATCTATGCCTTGCATCTTGTTTGTTGAATAGATAACAAAGGGTTGCATGATCGGTGTAAACGATTATTTTTGAAAGGATCAGATACGAGCAGAATTTGTTAAATACGAAAACTACAGCAAGAAGCTCTTTCTTGATGGTGGTGTAGTTTTCTTGTGCGTCGTTTAGGGTTTTGCTCGCATAGTGAATTGGGTGGAATTGCTTTTCTTTCCTTTTTCCTAACACGGCTCCTACCACAAAATCACTTACGTTGCACATGAGTTCAAATTGTGATGTCCAATTAGTGGAAACCATGATTGGAGCGGTGACCGGTCTTTCATTAACAAATCGAATGCACTAATGCATTTATTAGAAAACACGAATTATGCGTCTTTCTCAAGAAGTTGAGTCATTGGTCGTGCGATTTTTGAGAAGTATTTGATGAAACAACGGTAAAATCCTGCGTGAGTTAGGAAGCTTCTAATTTCCTTTACGGTTGTGGAATGTGGAAGTTTGGAAATAGTGTCGACTTTGGCTTGATCGACTGCGAGCCCTACTTGAGAGATCTTATGTCCTATTACTATTCCTTCAGTGACCATGAAGTGGCATTTTCCTAATTCAAAACAAGATTAGAATTTTCACATCTAACCAACATCTTTTCAAGGTTTTCAAGATATTGTTCAAATGAGTTTCCAAAGACGGAGAAATCATCCATGAAAACTTTCATTGAGTGTTTGATCATGTCGTGAAAAATTTCTACCATGCATCTTTGAAATGTTGCAGCTGCATTACATAGTCCAAAAGGCATTAATCGATAAGCAAAAGTGCCAAATGGACAAGTGAATGTCGTTTTCTATTGATCTTCGGGAGCAATGGGAATTTGGAAATACCCTAAGAAACCATTGAGGAAACAATAAAACATTTTTCCAGATAGTCACTCGAATATTTGGTCAATAAAAGGCAGAGGAAAGTGATCATTCCTTATGGCATCATTGAGTTTGCGATAGTCGATGCAAACACCCCATCTTGTAACTGTACGAGTCAGAATGAGCTCATTCTTCTTGTTAGTTACAGCAATCATTCCTTCTTTCTTTGGAACAACTTGGACGGGGCTGACCCAAGGCGAATCAGAAATAGGGTAAATCAAACCGGCATCTAGCAGTTTGATTACTTCTTTCTTCACCACCTCTTGCATGCTCGAATTTAAATGTATTTGAGGTTGGATGACAGATTTGAAGTTTTCCTCCATCAATAACAATAACAATAAATAAAGATAGATTAAGACTTTTGGTGATTCTTTCAGTGAAGTGAGACTATTATCCTAATTTAGATTACACTGATGTAACTGTGATGAATTGGTGGTGTGATTAATAATATTGATTAAAGTAATTATGTTAATGTTTATAAATGTGAGCTGACTCGATTTCTCGTCTATCCGCTCCATAGTGAGTAGGACCACGTCAGGTTGAAATTTACTACTTATGTCAAAGCCCTAGTAATGTAGGTAAATCTTTTGTGACCTTTTCAACATACGATTTCTGAAAACATAACTAAATGTAAGAAGAGAGTTGATCAAGTTCTTTTCTAACATACCATTAATTTTAGAAAACCATAAAAATTACTATAGATTTCTCAGACTAATAAAGGGAACCCGTAAATGATCAGAAAGTTAAGGTGATATAATATCTAATAACCATCTCTAGTTAATTAGCCATGGATTTATTATGAAGACCGGTTTCGCAAATAAAAGTTGATCATACGTTTTCAACCGTGTATGACATTCACAATTACAAATCATAAAGTTTTACTAAATTAGGATAACAAATGAAGTTTAGCTCATAATGAGCTTGAACATAACAACAAAGACAGAATATAGTAATGAAATCATCGATAAATTAGAACAATCGAACCGGTGATTCACTATGGATGATGTTAAATGATCCCGAGCTTCTTCTAAGTGTTGAATGGACCTCCAAAATCTTCTAAGGACCTACAAAGGCTGGGTTCCCAAGAGGGAACACCAGCACTTCACCTCCCAAAAAGCTACTCTCAAAGTTATAAATGAGCTCCTATTTATAGGCTTTCTGGAGTGTTTAAGCACGGCCCCGTGCCTAAAAAGCACGACCCTATGTTAGTACAATGCTTCCATAAGTTGGTCAGCTCATACGCTCAGAAGCTGTCGGGGCACGCCCCTGTGCCTCAAGAGGCACGACCCCATGTTTGGGGTAGTCACACCCCCGTGCCTCATGAGGCACACCCCTATGACCACTTTTTGGGAACAATACTTTTTGTCCTGCCAGATTTCCAATCACGGGAGTATGCTA
Organism: Flaveria linearis; assembly: GCA_024085815.1. Taxonomy (NCBI): domain Eukaryota; kingdom Viridiplantae; phylum Streptophyta; class Magnoliopsida; order Asterales; family Asteraceae; genus Flaveria; species Flaveria linearis. The sequence goes on along the minus strand of CM044007.1, from coordinate 69,784,414 downwards.
ATTTAAGCATGGGTTTGTGTTTTAGGCTGGTCATGGGGCGTGCTTAATGAGGCACCGCCCCATGGTTGAATTTCAAAGCTTGATTCTTCAACTTTCTCTTTGTTTTAGCTCCTTTTGATCATCTTGGTCTTTCCAAGCTTGAAAACACAATTTTAACGATTTAAGTATCAAATCATCATTTAAAGTAAGAGTTTCTAAGATAATTGATGTGCAATTGATGTGTTTTACATATATAATTTGGAGCACATCAATTCCCTTGATGTCCATGATTTTCCATACAATTGCTCGCTTATGTGCCTTGAGCATATTGAGCAACTCGTTCTTCTCATCATTCGATAAGGCATATGAGATTATGACAGGAAGTTGAGATGTGCTTTCAAAAAAAGCATATTCAAGATGAGACGGAAGTTCTTTGAGCTCTAAGCTGGAGGGTCTTCGATAGAAGGTTTGGCTCTGGGTTCTAGTTCTTGTTCGATGATCTTAAATACTTCTTGATAAGATGATGTTTCATCAACTTCTAGTTTTGAAATGATTGATTCTCAAAGATGGGTTCAGTGGTTTGAACTTCTATTAATTGAGTGTTGCAAGTTTTAATTTGACGAGTGTTCTTCAAACGACAGCTTATGATCAAGTCACAAACATCAATATAATATAGTGAGTCATCATGATGCTGAGGATGTTTCATGGATTATCCTATGTCGAACATCACCTCCTCCTCATCCACTTGGAGCGTAAGTCAGCCGGTGCAAACATCAATGAGGGCTCGAGCAGTTGCTAAGACTAGTCGACCTAGGATAAGAGGAACATTCTTATCCTCATCCATGTGGAGGATCACGAAATCAATAGGAAATACGAATTTGTCGATTTTAACTAAGAGAGTTTCAACGATGCCCTCGGATATTTAACAGAACGGTCAGCTAATTAGATGCTCATACGGGTAGGTCTAGGTTCACCTAAGTTTAGCTTTTCAAAAACTGCATAAGGCATAAGGTTAATGCTGGCACCTAAATCAGCTAACACGTTGCTGACAGAAAGATATCCTATTAGGCAACGTATGGTGAACTCCCTGTGTCAGTCATCTTTCGAGGTAGTTTGTTTTGAAGAAGTGCTAAGCATTCCTCATTTAAAACTACGTATGATAACTCTTCCAGTTTCTTTTTGTCTGACGATACACCCTTTAGGAACTTAGCATAATTTGGCCTTTGGGCTAAGGCTTCCACCAAGGGCAGATTGATGTGAAGTTGATTGAACAACCCCAGGAATTTGCCATATTATGCCTCCATTCATTGCTGTCTCAAACGGCTGGGATATGGAGGTGGTAGAACATAGGGTGTTGGTGGCACATATTTCTTGATTGGTTCTTCAGCAACAACGGGTAGCTTTTTTCTTGTCACTTTCATTAATTGGAGTTTCGAGTTCCATTTCTTCAAGGATGGGCTGTAATGAAGGTGCATCACCTTGAGTGGTTTTGCCACTCCTTGTGGTAATGGTTTTGACTTGAGCATTAGGGTTTGTCACAGTGTTGCTAGGCAAAGCACCTTGGGGTCTTGCGGATAGTTGTTGTGCTATCTGACCTACTTGTTTTTCAATGGTTTGTAATGGTGCTTTATTACTTTTGATGCCAACCCGTTTCTTTGGAAACTCTCCTCATTTCTTCGATTAGATTTCCGAATGTATTCATCCATGGCTTGTGTGGTTATCGACAATTGTTGCAATAGGTCTTCTATTGATGATGCTCCACGGTCTTGGTTACTACTGCTTGAACCTTGGTATGGTGGTTTCTGTTGTTGGTAAGGTGGAATACGGTTGAATCCAGATGATGATTGGTTGTTACCAGCCTATCTGTAATTTGAGTTGCTCCACCAATTTGAGTTGTTATTATATGAGTTGTTTGGGCCTCCTACGTTGTTAACATATTCAACCATCATAATGCCTTGTGGGCATTCATTGGTCTTGTGTGAGTTCCATATGTGTTGGAGTCTTCTTTAGTTTGGCTTGCAATTGTTCGAATCATTTGGTTAGGACTTCTAACTGGACTGTGATCAGTGTTTCAGAGTCTACTCGATGAACTCCTTTAGAACTGATTTTGTTTCTCAAGGGATTATAAGCAAAACTCTTCTTAGCTGCTTTTTCTAGAGGTTGGTATGCCTCTGTTGGCGTGACACTTCCGAAATCTCCTCCCCCACTTTGGTCTACAGCTTGTTTGTGTGCTCCGCTGATTGCATCATAAAAGGTTTGACAATGCAGCCACAGATCAAGTTCGTGATGTGGGCATCTCTGAAGGAGACCTTTGTATCTCCCCCATGCTGCGTGTAATGATTCATCATTGTCTTGGAGAAAGCTTGTGATGTTGCTTCTTAATTTGGCAGTACGATCGGGTGGAAAGTATTTCAAAAGGAATTATTCAGCCATTTCCGCCCATGCCGCAAAGTGAAAATGGAAAGTCTTAGTCTAATAGTATCGTCTAAACAGTTATTGATTTTGAAGGTTGCACAGATACGAAGGAATCATGAGATGTGAGCGTTAGGGTTTTCGTCTGGCAGTCCGTGAAACTAAACAGAGTTTTCTACGAGTTGGATAATACTAGACTTAATCTCAAAATTGTTGGCCGCTATTGCTGGTTGGACAACACTAGACTCGTAACCATCGATTGACGGTGTGGCAGTGTGTCATCTTCATTCCTCGTCTTGGTTAGCCATGTCTTCTTCGGATGGTGTATCTTCCGAAATGTCTTCTTCAATGATTGTTGTTGTTTATTGTGGTCTTTCACGTAATCTTTGTCGGAAAAGCCGCTCAGGTTCCGAAAGAAGCGAAACAAGTTCAGGGCTAGACGAGTCGGACATACTCTATCTTAAAGAAGCATAAACTAACTAAGGCTTAGAATGAATCAGACAATTTTAACTAAACTAACTAAAGCAAACTATCTACCAAATTAAAATAAATTTGAACAACAATATATTAACAAGATATAAACAACATAGTCAAAATTTTAGTTTGCCTTTCAAAACTGTCGTGTGTCCCCAGCAACAACGCCAAAAACTTGATGCATGTGAAAAGTATATATATTTTGATAAAGATTTTTTGCACAGATTTAGTTTTAATTGGTTATCACTAATACTAAACTACACACACAAAAGGCAAGTGTACCTATCGTGAGGTAATACAGTGATGGTAAGAACCGAGTATCAATCTGTGGACACACCTAGCCTACTCAACAACCTTAATGATTGACTATCAGATTTGATTTTTGTTTAGGAAAATGATAAGTTGCATTGATGTAAATTAGGGTTTTTAGGGTTTTTGAAATAGAAATAAAAATAAAATAAAACAAAGTTGAAACTTTTGGATTTAAAATCAGGGGATAAAGGCTATCATCCTAATTAGATTATGCTTATGTAACTGTGACGAAGTGGTGGTGTGATTAAAGTAACTGTATTAATGTTTATAAAGATGAGCTAGCGTGATTTCTCATCTATCTGCTCCGAAGTGACTAGGTACATGTCAGATTGAGATTTACTGCTTAGGTCAAAGCCCTAGCAATGTAGGTAAATCTTTTATGACCTTTTCGACGTACGATTTTGGAAAACATAACTTAATGTAAGAAGAGATTTGATCAAGTTCCTTTCCAACATACCATTAATTTTAGAAAACCATAACAATTACTGTAGATTTCTCAGACTAATAAAAGGGAACCCGTATATGATCAGAAAGTTAAGGTGATATGATTTCTAATAACCATATCTAGTTAATTAGCTATAGATTTGTTATGAAGACTGGTTTCATGAATAAAGTTGAACATATGTTTTTAACCGTGCATGACATTCATAATTACAAATCATAAGTTTATAACTTCCCGTTCAAATGTAGGTTCTACCCATCAAAAGTTTCCCAAGACCACCATAACGTTAACATAATATAAATCACACACCATTAGTTCATCATAAATTACATAAGTTTCATATGATAATGAGACTTTAGCTCATAATGAGCTTGAACATTACAACACATAACATAGAAGATAGAAATGAATTCATCGATGAAATGGAACAATCAAACTGGTGATCCATAATGGATGATGTTTAGACAATCCCGAGCTTCTTCCAAGTGTTGTATGCACCTCCCGAGCCTCCAAATGGTGTTCAAGACTTGATTCCCAAGAAAATTCTGCAGAGTAACTCCCCCCAAAAAAGCTTTCCAGAATGGTGAACTTAGATCTCTATTTATAGGCTTTCTGGAGTGTTTAAGCACGACCCCGTGCCCAAAAGGCACGACCTCGTGTTAGTACAATGCTTGTGGAAGTTGGTCAGCTCGTATGTGCAGAAGATGTCACGCATGGCCCCGTGACAAATGGGGCATGGCCCCGTGTTGGAGGTGGGGCACGACCCCGTGTTTCATGGGGCACGACCCCCGTGCTTACTTTTAGGGGATAATACTTTTTGTCCTGTCAGATGTCCAAACATGGGGATGTGCCAAATTCAGCACGGTGGTGTGTTTCAAGCAAGACATGGGGCTTACTTAATGAGGCACGACGCCATGCTTAGACTTGAAAGCTCGGATTTCTTCAATTTCTTGTTAAATATGTTTCTTTTGTCCATCTTGGCCTTTTCAACACCTGAAAACATAATTTAACGATTTTAAGTACATAATCATAATTTTAAGGAAGATATAAAGGAACAATTGATGTGCTTTTGATAGGGTTTTTATGTATAATTTGGAGCACATCAATATACATAAACATGAGATAAATATAAATACATGTTATAAAACACAAATGAAACCCTAAAACATTTTCCAATGCATAAATAAAATCCTAAAACATGTTTTAAAATGCAATTCATCATATTTTTATGAATTAGGTTATGAATTAATTAACATTAATCCTAAAACATGTTACAAAACATAATTCATCATATCATTCTATCAACTCAAACCAATCACCAAATCAAACAATTTATATAATTCTAATAACATAAATCATCTATAACAATATTTCAACTTAATAATTTAACTAATTAAGAAAAGAATGTAACATACACACCCTAAAGTTCTAACACTAAAATCATCTAGTACACATATTCTTTTTCATCAGATGTTCATCATATGTTTATTAATTAAACTTATAACCAAGTCAAACTACAATACTTTCATCATATATTCTACATACATACATAATTAAAGCATATCATTAACCAAATCAAACAAGAACAAAATCAAGCCAAAAATCAAATAGATCAACAGATTATTATATAATTCTACTAAACAAGAACCAAATCAAAATATTTAAATAACTAATGAAATAGATAATATACACACCTTAAAATCTTAACAAAAACGATGATAATGAGATGTTGTCGGTGATGGTGGTCGTGAGATAATGATACAGCAGCCTAGAGAGACATAAATGAAGGTGGTGGTAGGAACAATAGTGGTGGTGCAACCTAAAGATGCTTCGTTCTTGGTAGGGTGCGATGGGAGGGGTAATGGGGGCGATGGAAGTGGTGGTGGTAACGGCTAGGAACGGTGGTGGTGGCTAGAAATAGTGGTGGTGGTAGGATTTTGGTTGTTTTCATTGGAGATAAAGGCTGGTTGTTGGTGGGATTTGGGTTTAGGAAAGTGAAAGTGATAAGGTGTTTTCTGATATTTTATATTTTATTATTTTTAATAATGTTATCATTAAAGATATTATTATATTATTATTATTAGTATTATTATTAGTATTTTATTATAATTATTATTATGATGGTTATTATTATTATTATTATTATTATTATTATTTATTATTATTATTATTATTATTATTATTGTTGTTGTTGTTGTTGTTGTTATTATTATTATTATTATTATTATTATTATTATTATTATTTTAATTATTATAATAATTAGTGTGATTATTATTATGATTATTATTATAACTATTATAAACATATTATCATATGTATAATAACACTTGTTCGTCTTACTTAATCTTTGACGTGTATAATCAACCTTAATCATCATAACTGATCATGTTTGAGGATTTTTGACATCTTTGATGATAATTAAGAATAAACAAACTTAATCTACTAGTAGTATGCCTAATTTTCTATAAATTATTATCAATGTGTATAATTCAACACCAATGATCATAATTGGATCACAACTAGCATTTGACGTATGCAATTGACCCTAATCATCATAACCGAACATATTTGACCTTTTTTGACACTCATTGATCACAACTAAGTATAAATAAACTTAATTTACCATTAACAAGCATAATTTCCCGTAAACCAACATTATGTTTAATTGAACACCAATGATCATAATTGGATTATAGCTAACCTTTGACATATGTAATCGGCCATAATCATCATAACCTAAAATATTTGGCCTTTTTAACACTCATTGATGCCGGTTAAGCGTAAATAAAAATAACTTACCATCAATAAGCATCATTTCTCGTAAATTACCATCGAATTACATTAACACTAATGTATTTGATCATAGCCAATTTAATAAGCATAATTTAATAAGCATCGTAATTCAATCATAGCTAACCTTAAATGTATCTTATTGATCCTAATCAACATAACCGAACAGATTTGATCTTTTTTGACACTCATTGATTATAACTAAGTATAAATAAACTTAATTTACCATCAACAAGCATAATTTCCCGTAAATTACCAACATTATATTTAATTTAACACCAATGATCATAATTAGATCATAGCTAACCTTTGACATATGTAATCAATCATAATCATCATAACCAAAATATTTGGCCTTGTTTAACAGTCATTGATGATAGTTAAGCGTAAATAAAAATATATTACCGTTAACAAGCATCATTTCCCGTAAATTACCATAAAATTGCATAATTTAACATTTATCTTCGTAATTCAATCAGAGCTAACATTTAATGTATTTGATCCACCCTAATAATCATAACCGAACATATTTGAAATTTTTTGACACTCATTGATGATAGTTAAGCATAAACAAACTTAACTTACCATTAATAAGGACAATTTCATGTAAATTACCAAGATCGTGTTTAATTTAACACCAATGATCATAATTGAATCATAGATAAATTTTGACAGATGTAATCGATCCCAACCATCATAACCTAACATATTTGACCTTATTTAACACTCATTTATGATAACTAAATATAAACAAACATAACTTATCCTTAACAATCATAATTTCTCGTAAATTATCATTGATGTATATAATTTAACACTAATATTCATAACTCGATCTTAGCTAAACTTTGACACATTCAATCGATTCTAACTATTCTAATCGAACATATTTGACCATGATTGATGCTAATTGTTAATAATTATAATCATCACAATATATAAAATTTTCGTTTAACTAAAAATAAATGACTAGATGATTGAACATATATCATTTAGTCAAAACTGGAATACAATCTTAAACATCACCTAATACTTAATCCATATTATAGCACTAAGATTCATCTTATATTTAAAAAATATAATAGTCCTAATTTATTTTTATCTTTCTTTCAAAAAATCACATTTAATAAGATTTTGTTCAATTTACAAAATAAATTAAAAGCATATAATATTATTTTAAGAAAATAGTACAAACATACACACGGTTAATTAAATAATATTTATTTTATTATTTGTAACACCCGTATTTAAAAAAAAAGGGAATAAAAGGATAAAAGAGAAAGAAAAAGAATGAAATGAAAGTCAACCCTAAAGTGGAGGGACCAAAAGTGTCAAAAAGAACAAAAGTAATAAAAACCTGGTGAAAAGGTGGTATGGCCGCCCATTTCACCCTGCACAACATTCTCATTCGGTTTTTAGAGAGAGAAACAGCAGAGACTTCGAGTTTTAGAGAGAGAAAGAAGAAGAGTTCGAAGTTTGAGGTAAGATTAAGTGTTTTTAGTCGTTTTTGGTCGATCTAATCTCGGTTATGTGCTCATATATGTTATTACATGTTCGGGTTGTGTGTTTCAGTGTGTTTTAGGTGTTAAAAACATCTGAGAAATTCAAGTTTTAGAGTTTGAAGGTTGAAAGCAGCAAGGTGAGTTCAAGACCCCGGTTTTTACTTGTTTTAAACAATCTTTGGGGCTGAAAATGTATGAAAATAGTTTTTTTATAAAGTTCTTATGTGAACGTTTCATGTATGTGTGATGATGTTTATGCTCGTATATGTTATGATGATGTTTAGGAAAGTAAATACAGGTTAAGAACATGTTAAGATGTTGTTTGGGACTGAAAATATGTTAGAAACATATAAAAAGGGTGTTCATGTGTCCAAATAGGGCTCATGCGCCTGCTAAATTATGTTAGAAATATTAAGTATAGGCTCATATGCCCAAACAGTAACCTCAAACGCCTAAATATTGCCATAGAATTTCTAAGCATAACTCATGTGCCCAAACAGTACCTAATACGCCTAAGTCTCATGAGCCTGAAACTACCTTAGAAAAACTTAAGTATGACTCATGTGCTTAAACAGTATCCTTGTGAGCCTGAACAGTGGTCATATGCCTAGAAAAGTTAGTCGGACGACTAAGTGTAGAGTCATGTGCCCAACAGTGCTCATGCGCCTGAATGGCTCATGCGCCCAAAGTGAAAAAAATGTTAAGTGTAGGCTGGTGCGCCTACATAGTGATGAAAAGTCTGAACAGGGCTGATGCGCCCAAATAGTTCTCATGCGCCCAAATAGTTCTCATGCGCCCAAACACTTAGAAATTTTTACAGAATTTTCTGGGAGTCTGTGCTTTAGGGTTTTGACCGAGGTTGACTAAGGCCTTATTAATGATGATGTTCTATGCGTGATATGATTACTATGATTGTTCCATATTATAGTTATTGCTACTATTATTATTATTACTTATAGTATGTGACTTTACGTGGTATGTTATTATCGTAACCTAAAGTATATCGTAATAATAAAGTGAAAGAGCAATAAAGAAAAGTAGAGGAACATTAATAAAATGTTAACAAGTCTTGCAAGCATATAGGAGGTACACGACTGTGTTGTCATTAGCTCAACTATGCTGCGGGTTAGATACCCTTTTATGCGCACAGGGTCAATCAATTGAGATTGGCAGGACCTTTGTAGCGTGCCCTGGGTGATTGGGTCGGCCTTGTACATAGTACACATAGCCCCTTTCGAGGGATACAGTTGACCCTTTCGGGGGATACAGTTGACCCGTTCGGGGGATATAGTTGACCCTTTCGAGGGATACAGTTGACCCTTTCGAGGGATATAGATGACCCATCACCCGTTTTCCATCGCACATATAGTTGGGGCATTGCGCATTGGTCCATACAGACAGTGAAACATAAAGTTAAAAGTTTACGGACAAGGCATACAGTACAGAGAACGAACAATATTTGTTCATACAGTTAATGCGTGCTCGCATATACAGTACAGAGTTGTATTTTACAGAAAAGAGTATTTTCATATACTACATATAGAAAGTATTTTATTACGTATAAAACTAGAGCTCACTCAGCAACGTTGACTTTTATACATTTTCAGTTGGCAGGTAATTATTGCTGAGGATGGCACGAGGGTGAAGCTACTCGGCAGGGAAAGACTGACATCCATTCTTAATAGAAGTCACTGTTGTTTTGTAATGCAGTTAAACAATTTTTTTGTAACTGATTAAGCCAAGGTGTATTGCTTAGCAACAGTGTTTGTAATGAAATGAATGGCTTTTCTTAAATTAATTTCGCTGCTTAAATTTATACATCTATAATGTTTATTTTAATTACTGCTGTGAATGACCAACTGTGAGGTGCCCGGGATCGGGGCCTTACAAGTTGGTATCAGAGCCAAAGTTTAAGTGAAATGGGTAAATATTTTCAAAAGAAACCTAAACTTAAACTGAAAATGGGACAGAAGGAGGGATGTCAGCCCGAGTAGCTACGTGCTATCAGGTATTTCTTTTCTTAAGTTAACCGGAATTATGTGTGTGTGCTATCTGATTATGTGATCTTAGTAGATTTAGATACTGATGTAGCCAGGATAGGAAATGCTTGGGGTGTGAAAAGTAAAGTAAGTGGCTAATCACAACTGGCCACTGTAATTGGGGACTTACTATACTTGACATAAATTGAGCCATTACCTTGAATGACTGTGTTAGTGTTTGAATCTTATAGTGTTTAGGAAATGGCTGGGAAGAAATCTTCCAAGGCTTCTAGAGGAAGAGGTCGACCACGTACGACCAGGAGTAGTGCCAAGGCTCCTGAGACGGCCCATGAGAACCCTGAGGTTCAAGACCGGAGTGAAGGAAACGAGAATGCCAGCCTGAATGCCTCAGCTCGGGAGGCGATTGCTGACGAGGTGCACCAGGTCATGCAGACAGTCTTACCGTCTGTAGTGACTGAAGTTATTCGAGCTGTGAGAAACGAGGAGAGAAAGGAGAAGGAGGACATGAGAGGGTCTACTGAGAAGGAGAACAGGGGAGAGGAGAAACGACCTGAACCTGAAATAGTGTTGTCCGATGAAGAGGATGAGGATGTGGTAGGGGTGACGACCAAGGGATGCAGCTATGGGGCATTCCAGAGGTGCAAGCCCCCCGACTTTCGATGGCAATAGCGATGTTGCTACCGCTCACCGCTGGGTGAGGGAGATGGAGGCAGTGCTAGAGATCAGTGAGTGTCGCGAAGATCAAAAGGTGAAGTTCGCAACTCACTCTTTTTCCGACTCTACATTGTGTTGGTGGCACAATATTGTCCAAGCTGAGGGTACTAGAGCCATCGGAAAGATGCGATGGAGGGAGCTGAAACGACTAGTGATGGAGGAGTTCTGTCCTCATAGGGAACTTCACAGAATCGAGAGGGAGTTCCTGCAACTTGAGGTGGGGACCATGACCCACCAATAGTACACCACCAAATTTAATGAGATGGCGAGACTGGTGCCGAATGAGGTGACGCCGGTGTCTCGAAAGATTAACCGGTATATTCAGGGACTGCCAGCTGACATTCGTAGACACATGATCGCTGCTAGACCGAGCACCTTTAGGTCGGCAGTGGATCTGGCTGGGAGGCTCTACAATGAAAGGGAAGTGACGGTGGTAGAAGTGAAGAAAACCAGTGGTGGTGACTGGAGTTGGAATGGAAAGAGGTTTATGCAGGGTGGTTTCACCCCGAACAACAAGAAGATGAGAATGGATGACCGTAGGGTGGGGTCGTCCAGCTCAGGGTCAAAGAAATGTGGCAAATGTGGAAGGGAGCATACCAGTGAGTGCAGAATGGGGATGAACGTATGCTTCAGGTGTGGCCAGCCTGGCCATATCGCTAGAGACTGTAAGAAGCCAAGGGCGGAGAGCTCGGGAGCGGGGAATAAGAAGTCGGAAGAAGGAGGGCATAGGGCAAGTGCTAGAGCTTACACCATGACCCGGGAAGAAGCCAGAGTGGATCCTGATGTCGTGTCAGGTATGTTTCTAGTTAATCAAACTTGTGCCACTGTATTATTTGATTCCGGTGCTAGTAGGAGTTTTATTTCTACTACCTTTTGTGCTAAGTTGTCTGTTAGCAGTAGGGGTATTAGCGAGCCTTTTGATGTAGAAACTGCTATCGGTAAGTCCACCAGAGTTACTGATGTAATAGAAGATTGTGCAATAGAATTAGAAGGTCATAGGTTTGCTGCTAAATTACATGTGATGCCCCTAGGTGGATTTGATGTAGTGCTAGGGATGGATTGGTTAGCAACCTATAAAGCGAATATTGTGTGTTGTAAGAAGGTGATTAGACTAACGGCGCCTGACGGAAGTCCGGTGACAATATAAGGTGATCGGGTTACGACGATTCCACAAGTAATTTCGATGGCGATGGCGGGGAAATGCATGAGACGTGGATGTAGCGCTTATTTGGCCTACGTGAAGGATGTGGACACGTCAACACCATAATTGTCCGATGTGCCAGTTGTGTGTGACTTTCCCGATGTGTTTCCAGAGGACCTATCAGGTGTGCCACCGGATCGCAAAATCGAATTTCAAATTGACTTGATACCCGGTGCCCAACCTGTCGCTAAGGCACCGTATCGACTGGCTCCGACTGAAATGAAGAAGTTAATGAAGCAACTACAAGAATTGCTCGATAAGGGTTTCATCAGACCGAGTATCTCTCCTTGGGGTGCTCCGGTCTTATTTGTGAAGAAGAAGGACGGTAGCATGAGAATGTGTATCGACTACCGTGAGTTAAACAGGTTAACGATAAAGAATCGGTATCCGTTACTGAGGATTGACGACTTGTTCGATCAGCTCCAGGGTGCCAGTTGGTTCTCGAGGATAGATCTCCGATCTGGCTACCATCAATTGAAAGTAAAGGAACAGGACATTCCTAAAACAGCTTTTCATACGCGTTATGGACACTATGAGTTTCTCGTTATGTCCTTTGGTTTAGCCAACGCGCCAGCTGCTTTTATGGATTTGATGAATCGAGTGTGCCGGCTAGTGTTCGATAAATCAGTGATTGTGTTCATCGATGATATCCTGATTTATTCAAGGAGTGAAGAAGAGCATGCCGGTCACATTCGGGAGATGTTTGGAAACTTTGAGAAGGGAGAAACTGTACGCTAAGTTCTCCAAGTGTGCCTTCTGGCTACGCGAGGTGCAATTTCTGGGTCACGTGGTAAATACTGAGGGAATTATGGTGGACCCAACAAAGGTTGAGGCTGTGATGCAATGGAAATCACCAAAGACGCCATCCGAGATTCGTAGCTTCTTGGGATTGGCGGGCTACTACAGAAGATTTATTCAAGACTTCTCCAAGATAGCCTCACCTTTGACTAAATTGACCCGCAAGGACGTGAAGTTCGTGTGGGGTCGAGAGCAGGAGGGTGCCTTTGAGGAGTTGAAGATGAGACTAACACAAGCTCCTGTCTTGACATTGCCCGAGGGGAGTGAAGACTTAGTGGTATATTCGGATGCATCCTACTCTGGGCTAGGTTGCGTATTGATGCAACGTGGAAGGGTAATAGCCTACGCATCCCGACAAGTGAAAACCCACGAAGTCAACTATCCCACGCACGATCTAGAATTAGCCGCGGTGGTTTTCGCATTGAAGATTTGGCGGCACTATCAATACGGGACTAAGTGCACCATCTTTACAGACCACAAAAGCTTGAAGTACTTCTTCGAGCAAAAGGACCTAAACATGAGGCAGAGGTGATGGTTGGAGCTCATAAAGGATTATGATTGTGAAATCCATTACCATCCGGGCAAGGCCAACATGGTGGCAGATGCCCTTAGCCGGAAGGAGAGACCCGAGCCGATTCGGGTGAAGGCTTATCAGTTAATCATGACCTCCGACGTGATGACACAGGTTAAGGAGTTTCAGGACGAGGCTTTGAAAGAAGATTGTCTTAACTCCAAAAGGATGAGAGGTCTAGTTATGGAATTAGGTTAGAACACTCTTGGTGTTAAGACCCGATTCGGGCGAATGTGGATTCCTCGTTTCGGGGATCTACATGTGAGGATTATGGATGAAGCTCACAAGACTTGATACTCCATTCATCCTGGTGCCACAAAGATGTATCAAGTATGAAGGGAGATTATTGGTGGCCGGGTATGAAGCGTGACGTGGTGGAGTACGTGAGTAAGTGCCTTACGTGCCTACAAGTGAAGGCGGAACATCAGAAACCATACGGGAAGATCCAACCGTTGGACATACCCGAATGGAAGTGGGAGCACATCACCATGGACTTTATTACTAAGCTGCCTCGCACGTCGAGGGGATGTGATACTATCTGGGTGATTGTCGACCGACTAACAAAGAGTGCTCACTTCCTACCGATCCGAGAGACGTATTCTTCTAAGAGGCTTGCGGATCTATTCATCAAGGAGATTGTGGCTCGTCATGGTGTGTCGGTGTCCATTGTGTCGGATCGTGACACCCGGTTTACATTGAAGTTTTGGAGGAGATTCCATGATGCAATGGGGACGAGGCTACACATTAGTACAGCATATCATCCTCAAACTGATGGTCAGTCAGAAAGGACCATTCAGACACTGGAAGACATGCTTCGGGCATACGTGATTGATTTTGGAGGAAGTTGGGATGACCACTTAACGTTGGCTGAATTCTCGTACAACAATAGCTATCATGCCAGCATTGGTATGCCACCCTACGAGATGCTATACGGTAGGAGATGTTGGACGCCCGTGTGTTGGGGAGACATTGGGCAGAAAGAGCTGGGAGGTGTCGAGGTGATCGAAGCTACGACTGAGAAGTTGGAAAAGATCAAAGCCTTCATGAAGGCGGCGAAAGATAGACAAAAGTCATATGCCGATAGGCGGCGTAGACCAATTGAGTTCCAGGTGGGTGACCAGGTTATGTTGAAGGTCTCACCTTGGAAGGGTATTATCAGATTTAGGAAGCGGGGCAAGTTGAGCCCAAGATACATAGGCCCTTTCCGAATTGTTGCTCGAGTAGGAGAGGTGGCTTATAGACTGGAGTTACCGGATGAGTTAAGTGGAATTCACCCGACATTCCATGTATCTCATCTACGAAAGTGTTTAGCAGACGAGGATATGATTGTACCACTGGAGGACATTGAAGTTGATGAAAGGCTTAATTATGTGGAGCAACCAGTGGCAATCATCGATCGCAAATAGAAGAGGCTGAGAAATAAAGTGGTTCCTCTTGTGCATGTACAATGGAAGCACATGAAGGGATCTTAATCCACATGGGAGACTGAGGAAGAGATGAGGCAGCATTATCCTCATCTGTTTGAGCAATAACAGGTTTCGGGGACGAAACCTATATAAGGGGGGTGGACTTGTAACACCCGTATTTTTTTTTAAAAAAAAGGGAATAAAAGGATAAAAGAGAAAGAAAAAGAATAAAATGAAAGTCAACCCTAAAATGGAGGGACCAAAAGTGTCAAAAAGAACAAAAGTAATAAAAAGCTGGTGAAAAGGTAGTATGGCCGCCCATTTCACCCTGCACAACATTCTCATTCAGTTTTTAGAGAGAGAAACAGCAGAGACTTCGAGTTTTAGAGAGAGAAAGAAGAAGAGTTCGAAGTTTGAGGTAAGATTAAGTGTTTTTAGTCGTTTTTGGTCGATCTAATCTCGGTTATGTGCTCATATGTGTTATTGCATGTTCAGGTTGTGTGTTTCAGTGTGTTTTAGGTGTTAAAAACATCTGAGAAATTCAAGTTTTAGAGTTTGAAGGTTGAAAGCAGCAAGGTGAGTTCTAGACCCGGTTTTTACTTGTTTTAAACAATCTTTGGGGCTGAAAATGTATGAAAATAGTTTTTTATAAAGTTCTTGTGTGAATACCCGTATGTTTCATGTATGTGTGATGATGTTTATGCTCGTATATGTTATGATGATGTTTAGGAAATTAAATATAGGTTAAGAACATGTTAAGATGTTGTTTGGGACTAAAAATATGTTAGAAACATATAAAAAGGGTGTTCATGTGTCCAACCAGGGCTCATGCGCCTGCTAAATTATGTTAGAAATATTAAGTATAGGCTCATATGCCCAAACAGTAACCTCATACGCCGAAATATTGCCATAGAATTTCTAAGCATAACTCATGTGCCCAAACAGTACCTAATACGCCTAAGTCTCATGAGCCTGAAACTGCCTTAGAAAAACTTAAGTATGACTCATGTGTCTAAACAGTATCCTTGTGAGCCTGAACAGTGGTCATATGCCTAGAAAGGTTAGCCGGACGACTAAGTGTAGGGTCATGTGCCCCAACAGTGCTAATGCGCCTGAATGGCTCATGCGCCCAAAGTGAAAAAATGTTTAAGTGTAGGCTGGTGAGCCTACATAGTGATGAAAAGTCTGAACAAGGCTCATGCGCCCAAATAGTTCTCATGCGCCTAAACACTTAGAAATTTTTACAGAATTTTTTGGGAGTCTGTGCTTTAGGGTTTTGACCGAGGTTGACTAAGGGCTTATTAATGATGATGTTCTATGCATGATATGATTACTATGATTGTTCCATATTATAGTTATTGCTACTATTATTATTATTACTTATAGTATGTGACTTTACGTGGTATGTTATTATCGTAACGTAAAGTATATCGTAATAATAAAGTGAAAGAGCAATAAAGAAAAGAAGAGGAATATTAATAAAATGTTAATAAGTCTTGCAAGCATATAGGAGGTACAAGACCGTGTTGTCGTTAGCTCAACTGTACTGCGGGTTAGCTACCCTTTTATGCGCATAGGGTCAATCAATTGAGATTGGCAGGACCTTTGTAGCGTGTCCTGGGTGATTGGGTCAGCCTTGTACACAGTACACATAGCCCCTTTCGAGGGATACAGTTGACCCTTTCGGGGGATACAGTTGACCCTTTCGGGGGATATAGTTGACCCTTTCGAGGGATACAGTAGACCCTTTCGAGGGATATAGATGGCCCATCACCCGTTTTCCATCGCGCATATAGTTGGGGCATTGCGCATTGGTCCATACAGACAGTGAAACATAAAGTTAAAAGTTTACAGACAAGGCATACAATACAGAGAACGAACAATATTTGTTCATATAGTTAATGCGTGCTCGCATATACAGTACAGAGTTGTATTTTACAGAAAAGAGTGTTTTCATATACTACATATAGAAAGTATTTTATTACGTATAAAACTAGAGCTCACTCAGCAATGCTGACTTTTATACATTTTTAGTTGGCAGGTAATTATAGCTGAGGATGGCACGAGGGCGAAGCTACTCGGCAGGGAAAGACTGACATCCATTCTTAATAGAAGTCACTGTTGTTTTGTAATGCAGTTAAACTATTCTTTTGTAACTGATTAAACTAAGGTATATTGCTTAGCAACAGTGTTTATAATGAAATAAATGGCTTTTGTTAAATTAATTCCGCTGCTTAATTTTGTAAATCTATAATGTTTATTTTAATTACTGCTGTGAATGACTAACTGTGAGGTGCCCGGGATTGGGGCCTTACATTATTATTATTATTATTATTATTATTATTATTATTATTATTATTATTATTATTATTATTATTATTATTATTATTATTATTATTATTATTATTATTATTATTATTATTATTATTATTATTATTATTATTATTATTATTATTAGTACTACTACTGTTGTTGTTATTATTATTATTATTATTGTTACTACTACTTATAATAATAATAATATTACTTATAATAACAATAATATCTACATAAATTAATATAATAATAATAATAATAATAATAATAATAATAATAATAATAATAATAATAATAATAATTACTATTATTAATTTTATTAATATCATATTTTTGAAAATCATAAAACCTTATGAGGATAACATGTCGTCGTCATAGAGTTTTCATAATGGCGAGACTATTTCCTTCCTACTTATTTCGGGGAAAAAAAAAAAAAAATGTTTTCACCTATGGCGACGACGACATCATAACATCGCCATAGAGTTTTCATAATTGCCGGACTATTTCCCTCCTAGTTATTTTAGAGGGAAAAAAAGAAAAAAAAAGTTTTGGCCTATGACGACATAAATTTTAAAATTCTACCGTTATTTTAAATAAATCAAAATGTAAAAAAATAACCCTACGGCGACGACTTTTCTACACCTATGACGAGAACTTTTTTTTGTCGCTATAAGTCACCCTAAGGCGACGACAATTCGTCGCCATAGGGCTAGAATAGCCAAAAATTAAAGTGATCCTATGGCGATGACCTATAGCGACAATATCATGTCGTTGTCATAGACCTAGTCACGATATGATCTTTTTCTTGTGGTGGATGGTTCTGATAATTTTAGGATGTCGGGTTTTTAGTATGTGCCCTTGAAAGTTGGAACCTAGACCATAAGCTTAGATGTACATTTAATCTGTGTATATAACTGTTATGCCTCTTTATGTTATAAAACTTTGATCTTAGAACATATAGTCTTATGAATTCATGGACCAATTCGATGAATTAAATATGCTGAATTATTAAGAAAATTGTAAGTGCTAATATCAATGATATAAACATGAACTGAACATTTTTTATATTATTGTTTTATTTACTTAAAGTTTTTATTTAAATGTAATTTCAATTATATCTTATTTTAAAAACCATTTTAGAATTTTAAATCTATCATTAACAGTTCAATTTAATATTAACATGTACTAAATCTAACTCAGTTGTTTTTTCTTTTTTTTTATTGTAACGGCCAACGAATACTTTTAAGACCGGTCACCCGGGTAAACCCAATGACAAAAGGCCACCCACGACCGCGAACACAGACAACGCTAGTGACCCGGCCCGCCCATCATTCCAAGAGAGACCCACCACCCAAAGGTCCACTGTGATAAAACCATTGCTCTACTTGAAGGATATTACAACAAATGATACTCGAACCCATGACCTGGCCCGCCCATCATTCAATTGATCTGGTAGGTTCTGACTCAGTTATATATATAGAAGACAAACCCAATCCTCACTAGCTTAATCTTAAACGTAATTTAGTATCTTGATTAGATGATCCATAACGGTCACACCTTTGCTTTGATGTAGGTTGGTTCTCATTAAATAGTTAGGTTTGTTTTGTTGGACGGTTTTATTTAGGGTTGTGCTGGGGACACTGTAGATGTTTTGGGGAGACACCAGACCTAACCGTCACGGTTAGGCCTAAACATGAGGGTTTGAAACCTAACCGTGACGACTTAGCTTAAACATCACGTATAAAGAGGCAAGGGTCTGAAACAAAAGTATTCCCGACAAAAGTACACTGATAAAGAGGCACGGGTCTGAAACAAACAATGACGGTTTGCCCTCACCGTGACGGTAAGAGTACAAGGTAGACTTGATGTTGATAGAACGTTCCATGAAACATGGGTACCTACCACTTCGAACTGTCATGGTTAGGGCAAACCGTGACGGTTTCTCATCCAGATTTTCTATATAAATTCACTTCATGGTTTCATGCAACCAACCAACACGAATCATCACAAAAAAACTTGATCGTTCCAAAAACACATAATTTGAAAATAATGTTGAGTTGAGGAGATCACTATCAAAAGTCGAAGCTTCCAGATTTGAATGAGGAGCCACATATCAAAGGTTCGAACCAGGTTGAAGTAGGATCTATTTTATTATAAACGCTTATTTGCAATATCTAACAATTACCTTTTTTACCAATATTACGTATACGGGACTCACCCTTCGTGGAGGTGGAGGAAACCAACCCATCGAAGACATTATTTAGACCGACGGGTTACGGTGAAGGGTACAGACATCCCCCTTACCATTCTTACGGGCATGCCCTGAACCTGTACCACTCACAAACACAGCAAGATTACAGACATGCCCCAAACCCGTACCACTAAAACACGAAGCCGGATTACGGACATGCCTCGTACCACTCACAAACAGTGTCTGATCACGGACATTACGTACATCCCTCGCACCAATCAGAACCAGAAGTTACACGTGTGTGAGATACTTTTAATGAGAATGACACAGATGAGAATGAGAGTTCGGTTCACCTCAAAGAAAACCTTGAGGACACTGCGGAGCATGATGGGGATGAGGATCGGATAAGAAAGGCTACGGTTTCTCATAAAACCGACACAATATGAAGAGTTTTCATTCATTTGTTTAAATTATTTACTTATTGTTTTATATATTGTTTTTATGTCTGACTTTATAACTTTTTCAGCATTTTGATTCTCGTGAGGACTTAGAGAAGTGGGCTAAAATAAGAGGACGTGAGAATGGGTGTGTCAGTATGGTGGGTCGATCACGGAAAAAGGATGTGGAACTCTTATGCAATTGTAGTGGTGAACCTAAATTCACTGGCACAAGCAGGCGTAATGGGAGCATAAAGAAAGGATGCCCCTATAAACTCCTAAGGAAGTACGTAGGAAAGAGTGACAAGTTGGATGTTGGAGGTGAGAAACGAGATGCACAACCAAGATCCTATTATGTACGAGGATGGCCACAAGCATCTTAGGAAGATGACCGCCGAAGAAATTAATCTTGTCAAGAAGTTACACAGGCAGCACGTGCAGCCAAGACACATCCATTTAGCCATAAGGGAGCACTTTTTCGACAACGACTGTGTTGTTTAGGACATATACAATCTGGCATCAAAGTTTAGGGATAAGGGAAAAAAAGGCTTTACACCAATGCAGGAACTTGAAAACCTGCTAGAAGATAAATAATTCGTGTATGTAACACCCGTATTCTTTTAAAAGAAATAAAAGAATAAAAGAGAAAGAAAAAGAAGGAAATGCAAGTCAACCTAAAGTGGAGGGGGCAAAAGTGGCAAGAGCACAAAATTTACATTTAATTTGTACAAAAAGGGAGGCATGGCCGCCCATGTTGTCTGCATATCCTCTCATTCGTATTTTCTAGAGAGAGAAAGAACAAGGATTCGAACATTTGAAGAAAAACAAGAACACTGAATTGAGGGTAAGATTTAGTGAAATTAAGTTGTTTTTGCCCAGATAATGCTTCGGTTATGTGCTTATGTGTGATTATATGTGTTTGAATGCGTGTTTAAAGGATTCCTAGGTGTTAGAACCTTTCGAACAGCTCGGGTGAAGAGTGTAAACTCGAAGAACAACTAAGGTGAGTTTCTAGACCCCTTTTTACACGTTTTTAAATGATTTGGGGCTGGAAAATGCATGTATGTATGTTTTTATGAATTTGGGTATGATACCCGTATGTTATGTACATGTATATGTTTATAGAATATGATTTGGGGTGAACGTATGGTTATGTTTATGTTAAGTTTATGCCTGGATTCGTATGTACATGTTTAGAATTAAGTATTATGATGTTTGGGGACTGGAATATGAATTAGACACATGAACAGCTGCTAATACGCCTAACCAGCCCAAATAGTAGTCATGTGTCTGGAATTTGGACTTAGAAAACTAAGTACAAGGTAATGAGTCCCACAGTACTCATGAGTCCAACAGTGCTCATGAGTCTGAAAAATTACTAAGTATGGGAGGTGAAAAGTCTGAATAGTGGTCGTATGACCAGGAAAATTTTCTAAGTGTAATGTGAGAAGTCCAACAGGGCTCAAACGTCCAACAGGGCTCATACGTCCAATAGTGCTTATAGGCCCAGAGTTGAAAATTTTTCTAAGTGTAAGCTGGTAAGTCCGACAGTGGTGAAACGCCTGAACAGGGCTCTTACGCCCAAACACTTAGAATTTTTAACAGAATTTTCTTGGAGTTTGTGCAATAGGGTTTCGCATGATTAATGACTAGGGTTAATTAATGATGATGTTTTATGCATTTAATGATGATAAATGATTAACCCTTAATTATTGTTACTGATTTTATTATCAGTATTTTATTTATGTTAACAATATTATTATTATTTAATATTGTTAAGTATATACTGGCATGATGAAGAATGACTAAAATTTAATAAAGGGCATAATCATTAATAAGTAAAATATTAATGATAAATAGAAATGGAACATAAAGTGAGAAATAATGAAAGAGGAACATGACGAACGAATGCATGCATTAATAAACGAACGAATGCATGCATTAATAAACGAACGAATGAATGTAAGAAAGGTTTGCAAGCAAATGAATGGAGGTGCACACCCCTGGCAGGTGTTAGCTCAACTGTGATGCGGTTTAGCTACCCCGGAGGATGCACACAGGGTCAATCTTTGAGATTGATAATGAGGTGAGCAACTTTGTGTTGCAACAGACTCGGTTAGTAGGCAATCCGTGAGATTGCCACTGAGGTGAGCAACTATGTGTTGCAACAGACTTGGCTAACATACGATCGTAAAAGATCGATATTGAGGTGAGCGGCCTTGTTGTCGCAACAGACTCGTAAGAAAAGATGAAAAGACCGAAAGAGTAATGAAAAGAGTATGAAATGAACGAATGATGAGGATAATAATAATTATTATTTGTAAGTATGAATGATGTATGCTCACGAATAAAATATCATAATAAAGTACAGAATGGGATCCCTGTCATTCAACCTCAGTAATCGTGGCTGTGTGCCACGAAGAGGGTAAAGCCTGACGGGATCTAGATGATAAAGGAATGATATTGAATTATGATGAATGAATGAAAGCTAACGAATGAAATGAAAGATAATAAATATATTATCTACGTGTACGTATAATGTGTGGGCATGTACAAAAGTATAGCATGATTTGAAAAGGTAAAGTAAAGTATTTTAATTACAAAACTAGAACTCACTCAGCAACGCTGACTTTATGTATTTTCCAGTTGGCAGGTAACAGGTTGCTGAGGATGGCACACTGAGATGGCTACTCGGCAAGACAAGACTGACATCCAAAATATGTTTTGACAGATACTGTTGTTTTGTAATTCATTAGACTAATCATTTTGTGACTCAGGAACTAAAATGTATTGCTTAACAACAGTGTTTATAATGAATGAATGGTTTTGTTAAAATAATTCCGCTGCTTAAAAAAATTTATAATATGTATGTTTTATGCTGTGAATGACCAACTGTGAGGTGCCCGGGAACGGGGCCTTACAAGTTGGTATCAGAGCTGAAGTTTAAGTGAAACGGGTAAATTTTCAAAATAAACCTTAACTTAAACTGAGAATGGGACGGAGAGAGGGATGTCAGCCCGAGTAGCCATGTGCCATCAGGTATTGTTTTTCTTAAAAGATAATCAGTGTTATGTGCGTGTGCTATATGGATTATGTGTTTAGTAGATTTAGATGCTGATGTAGTCAGGATAGGGAGTGCTTGGGGTGTGAAGAGTAAAGTAAGTGGCTAATCACAACTGGTCACTGTAATTAGGGACTTACTATACTTGACATAAACTGAGCTGTTCCTTGAATGACTTTTTTAGTGTTTGAATCTTATAGTGCATAGGAAAATGGCTGGAAAGAAACCTTCTAAGGCTGCTAGAGGTAGAGGTCGTCTGCGTATGACTAGGAGCGGTGCTAAAGCTCCTGAGACGACCCCCGTGAACCCTGAGGTTCCTGACCGGACTGAAGAAAATGGAAATGCTAGCCTGAATGCCTCAGCTAGGGAGGCAATTGCTGATGAGTTACACCAGGTCCTACAGGCAGTTATGCCATCTGTAGTGACCGATGTTATTCGAGCTGTGAGGAATGAGGAGAGAAAGGAGAAGGAGGACAGGAGAGGGTCAACTGGGAAGGAAAGCAAGGGGGAGAGGGACAACCGGATCCTGAGATAGTAGTATCTGATAAAGAAGAAGATGATGTGGTAGGGGTGACGACCAAGGGATGCAATTATGAGGCATTCCAGAGGTGCAGGCCCCCGACTTTTGATGGAAATGGCAATGCTTCTGCTGCCCATCGGTGGGTAAGGGAGATGGAAGCGGTACTCGAGATCAGTGAGTGCCGGGAAGATCAGAAGGTGAAGTTTGCCACCCACTCCTTTACTGACTCAGCACTATGTTGGTGGGACAATATCGTCCCAGCTGAGGGCAGCAGGGCCATCGGGAAAATGAAGTGGTCTGAGTTGAAGAAGCTGGTAATTGAGGAATTCTGTCCTTACAGGGAACTTGATAAGATTGAGAGGGAGTTCCTGCAACTCGAGGCGGGAACCATGACCCACCAGCAGTACACTACTAAATTCAATGAGATGGCGAGGCTGGTGCCGGATCAGGTGACACCGGTATCTGGCAAGATTAACCGGTACATTCAGGGGCTGCCAGCCGACATTCGTAGGCATTTGATTTCTGCACGACCAAGCACTTTTAGGTCGGCAGTGGATTTGGCTGGGAAGGCTGGTGGGGGTGACCGAAATTGGAATGGGAAGCGGTTCGGGCGTGGTGGCTTTACCCCGAACAATAAAAGGATGAGAGTGGATGACCGTAGGGTGGGGTCATCAAGCTCGGGGACCAGAAGGTGTGGCAAGTGCGGGAAGGAGCATACGGGTGAGTGCAGAATGGGGCTCAACGTGTGTTTCAAGTGCGGGAAGCCGGGCCACATCTTGAAAGACTGTAAGGAGCTGAGGTGCTACACCTGCGGTGAGGCGGGCCATATGAGCAAAGACTGCACAAAGCCGAGGGTGGAGAGTTCCGGGGCAAAGAAGATGGCCGGGACTGAAGGGCAGAGGGCGAGTGCCAAAGCTTTCACCATGACCAGAGAGGAGGCTAGAACGGAACCCGATGTTGTGTCAGGTACGTTTCTAGTAAATCAAACTCTCGCTTCTGTATTATTTGATTCTGGTGCTAGTAGGAGTTTCATTTCTGCTACTTTCTGTGCTAAATTGCCTGTTAGTAGTAAATGCATTAGTGAGCCCTTTGAAGTAGAAACCGCTATTGGTAAGTCCACTAGAGTTACTGATGTGATAGAGGACTGTACCATAGAGTTAGAAGGTCATAGGTTTGCTGCTAGATTACATGTGATGCCCCTAGGTGGGTTTGATGTGGTGTTAGGAATGGATTGGTTGGCAACCTACGAAGCGAATATCGTATGTCGAAAGAAGATGGTTGGACTGACGACATCTGACGGAAGTCTGGTAATGATATACGGTGATCGGGTAACGGTGATTCCGAAGGTGATTTCGATGGCAGTGGCAGGCAAGTGTATGAGGCGTGGGTGCAGGGCCTACTTATGTTATGTAAAGGATGTGGAAACGCCAACACCACAACTATCCAATGTTCCAGTTGTGTGTGAGTTTTCAAATGTGTTCCCGGAAGACTTATCGGGATTGCCACCTGACCGCGAAATCGAATTTCAGATCGACTTGATACCCGGTGCCCAACCTGTCGCTAAAGCACCGTATCGATTGGCTCCGACGGAGATGAAGGAGTTGATGGAGCAACTGCAAGAGTTGCTTGACAAGGGCTTTATTAGACCGAGTATCTCTCCTTGGGGTGCTCCGGTCATATTTGTGAAAAAGAAGGACGGTAGCATGAGAATGTGTATCGACTACCGTGAATTGAACAAGTTGACAATAAAGAATCGGTATCCGTTACCGAGGATCGATGACTTGTTCGACCAGCTCCAGGGGGCCAGTTGGTTCTCAAGAATAGATCTTCGATCTGGCTACCATCAATTGAAGGTAAAGGAGCAGGACATTCCTAAAACAGCTTTCCGGACGCGCTACGGTCACTACGAGTTTCTCGTCATGTCTTTTGGGTTGACCAATGCGCCAGCTGCTTTTATGGATTTGATGAACCGAGTGTGTCGGCCAATGTTAGATAAATCAGTGATTGTGTTCATCGATGATATCCTGATTTATTCGAGGGGCGAAGAAGAGCATGCCGGCCACATTCGGGAAGTGTTGGAGACTTTGAGAAGGGAGAAACTGTATGCTAAGTTCTCCAAATGTGCTTTCTGGCTACGCGAAGTGCAATTTCTGGGTCACGTAGTAAATGCAGAAGGAATAATGGTGGACCAAGCAAAGGTTGAGGCCGTGATGCAATGGAAGTCACCAAAGACGCCATCCGAGATTCGCAGCTTCTTGGGATTGGCGGGCTACTATAGGATATTTATTCAAGACTTTTCAAAGATAGCCTCACCTTTGACAAAATTGACTCGCAAGGACGTAAAGTTCGTGTGGGGTCGAGAACAGGAGGATGCTTTTGAGGAATTGAAGACGAGACTGACACAAGCTCCTGTCTTGACATTGCCCGAGGGAAATGAAGACTTAGTGGTCTATTCGGATGCATCCTATTCTGGGCTAGGTTGCGTATTGATGCAACGTGGAAAGGTAATAGCCTACGCATCCCGACAGCTGAAGACCCACGAAGTCAACTATCCCACACATGATCTAGAATTAGCCGCGGTGGTTTTTGCGTTGAAGATTTGGCGGCACTATCTATACGGGACGAAGTACACAATCTTCACCGACCACAAAAGCTTGAAGTACTTCTTCGAGCAGAAAGATCTGAACATGAGGCAGAGGCGATGGTTGGAACTAATAAAGGATTATGATTGCGAAATCCATTACCATCCGGGCAAAGCCAACGTGGTGGCAGACGCCCTTAGCCGAAAGGAAAGGCCCGAGCCGATTCGGGTAAAGGCTTATCAATTAATTATGACCTCTGATGTGATTATAACATTTCGTATTTTGCAAATAATAATAATAATAATAATAATAATAATAATAATAATAATAATTATTATAATAAAAACAATAATAACAATAATAATAATAATAAATAATAATAATAATGATAATATAATAATAATATATTATTAATAATAATAATAACAATAATAATAACATTAATAATAATAATAATAATAACATTAATAATGTTAATAATAATAATAATAAAGTCCAGGGGTCATTTTTGTCAATTTAGAAACTTAATAAGAAGTTTAAAACATAAAATATCAAATCTGAAACCGCAGGGACCAATTCTGTAAAATTTTTAAAACCCAACCCCCTTCCCTCGTTTTCCCGGCGACCCCTCCGGCCACCGCCGGCCAAAACTCCGGCGAACCCCAAATGACCTCAAAACTCAATCATTTAAGCCCAAACCGGTCCCATTGTGATCGTGGGCAAGATTCGAGCTCGTACCCCACAACAATTTGAAAATCTGAAATCATTCAGTGCGATCTATCCACCAAACCCACTTTGGCCGAAAGTTTCCACAATCGATCGCACTAACACACTAAAATAATCAAAATAATCAACTCTGAACGACTATATAACTACTCTTAATCTATTACAACTCGCAATTCTATCTAAAACACACACATACATAAGAATTCAATCATCACCATCGTTCGACCTGCAACTTATCTAAAAACAAACCTCCGATCGATTTTAGCAGAAATTGATAAGGGGCTATTGGTCTAGACTACCGTTCAAAGCTTCCTTCAAGATTAATTCGATTATAATCACGGTTTGAGCATCATTCGATTGGCACCTAGTCGCGGATCTGTTCTTGACAAGTTCAACACCAAATCGAACACCATATAGGTAATTCGACACACACACACACTCGGTTTTACATGAGGGTCAAAAGCCCTATGATCGCAGACACTATCGAAGTCGAATTCGAGCTTAATTTGATCGGGTTCGAACTAGGGCTCAAATCGATTTGGGGGTTCTGTGATCTATGTTTAAAAGCATTTGGAACCATTCTTAAACCGCGACTAAGGCCCTGGTTTACTGGTTCAACACCCACATTCCATACCAGAGGTCCCGGGTTCGAACCCGGGCTCCCTCACCTATTTTTTTTAAAGCTTTTTGGCCCTTAAATAAATTATAAAAAAATCTTAATAAATATAAAAAAATGATTTTGTAAACTTTAAATATTTTTAAAGACATCAATTATTTTCTGGAATTTATTTCTTTTAAACAAATGATACTAATTTAAAATATTGTTTGACTTATTTACTAATTTGCTATAAAAATATATAATTAGTTCATTTTCTTATAAAATAGATTTTTGAATATCGTTATAACTCACCAAATCATTATTTGTTCAAGTAACAAGTTTAAATTATTGTTTAAAACGCGTTTATTTAGTTATAAAACCTTATTCAAAATTACATATATATATATATATATATATATATATATATATATATATATATATATATATATATATATATATATATATATATATATATATATATATATATATATATATATATATATATATATATATATATATATATATATCTTACAAATTTTTATAAACGTTTTCTTTTTCATATCTTTATATATATAAAATATAATAAACTTCTTTTGATTTTATTTCATGGAAATAGAAATTGTTCCTATTTGTTAATATAATTAATTGACAAAACTTCAAATATAAATTCTAAATACCCTTGTTCGCGTGAAATCATTAATCTTATTAACTTAAATTTTATAAATATATATATATATATGTATATATAGGTACCTTGTGACGGTTTACTTTGGAACGACGCTTGTCATTATTTCTTATTAACCATCCAATATATACTTAATCGCCAAGTGAGTATTTCTATACCCCTTTTTCATATTTTCACACTTTGGGGTGAAACATGTTACATATTAATCATTGCACTTATAAACGTTTGATTCTTGTAAACTTATGGCAATTTACTTGTGTGTTGTGATTAGTTGAATTTTGTAGCTACCATGTAATGTCGAATATATGTACAATCATTAACTATTGCTAGCCTGGCGACGTCATAGATCTATGGGCCTGACAAGCCTGCTTGGTTGATCCAAGTACACTTAGCTAATCGTATATACTTATAACTTGGTTGGTCCAAGTACACGTTTGAGACTTGTAAAACTTTGTCAAGGTTTGATTGTGCATTCTGTCTTACATCCCTAGTTACCTTGTTCTCTAAGTTACAACATGAATTGCCATCTTTTATATACTTATGTATTCAAAACTATAGAATGCTCACCAACAATATGTTGACCTTTTATTTTTAACATGTTTCAGGCAATAGCGTTATGTGGCTGTGAACAATCGTAACTCTCACGCCTCGACGATTCCGCCGTCAAGGTTGGGGTGTGACAGATTGGTATCAGAGCCCATAACTATAGGGATTTAGGTTATTAATGATGACCTAGACTATAGCTTATGCATGCACCTTACAGTATTTTTATCTTGTAAATACATGGTTTGCATATTACATAATGCTATGCCTTCTTATGTGCAACTTGATGCCTTAGCATAGGATTGCCTAAACTTAGTTACTTGTCTCCCTAAACTTATCTTTGACTCTCCCCGAACATAAAACCTCTCAATCTTATTCTCGACGACACGTGGAATCGTATACTTATGCTTATGACTTGGATCTTTAGACGTTATGTCTAATCTATATAAATCTCATCAAGGTTTTGATTTCATGAACCTAAGAAATATTGTGTGACACATAGACACCTGTTTTCTGGATTTCCTGGCAAAAAGCCTTCGGGCTAAGGCAAGCGTTTCGCATATATCCTACGGGACCAGTTACGCTTACCTGGGGATTTCTGGGATGAGTGATAAACTATGGTCAAAATACACAAATCTCTAAGGCAAATGAGTCAACTTACCTTGACGTGTCCACGGTTCCAAATGATAATGCGTTATCAAATGGAATCATTCCGTGTACCTTACAACCTTTAGCCTACCTTTGTCTAAACTAATATTCTTTGTTATCCTCACTCCCGTAACTAGCTCCTTTTTGTATGTCCAGCATGTCTCGACAACTTGTAAAGCGTGGAAACTCCAACCGCAAGCTGGCAGCAATGATCGCCAAACAAATGGCTGTTGTGCTCCCAACCATGGTTGCTGAACTTACTAGCACCATGATGGCTAATAGCAACAACAACACCAATGGAAACAACAATGGTGCTCAAGGAGAAAATAGCAACAGCCGAAACGGGAACGATCGTACTTGCACCTTCAAACACTTCAACTCGTGCAAACCCACCAACTTTAGTGGCAAGGAAGGAGCCACTGGTCTTCTTGAGTGGTTCGAAGGCATGGAGAACACTTTCTCCAATTGTGAGTGTCCCGAGGCACTCAAAGTCCGTTATGCCACTAGTATGCTCCAACAAAGGGCACTTACCTGGTGGAATAGCGAGAAGAGAAACCGAGGAGCTGATGCTATTTCGGCACTCTCTTGGGATGAATTCAAGAACATCGCCATCGCGAAGTTTTGCCCGAGAAGTGAATTACAAAAGTTGGAAGAAGAATTCTGGAACTTGAAGCAAGATGGTGGTGATCATTTGGCCTACTCAACTAGGCATCATGAGTTGAGTCTACTATTGCCCCATATGGTTGACACTGTCCCCCGCAACATCGAGAAGTTCATAAAGGGTGTACCACCCCAAATTCAAGATGCTGTGGTGGGTAGCCGACCCACAACTTTGGAGGAGGCAATTATTATCACAGCGTAGCTCACTGAGAATCATATTAGAGCTGGCACTATGTCGGCAAGGGGTTCAAAGTCTACTGCGAAGGCGACAACCGAGGCAACAAAGGAGGTAAGGGCTGAGTCGTCTTCCCAAAGCAAGAAGCGTAAGTTCACACCAACACGCAACTACGCTGTGACCACTCCAAATGCTCCTCAAAAACAAATGGTGGTGGCAAATCAAGCTCCCATGGCTAAAGTTTACACGGGTTCTCTGCCAATGTGTAACACGTGCAAGTACCATCATGCGGGTAACGTTCCATGCCGAATCTACTCGTTGTGTGGAAAGTATGGCCATTTGGTGACTACTTGTCTGCGTGCACCAAACAACGCTGCAATGCTTGCCAACCGAACCTGTTACAACTGTGGCGAGCCTGGTCATATTCGTCCGCAATGCCCTCGTAATGCGGGCAACGTGCCACCAGCTCGTGGAAGGGCTTTTAATATCAACGTCAACCAAGCACAAGTCAGCAATGACGTTGTGAATGGTACTACGAAGAACCCCGTTTAAATCATTCCTTGTATTAATATTTCCATCTTTGTAATCATCGTATCAATAATAATTTTTTTTACCAAACAGGTATGTATCTTGTAAATGATCATTATGCATCTGTATTATTTGATTCGGGTGCGGATAAGAGTTTCGTGTCGTTAGAATTCGAGCCCATACTTTCTAAATCACGTGTTAATATGGAAAGACCCTACACGGTCGAAGTCGCCGATGGAAAACCTATTATCGTTGATGTCATAATACGTGATTGCATCATAAGCTTTAACGAGCACGAATTCCCTATTGATCTTATTCCTATGAAACTCGGAAGCTTCGACGTCATCATTGGAATGGATTGGCTAGTCAAACATCATGCTGAGATCGTATGTTTTGAGAAGTGTATTCGAATACCGTTACCATCCGGGATACTTTGAAAGTGTTCGGCGAGAAATCATCACAAGGACTCAAACTCATGTCTTGCACTCAAGCCCGAAAGTGCTTAAGCAAGAAGTATATAGCCTTCTTGGCTTACGTGGTCAACACAAAAGCCAAAGGGAAAGAACTTAAGGATGTCCCTATTATACGAGACTTTCCTGAAGTATTTCCCGATGACCTTAGTGGTTTACCTCCCGTACGTGAAGTTGAATTTAAAATTGATTTGATACCGGGAGCTCAACCCGTGGCTAAGTCACCATATCGGCTTGCACCATCGGAATTGCAAGAACTCTCTAGCCAACTCCAGGAATTATCCGAAAAAGGGTTTATCCGCCCTAGTTCTTCTCCTTGGGGTGCACCTGTCTTATTTGTGAAGAAGAAAGATGGGTCATTCCGTATGTGTATCGATTACCGAGAGCTCAACAAGTTGACCATCAAAAACCGGTATCCTCTTCCTCGTATCGACGATCTGTTTGATCAACTTCAAGGAGCTACAATATTCTCGAAGATTGATCTACGTTCTGGATATCATCAATTACGTGTCCATGATGATGACATCCCCAAGACCGCATTTCGTACTCGTTATGGGCACTATGAGTTTACGGTGATGCCTTTTGGCTTGACTAATGCTCCTGCTGTCTTCATGGATCTCATGAATCGAGTATGCAAGCCTTATCTAGATAAGTTTGTGATCGTCTTCATTGATGACATTCTCATCTACTCCAAAACCAACGCCGAGCATGAACTGCATTTGCGACAAGTTCTTGAATTGTTGAAGAAAGAGCAATTGTACGCGAAGTTCTAGAAGTGTGACTTCTGGCTCAAGGAAGTTCAATTTCTAGGACATGTGGTGAATAGCCAAGGAATTCACGTTGACCCTGCAAAGGTGGAAGCTGTGAATAATTGGTGTGTTCCCACGACACCGACCGAGATTCGTTCTTTCCTTGGTCTTGCTGGTTATTATCGGCGATTCATCGTCAACTTTTCGAGGATTGCAAAGCCGCTCACTTCCTTAACACAAAAGAATAAACCATTCAAGTGGGGGCCCGAGCAAGAGGAAACTTTTGAAACATTAAAACACAAACTAAGTAATGCTCCTATCTTGACCCTACCCGATGGAAACGATGATTTCACCGTATATTGTGATGCTTCGAAACAAGGTCTTGGTTGTGTTCTTATGCAACGAGGAAAGGTGATAGCTTATGCATCAAGACAATTGAAGGTTCACGAGGTGAATTACACGACTCATGATCTTGAACTCGGTGCTGTGGTTTTCGCTTTGAAGATCTGGCGACATAATCTTTATGGGACGAAATGCATAGTCTACACCGACCACAAAAGTCTCCAACATGTGTTCAACCAAAAAGATCTCAACATGAGACAACGACGTTCGATCGAGTTAATCAGTGACTACGACTGTGACATTCGCTATCATCCTGGAAAGGCGAATGTTGTAGCCGACGCGCTGAGTCGCAAGGTCCATAACAAAACTGTCTCACTACAAGGAATCCGAGATCAAAGACAGTGGTTTCACACGTTAATAGAATTTGATACCGAGGTTTGTGTGGATGTTAACGAGGCTACTATCATGCTCCAAAACATAAGAATTGATAGTGATCTCGAGTTATGCATTCGCAAGGCTCAACAAGCGGCAATAACCGACGAAGGAAGTAATGAGGATTTGGTGTCTAACGTTTGATCACAACTGGAGGAAAAACCAAACGGCCTATGGTACTTTATGAATCGACTTTGGATTCCAAATCGTAATAACCTTCGACACATCATCTTGGACGAAGCTCATCACACCCGATATTCTATACATCCTGGTTCCGATAAAATGTACATGGATTTGCGTGGTCAATATTGGTGGCCTGGAATGAAGAAAGATATCGCGGTTCATGTCTCCAAATGTCTCACGTGTGCAAAAGTCAAAGCCGAGCATCAACGACCAAGTGGTTTACTTGAACAACCTGAAATCCCTATGTGGAAATGGGAACATGTATCCATGGATTTCATAACCAAATTACCACGTACTCCTCGTGGTCATGATAGCATATGGGTGATTGTAGATCGTTTGACCAAGACGGCACATTTCATACCTATACGAGACACTTACAAGGTTTCAAGACTAGCTCGT
Source organism: Flaveria linearis (assembly GCA_024085815.1). Classification (NCBI taxonomy): domain Eukaryota; kingdom Viridiplantae; phylum Streptophyta; class Magnoliopsida; order Asterales; family Asteraceae; genus Flaveria; species Flaveria linearis. The sequence continues at coordinate 69,751,567 of CM044007.1, read as the reverse complement.
ATATACATTGATGAAATTGTTAGTCGTCATGGCGTACCGTTGCACATCATTTCTGATCGAGATGCTCGTTTCACTTCACACTTTTGGTCATCTATGCAAGAACTCTTGGGTACTCAATTGGATTTAAGTACGGCTTACCATCCTCAAACTGATGACCAAACCGAACGAACAATCCAAACCCTCGAGGATTTGCTACGACTATGTGTCCTTGACTTTGGTGGTAATTGGGATACGCATTTACCGCTCGCGGAATTTTCGTATAACAATAGTTATCACTCGAGTATCAAGATGGCACCGTTCGAAGCACTTTATGGTCGTAAATGCCGATCACCGATCTGTTGGACCGACATTGGTGAAAACTTTATCACTGGTCCTGAACTTATACAAGAAACGACCGACAAAGTCGCTACAATCCGCAAGAACCTTGAAGTGGCAAGAAGTCGACAAAAGAGCTATGCCGATAAGCATCGTAAACCGTTGCAGTTTCAAGTTGGTGATATGGTTCTTCTTAAGGTTTCACCATGGAAAGGTGTTATTCGCTTTGGAAAGAAGGGCAAACTAGCTCCGAGATTTGTAGGACCTTTCAAAATCCTGAAAAGGATTGGGAAAGTGGCTTATAAACTAGAACTACCTTCCGACCTTAGTGGAGTTCATCCTGTGTTCCATGTCTCAAACTTAAGAAAGTGTTTGGCCGATGAGAGTCTGCATGTTCCACTAGAAGACATTCAGATTGACGAGTCATTGCACTTCATCCAGAAACCTGTCGAGATTTTGGATCGCATCATGAAGAAGACTAGGACCACAACTACTCCAATTGTCAAGGTTCGTTGGGAGAACAAGTGTGGAGCGGAGTTCACGTGGGAGCGGGAGGATCATATGAAGGAGAGATACCCGTATTTGTTTGTTTAGTTCCTTTTTAAATTCTGAACAAAATTCTCTAAAGTAGGGGAGACAGTAACACTTTGTATTTATGCGATAATTAACATTCATTCTTAATCAACGTAAAAGCTTATGAGGCTAATTGGAAGACACACACTTTAGACTCTCTTTTTACCTCTAATGGCTCTGCCATTGCACATAAAGTAAACACTAAAGCGGTCGGCTTAATCGATGATGAATTTTCTTCTTTTGATACTTTATCAAAACCTGAAAGTTCTCCAAGTGTTCTCATCTTGTCGTCTCAGCCTCCTCGTAAATAAATTTCGGGACAAATTTCCTAAAGTAGGGGAGACTGTAACATTTCGTATTTGCAAATAATAATAATAATAATAATAATAATAATAATAATTATAATAAAAACAATAATAACAATAATAATAAATAATAATGATAATAATGATAATAATGATAATAGTAATAATAATAATATTATTAATAATAATAATAACAATAATAATAACATTAATAATAATAATAATAATAACATTAATAATGTTAATAATAATAATAATAAAGTCCAGGGGTCATTTTTGTCAATTTGGAAACTTAATAAGAAGTTTAAAACATAAAATATCAAATCTGAAACCGCAGGGACCAATTCTGTAAAATTTTTAAACCCAACCCCCTTCCCTCGTTTTCCCGGCGACCCCTCCGGCCACCGCCGGCCAAAACTCTAGCGAACCCCAAACGACGTCAAAACTCAATCATTTAAGCCCAAACCGGTCCCATTGTGATCGTGGGCAAGATTCGAGCTCGTACCCCACAACAATTTGAAAATCTGAAATCATTCAGTGCGATCTATCCACCAAACCCACTTCGGCCGAAAGTTTCCACAATCGATCGCACTAACACACTAAAATAATCAAAATAATCAACTCTGAACGACTATATAACTACTCTTAATCTATTACAACTCGCAATTCTATCTAAAACACACACATACATAAGAATTCAATCATCACCATCGTTCGACCTGCAACTTATCTAAAAACAAACCTCCGATCGATTTTAACAGAAATTGATAAGGGGCTATTGGTCTAGACTACCGTTCAAAGCTTCCTTCAAGATTAATTCGATTATAATCACGGTTTGAGCATCATTCGATTGGCACCTAGTCGCGGATCTGTTCTTGACAAGTTCAACACCAAATCGAACACCATATAGGTACTTCGACACACACACACACTCGGTTTTACATGAGGGTCAAAAGCCCTATGATCGCAGACACTATCGAAGTCGAATTCGAGCTTAATTTGATCGGGTTCGAACTAGGGCTCAAATCGATTTAGGGGTTCTGTGATCTATGTTTAAAAGCATTTGGAACCATTCTTAAACCGCGGCTAAGGCCCTGGTTTACTGGTTCAACACCCACATTCCATACCAGAGGTCCGGGTTCGAACCCGGGCTCCCTCACCTATTTTTTTAAAGCTTTTTGGCCCTTAAATAAATTATAAAAAAATCTTAATAAATATAAAAAAATGATTTTGTAAACTTTAAATATTTTTAAAGACATCAATTATTTTCTGGAATTTATTTCTTTTAAACAAATGATACTAATTTAAAATATTGTTTGACTTATTACTAATTTGCTATAAAAATATATAATTAGTTCATTATTTGTTTAAAATATCGTTATAACTCACCAAATCATTATTTGTTCAAGTAACAAGTTTAAATTATTGTTTAAAACGCGTTTATTTAGTTATAAAACCTTATTCAAAATTACATATATATATATATATATATATACATATATATATATATATATCTTACAAATTTTTATAAACGTTTTCTTTTTCATATCTTTATATATATAAAATATAATAAACTTCTTTTGATTTTATTTCATGGAAATAGAAATTGTTCCTATTTGTTAATATAATTAATTGACAAAACTTCAAATATAAATTCTAAATACCCTTGTTCGCGTGAAATCATTAATCTTATTAACTTAAATTTTATAAATATATATATATATATATGTATATATAGGTACCTTGTGACGGTTTACTTTGGAACGACGCTTGTCATTATTTCTTATTAACCATCCAATATATACTTAATCGCCAAGTGAGTATTTCTATACCCCTTTTTCATATTTTCACACTTTGGGGTGAAACATGTTACATATTAATCATTGCACTTGTAAACGTTTGATTCTTGTAAACTTATGGCAATTTACTTGTGTGTTGTGATTAGTTGAATTTTGTAGCTACCATGTAATGTCGAATATATGTACAATCATTAACTATTGCTAGCCTGGCGACGTCATAGATCTATGGGCCTGACAAGCCTGCTTGGTTGATCCAAGTACACTTAGCTAATCGTATATACTTATAACTTGGTTGGTCCAAGTACACGTTTGAGACTTGTAAAACTTTGTCAAGGTTTGATTGTGCATTCTGTCTTACATCCCTAGTTACCTTGTTCTCTAAGTTACAACATAAATTGCCATCTTTTATATACTTATGTATTCAAAACTATAGAATGCTCACCAACAATATGTTGACCTTTTATTTTTAACATGTTTCAGGCAATAGCGTTATGTGGCTGTGAACAATCGTAACTCTCACGCCTCGACGATTCCGCCGTCAAGGTTGGGGTGTGACAGTGATGACTCAGGTTAAGGAATTTCAAGACGAGGCTTTGAAAGAAGATCGTCTTAACTCCGAAAGGATGAGAGGTCTAGTCACGGAATTGGGCTAGAACACTCCAGGTGTTAAGACCCGATTCGGGCGGATGTGGATTCCTCGATACGGGGATCTACGTGGAAAGATCATGAATGAGGCCCATAAGACTCGATACTCCATTCGTCCCGGTGCTATCAAAATGTATCATGATATGAAGAAGGAGTATTGGTGACCGGGCATGAAACGTGACGTGGTGGAGTACGTGAGTAAGTGCCTGACTTGTTTACAAGTAAAGGCAGAACACCAGAAACCTTACGGGAAGATCCAACCGTTGGATATACCCGAGTGGAAGTGGGAGCACATCACCATGAATTTCATCACGAAGTTACCACGTACCCCGAAAGGGTATGATGCTATATGGGTGATCGTTGACCGATTAACGAAGAGTGCCCACTTCCTACCGATCCGCGAAACGTACTCATCCGAAAGATTGGCGGATCTGTTCATAAAAGAAATTGTAGCTCGTCATGGGGTGCCGGTGTCTATTGTGTCTGATCGCGATGCCCGGTTCACCTCCAAGTTTTGGAAGAGGTTTCATGATGCAATGGGGACGAGGCTACACATTAGTACGACATATAACCCTCAAACAGACGGTCAGTCTGAGAGGACGATCCAAACACTCGAAAACATGCTTCGGGCGTGCGTGATAGATTTTGGAGGAAATTGGGACGACCACCTGCCGTTAGCAGAATTCTCGTACAATAACTGTTATCATGCCAGCATTGGCATGCCACCTTACGAGATGCTATACGGTAGGAGATGTAGGACGCCCGTGTGCTGGGGAGACATTGGGTAGAAAGAGTTAGGAGGTGTTGAGGTGATCGAAGCTACGACTGAGAAGTTGGAAAAGATCAAAGCCTTCATGAAGGCGGCGAAAGATAGACAAAAGTCGTATGCTGACAAGAGGCGAAGACCAATAGAGTTCAAGGTGGGTGACCGAGTCATGTTGAAGGTCTCACCTTGGAAAGGTATTATCAGATTCAGGAAAAGAGGTAAGCTAAGCCCGAGATACATAGGACCTTTCCGGATCGTCGCACGAGTAGGAGAGGTAGCCTATCGACTTGAATTACCAGATGAGTTAAGTGGAATTCATCCCAAATTCCATGTATCTCATCTGAGAAAGTGTTTAGCTGATAAAGACATGGTTGTACCACTGGAGGATATTGAAGTAGACGAACGGCTCAATTACGTGGAGCAACCAGTGGCAATCATTGATCGTAAGGAGAAGAGGTTAAGGAATAAAGTGGTTCCTCTTGTGCGTGTACAGTGGAAGCACAGGAAGGGATCCGAGTCTACGTGGGAGACTGAAGAAGAGATAAGACTACATTACCCACAACTGTTTGAGGAATAACAGGTTTCGGGGACGAAACCTATATAAGGGGGGTGGACTTGTAACACCCGTATTCTTTTAAAAGAAATAAAAGAATAAAAGAGAAAGAAAAAGAAGAAAATGCAAGCCAACCTAAAGTGGAGGGGGCAAAAGTGGCAAGAGCACAAAATTTACATTTAATTTGTACAAAAGGGAGGCATGGCCGCCCATGTTGTCTGCATATCCTCTCATTCGAATTTTCTAGAGAGAGAAAGAACAAGGATTCGAACATTTGGAGAAAAACAAGAAGAACACTGAATTGAGGGTAAGATTTAGTGAAATTAAGTTGTTTTTGCCCAGATAATGCTTCGGTTATGTGCTTATGTGTGATTATATGTGTTTGAATGCGTGTTTAAAGGATTCCTAGGTGTTAGAACCTTTCGAACAGCTCGGGTGAAGAGTGTAAACTCGAAGAACAACTAAGGTGAGTTTCTAGACCCCATTTTACATGTTTTTAAATGATTTGGGGCTGGAAAATGCATGTATGTATGTTTTTATGAATTTGGGTATGATACCCGTATGTTATGTACATGTGTATGTTTATAGAATATGATTTGGGGTGAACGTATGGTTATGTTTATGTTAATTTTATGCCTGGATTCGTATGTACATGTTTAGAATTAAGTATAATGATGTTTGGGGACTGGAATATGAATTAGACATATGAACAGCTGCTAATACGCCTAACCAGCCCAAATAGTAGTCATGTCTCTGGAATTTGGACTTAGAAAACTAAGTACAAGGTAATGAGTCCCACGGTACTCATGAGTCCAACAGTGCTCATGAGTCTGAAAATTACTAAGTATGGGAGGTGAAAAGTCTGAATAGTGGTCGTATGACCAGGAAAATTTTCTAAGTGTAATATGAGAAGTCCAACAGGGCTCAAACGTCCAACAGGGCTCATACGTCCAATAGTGCTTATACGCCCAGAGTTGAAAATTTTTCTAAGTGTAAGCTGGTAAGTCCGACAGTGGTGAAACGCCTGAACAGGGCTCTTACGCCCAAACACTTAGAATTTTTAACAGAATTTTCTTGGAGTTTGTGCAATAGGGTTTCGCATGATTAATGACTAGGCTTAATTAATGATGATGTTTTATGCATGTAATGATGATAAATGATTAACCCTTAATTATTGTTACTGATTTTATTATCAGTATTTTATTTCTGTTATTTAATATTGTTAAGTGTATACTGGCATGATAAAGAATGACTAAAATTTAACAAAGGGCATAATCATTAATAAGTAAAATATTAATGATAAAGAGAAATGGAACGTAAAGTGAGAAATAATGAAAGAGGAACATGACGAACGAATGCATGCATTAATAAATGAACGAATGAATGTAAGAAAGGCTTTCAAGAAAATGAATGGAGGTGCACACCCCTGGCAGGTGTTAGCTCAACTGTGATGCGGGTTAGCTACCCCGGAGGATGCACACAGGGTCAATCTTTGAGATTGACAATGAGGTGAGCAACTTTGTGTTGCAACAGACTCGGTTAGCAGGCAATCCGTGAGATTGCCACTGAGGTGAGCAACTATGTGTTGCAACAGACTTGGCTAACATACGATCGTAAAAGATCGATATTGAGGTGAGCGGGCTTGTCGCAACAGACTCGTAAGAAAAGATGAAAAGACCGAAGGAGTAATGAAAAGAGTATGAAATGAACGAATGATGAGGATAATAATAATAATTATTATTTGTAAGTATGAATGATGTATGCTCACGAATGAAATTTCATAATAAAGTACAGAATGGGATCCCTGTCATTCGACCTCAGTAATCGTGGCTGTGTGCCACGAAGAGGGTAAAGCCTGACGGGATCTAGATGATAAAGGAATGATATTGAATTATGATGAATGAATGAAAGCTAACGAATGAAATGAAAGATAATAAATATATTATCTACGTGTACGTATAATGTGTGGGCATGTACAAAAGTATAGCATGATTTGAAAAGGTAAAGTAAAGTATTTAATTACAAAACTAGAACTCACTCAGCAATGCTGACTTTTATGTATTTTCCAGTTGGCAGGTAACAGGTTGCTAAGGATGGCACACTGAGATGGCTACTCGGCAAGACAAGACTGACATCCAAAATATGTTTTGACAGATACTGTTGTTTTGTAATTCATTAGACTAATCATTTTGTGACTCAGGAACTAAAATGTATTGCTTAAGAACAGTGTTTATAATGAATGAATGGTTTTGTTAAAATAATTCCGCTGCTTAAAAAAAAATTTTATAATATGTATGTTTTATGCTGTGAATGACCAACTGTGAGGTGCCCGGGAATAGGGCCTTACTGTGTATGAAACACGGAAGAATCCAGCAACTAAAGCCGTGGAAGATGTTTTTTTTGACATCCTGCCTCATACAAAATGTGGCACGCATTCTCACACGTTATGTTGATAGACACGACGTACAAGACCATCATGTACAACATTTTGTTTGTTCATGTTACTGGCGTTACGTCGACGTCGAAGTCGTTTTGTATTACGCACGTATTTATATCGAGGGAACGACAGGACAACTTCATATAGGTCTTAAAGCGGATCAAAGATATGCTCGATAGGTGTGTGGAGCCTCGTGTTATCATCACATAAAGGGACCTGGCCCTGATGAGTCCGTGTGACACAATGTTTCCGAGTGCTACTAAAAACATATGCAAGTGGCATGTTAGGGATAATATCAAGAGAAGGTGGAACATCCTTTTCAAAGCCGACATGTGGAAGGATTTTCCATACTGGTGGAAGGTCGTATGTTCATCTCCCACAGAGGCATTGTACGATTACAATGGCATGAAGATTGAAGAAACGTTAATAGAAGATGGTAAACATGGTAAGAATTTTGTAGTTATCTCCAATAATCTATTTGAGCATTTTATAAAATATGTTATTTCTTTTAGAGGTATGGGTATGTGGAATAATTGGTTGGTGTCGTACAAAGAGAACTTTGTTACTTGTTTGATGTACGACCGCCTCAACTTTGATGAATATACAACTAATAGGGTTGAGGGGGAACACGCTAATTTCAAGAGTTACCTCATATGGACCAATAATATGTTGCACACACTTATCGGATATGTCCTCATGCATGGCCAGGAGATTGAAATTTGTGAAACATTCGAGGTGTCCCATGTGAAGACTAAAAAAGACCATCGACTGCAATTGTTTTTAAAATTGCATATAAGGTATCTATTTTTTTGCATTAGCCTTCTAGAATCAGAGTTAACAAAAATGGAAATGATTCAGGAGTCAGGGGGTTCATGTGGATACCAGTTGTCCACGTCCATGGGCTTGCCATGTGCTTGTCATTTGGAGATATACTTCCTGGAAGGTAATATATGCTTGAAATACATTTTTACCATTATTTCATGATGCATATTTTTTACTAATAATTTAAATCAAGGCATATGTATTCCACTCGATGTGGTAGATCCACACCGGAGGAAGCTTGATTTCGAGCCAGCGTACGTGGTGCCGCTAAACCAGACTACGATAAGAAATTTGATGACTTGAAACAAAAGGTCATGTCATCACCCAATCCTCTAGTAAAAAAAGGTTTGGCGAATCTTTGTTTTCAAGCAAGTCAAAACTTAAAAAGCCTGAGGTGCGTCATGACGGACGTGGTCGTCCAAATCTTAAGCAGCAGCAAAAAGAACGGACTCCAATATCAAAACGTCACGGTTAGCCCAAACTATGACGTTTTAAGGCTACCCTAAACCATTTCTAAACCGACTACAGTCGTCTATATATATCGAAACGTATATACTATTCGTGAATATGCACACACATCAACATATATACACATTAAGAACCAATACTCTTCGTAGACGCACGTACAAACATATGTACGTATACAAACCTTGACGTTTTAATGCTACCCTAAACCATCTCTACACCTATAATGATCATTTATATATATCGAAACGGGTATATTCTTTGTGAACATACACGCACATCAACATATATACACATTAAGAACAAATACTCTTCGTAGAAGTAATAAACCCTAACAACAACAACACCAGCAGCAGCAGCACAACAACAACAACAATAGCAACAACAACAACAAGAACAACAACAACAACAACAACAACAACAATAATAATAATAATAAACAAAAAAAGATAAAACCGTGATGGTAAGACCAAACCGTATGATAATAATAATGATAATAATGATCCCGACTTGTTGACGTGATGGTCAGGCAGTCACGACGTTTTGTATCGGGGGTGGCATGTTTGACCCCAACCGTCACAACTTGTTAACTAAAACCGTGACGGTTAGCACATATCGTCACGTTTTTCTTGACATAAATGTCACGGTTAGCCCAAACTGTGATGTTTTAAGGCTACCCTAAACCATTTCTAAATCGACTATGGTCGTCTATATATATTTAAACGTATATACTATTCGTGAATATGCACACACATCAACATATATACACATTAAGAACCAATATTCTTCGTCGACGCACGTACAAGTATACGTACGTGTACAAACCGTGATGTTTTAATGCTACCCTAAACCATCTCTAAACCTATTATGATCATTTATATATATCGAAACGGGTATATTCTTTGTGAACATACACACACATCAACATATATATACATTAAGAACAAATACTCTTCGTAGACGTAATAAACGCTAACAACAACAACAACAACAACAACAACAACAAACAGCAGCAGCAGCAACAACAACAACAAGACCGCCAACACCAACAACAACAACAACAACAACATAATAATAATAATAATAATAATAATAATTATAAATAATAATAATAATAATAATAATAATAATAATAATAATAATAATAATGATAATAATAATGATAAATATAATGATTATTATTATTATAATTATCCTTCTATTAAAATTACAAGTTGATGAACAAAAAATTACAAGTTGATGAACAGTATATCTAGAAATCTCATCCGTCTATTTTGATATCTACGGCTTCTGTTTTGATTGAGGCTTCAGTACAACCTTAACAGCCTTGAGTACAACACAGATTAGCCTTATCTATCTATACACGTGTTTTTCTTTCCTTTGCTTGCTTCACACGTGGCCTAAGATAATTTTGTGGCATCGTGTATCAAAACAGAGTGGGGGAGAGAGAGAGAGAGAAACCGAGAAGATGACAGAGAGGTGACGGCTCTAGAAGCAGTACACCGATCTTGAAAGTACTCAACGATCTTCTAAAGGTAACTCCTACCTGTTTTCTTTTACATGATTCTCGTGATGTGGTGGTCGAACATTGGTTGTTTCTCTTTTGTCCTTGCGAAGGTGGTGATGAGGTGGTTAACTGGTTGAGGAATGGTAGTTTTTAGGGTTTCGGTGCGTTTCACATCACAGAGGAATGAGGCCATTTAGGTGATTGCTATTACTTCATATTTTCAAACCGTAGATCTATTAGTTTGATTTGATCAAGTGTGCTTTGGGATCTCAATACTAGCTCATCATCTAAACATTTATGATTTTTTTTAAATTATGTGTTCAGATCATGTTGCATAACGTGACCGGAAGTGTCTCGTACAAGAACCAGAAAAAATTAGCATCAAAAGGTATAAAACAAAAGGGACATAAAAAAACATTAGTATAAAAATATTAGTAAAATAATCAAAACTCGAAAAGCTAGTAAAAAGGAAAAACATAATCTTAAAGTTTAATAAAAATAAGAGTAAATACTAATTATATAAGTTATTTTTAATAAAAATAATCAAATGGATAATATGTAATATTTATGTTTAATAAACCGGATATATGTAATTAAACTTTTGAGTAAATTACCATTTGCATCCTTAAGGTTTGGTGATTTTGACCATTTGCATCCCTACAGTTTAAAAATCCTCATATACACCCTAACGTTTCATTTTATTCCCATTTGAATCCAAAACACTAACACCGTTAAATTATTCTGTTAAAATTTTTGAAATGACAAAAATGCCCTTAAAATCCCTAACCCACTACCCCTTTTTTCTCTCTCGCTGGAGTCAACACCTCCATCACCCAATCTCGCACCAATCTACTCGCCAATCTCGACGGCGACCTCACAACTCCGGTGACGGAACCTCGCCGGAATTCGAGGTTAAACCCTGAAACCACCGAGCTCCGGGCACGATTTATTCCACGGGAAGAAACAGATAATACGTTCAGATCAACAATCCCCATTACTCCAAAGAGCGAAATCACGCATCAATTTCAAAGTTTCTAAATCTCCGGTGAAATTAGACATCGAGAAAGATAGTTGCAGGTTTCCGGCGAACAGGGTGTCACCAAATCATCGACCTTGGGCTCGAAAAACGGTGATTTTCCCCAAACCATTGTTCCACACATCATCTTCTTGTTTGTTGCCTGTAGCGAAAACTTAAGTAATTAGTTGAAATATATTGTTAATAGTTGAAAAAGTTAGGGTTCTTCAAACTCCAATAAACCTTAATCTGAAACGATGATTTTATTTTTAGAGTATTAAGCTCTTTTTTGCTGAAAATTGGGCGTCTGTAGTATCATATTGATGAAGAGAACAGTATTGATCAATTAGGAAATGATTTGGTATTGATTTATAATATTTGTTGAAAAAGGTTGAGAGGGAAGAAGAGAGGTTGAAGTACCTGCAATTTGTACAATTGGCTGTTCTTCATGCTGTTCTTTATGCTTTTAAAGCCTATGCTTATGCTAAGAACAACTCCGGTCCACTGAAACCGCGGGTGGAGACGATAGAGGGTACTCTAAAGACTGTTCTTCATGATGTTCTTTATGCTTCTAAAGCCTTAGCAGGTTGCTGAGCAGTATGTTGTTTCGGCTTGGCAGTCTCTTAACCAGCTCCCACTGTTTCCTAAGGTGGCTAAGGTGGTGGTGCCAACAGCAGCTTACTGTTCAGAGAAGTACAACCAAACGGTGCAGCAAACCGCAGAGAAAGGATACAAGGTTTCTTCATATCTTCCATTGGTGCCGACGGATAGGATTGCTAAGGTGTTCAACCCTGGCGTCGGTGATCTTGATGATGGATAGATGGATGAACGGAGGGTGTACAGTAGCCGCATTGTAGAGGATGAACGGAGGGTGTTAGGGTTTAGATTGGGGCAGTGATAAACCCTACTGCTTATTTGGGAAGAAGATCGGAAGACGATAGAGAGAGATAGAGAAAGGGGTTGTGGGTTAAGGGTTAAGAGATAGAGAGAGAAATAGATAAAGAGAGAAAGGGTAATTTAGTCATTTCATAAAAACTTAACAGAATAAGTTAACGGTGTTAGTGTTTTAGATTCAAATGGGAATAAAAATGAAACGTTAGGGTGTATATGAGGATTTTTAAACTGTAGGGATGCAAATGGTAAAAATCACCAAACCTCAATGATGCAAATGGTAATTTACTCTAAACTTTTAGTTTAGGTATATATGTAATTAACTAAGTTTTAGAAGGGGATATATGTAATTAAACTTTTAATATGGGTATATATGCAATTAACTAAGTTTTACAAGGTGATATATGTAATTAAAATATTTAAGTTGGGTATATATGTAATTGATGAAGTTTGTAGAGGGAAATATGTGATTATCCCTATATGATATTATTATTAAAGTAAACTGTTCATATTTAAAAAAAATTATGTTTTCCAGTAATCTAATGCTTAAAATGATGTCTATTAGTCTAATAACCATCATTTTTGCGCATCAGGTATAGGTGGAAGTGATCGTATCTTCTTCACATGTACGTTCCTGAGGCCAATTTGGGAATGGTATTGCTATTTGAATGGCTCCATGTTCGCCATCTCATTAAATTAATCATATCTTCTTTCATTAATGACCAACTCTTAGTTCTTAATAAACGAGATACCTCAGTTTCTAGTAAACAAAACAAACTAAGTCGTGCTCTTTTATCGTGTGGATGCTCATGGCCGCTGGATGCGGTGGCATTATGCCGGTTTGCTCTCTTTTTCAACTTGATTTTGAGGTTTTTCAGATGGTGCCATTCACGCAACCGCCTCTGGTTTTACGCCTAGGTTCAGACAACTAGGCCCACGGCCTCGAAATCAATGATTTAAAATGGTAAAATAGTGGAGAAAGGGTAGTGCTGATTTGTCATCGTCGCCGCCATTGTCGGCGGCCTTTGGGTTGCCCAACGTCGTGCATGGTAGCGTGGTGCTGGTTAGTAGCCCATGGAGCCGGCGAACTTCATGTTGTCTGCCGATTGATTTCTAGTCACAAATCTTAACCCTTGTTTTGTCGGCCGCCGCCATCGCCGCTGACGACCTTTCGGTTGCCCGGTGGCATGCGTGGTCAGGTGGTCATGGTTTGTCTCCATCCAAGGTTTAGGGTCACACCTAGTCCTATTAGTTTGTTGGATCTATGGGTTTTTCATGCTAGCCTTTTATTTCTCTATTGTGTGGAGTTTTGTTTTGGATATATCTGATCTTAACCTCACTTCTAGGGTTTCTATTTTGTTGTCTGCCTCTGGGTTCTATTTTTTGGTTGGTGATGATGGCCAGGGCTACACCGAACCCTAATCTTCTGTTTTGATCTATGACGGTAGAGCATGTTTCATGTTCATAAGTCAATGATGATGACGACTCATCTGAGACCCTTTGTACCTTTGTTAGTTTTAGTTGATTGTTTAAAATCGTTAGGGTCTGTTTCCGGTTTGTTGATGATGGTGGCTATGGTATGTGGATGACTATGTTCATTCGTTCCCTTTAGAGGTCTCTGACTGCATTATGATTGTGGAACCCATTTGACGTAACCATAGCTACGATGACTGTGGTCGAGGTGTGACATCCCGTACTTTTCAGGTAACCTCTCTCCGTCATGGTATAATAAATAAAATCATAACTAACGAAGTTATGATTGTTAAGTAATAATCGTTGAATAATTGTTAGTGTAGATACCAACAATTCATAATTAACAACTGAACCTAAATAAAGTCAAAAAAAGGGAAAACACAAATCGCTAACTTGGTGAATTAGAGGGGCTTGTTATGCCATGTTGTAAAACATGATTCTCCTTATTAACCGTAAGTCTCCCATCGACTTCATCCCTGCCGTCAACCCTAGAAACACCCCTTGCAAACCTCCCTTCCATCCCAACTCAATTTCTGCCGCAATACCTCTCTTCGGCAGTCTCTTGTACGCGCGATTCCTTAGTCGGCAAAAACTCTTACTGCTGCTAGCCTTGTTGACGCGTTGCTGCTAAATCGCAGCACCTCTTTCGTCGTACGGTTATCCGGAAACCTAGCGCATCATCGAAACTGTCCCGCACCTCGTCAGGTTAGAGTCCTCACTCGTTACTTGATGGTTAGGCTACGTTCTCGCGTTCGGGGTGTCGTGGTTCGGGTTGGATTGGTGGTGGTCTGTAAGCCTTCTTTTTTTTTTTGGTGGTCTGCGATGTAATGTGTATGCATGGGTTCTTGTTGTTGTGTGTGTTGTATTAGTACAAGAATAGATGTATAAACGTGAATGTAGTTGATTCCTTCACTGCAATGTAAGTATGTATGTCTTTTGAGATGAATGTGTGCACACGGGCAATGATTTCGAAACCGGACCGGACCGGCCGGTCCGACCGGGAACCGGTGAAGTTGTCGGTTCGGTTCGGTGGTTTCAGGCCGTTTTCATCATAACCGGGCGGTTCGTGCGGTTGACCAGTCCGACCGGAACCGGCGAACCGGGTTGAACCGGCTTTTTGAAAAAAAAATACTTTTATGTTTATTCCTATCGTAAACAGCGAGCAAACGAGAACAAAACACACCTTTTCGGAAACAAAATCAAAACCAGAAGAATGCACCTCGATTTCAAAAGTAAAAACAGGCTAACAGCAATCCAGTAGCACGAAATTAACCACTATACATTTGAGTGATTTAGTGCAAAATCAACACCAGTTGAAAAAAGGAAAAAGAAGTAAGAGATTTTACCTTCAACCGAGAGCAGAAGCAGATTCCAAGTCTAGGGTTTCAGAAGAATGTGTGAAGAAGTAACAAGAGGGTGAGGGTGTGTGTGTGTGTTGAGATGTGAGATTGCAGAGGGGGGTGAAATGAAAGTTGGTTCACGTGGATGGACAGAGTAATAGAAGAGAGAAGGAGGAAGCTTTTGTCAGATTCCTGGAAGACTAGAAAATCCAATTTTGTTGCTTTCTACTTTTCATTATTTTTTCTTCCTACCATTTGAATGAATTTCTCTACAACACAACACATCTATTTCCTTTGAATTTGAGTAAATTGGACTATGTTTATTTTAATGGTATGTGTTTGTAGTTTTATAAATATTTGGAATTTTTATATTTTTTAAATATTTATGACGTCATCCGGTTCGTAATCCGGTCCGACCGGTCCGACCGGTTCGACCAGTAAACCTCTAGGCCGTCCGGTTCGCTTTCTGGTCCGGTTTTGAAAACATTTCACACGGGTTGCCATGGTAAGTTCAGGTGTGTGTGTGTTGTAATCTGCGATTGTGTATGTGTGTGTTCTCTTCGTATATATATTCTGTAATGTTTGTATGTGTGTGTTTTATTTAAATGTAAGTGCTACGATGGATATATGAATGTATGTATTCTTTGAATGAATGTGTATGTGACACCATATGTGGTGCCATGAATTAATTTAATATGTGTGTATCGATGCATGTTTTTGGTAGTGGGATTGCAGTGGATTTAATTAAAGATGGCTGCATCTTGCAATCTCTATTTGAGTACATAGGTATGTATATATTGTATAATATGTATGAGATGTTATTGGTTTTGTGTAATATGCTATTTGTTCATGTATATATTTTATCTATGATATATAGTAGGCATGGCTGCAATGCATATGTGATCATAGTTGTGTTGTTTGGTTCTACATCACGTGTATTTTGCAACCTACGTGTTTTATATTATAAATATTGTAATGTGTAATCCATAGTATGTGTGTATAAAATATATATATATATATATGTAGGTGTGAGTATTGATGATACATGTAAATGTAAATATATATATATATATATAGGGTTAGGATCATTACGGAACCACTTTTTATTTTCAGAACTACAGAACCATTGATTTACATAAATGTATATTAAGTCTGGTAATAGTTGATCTGTTTTACATATGTGTATGTCAGACCTGAACAATAAACTATAAAAAACAACTAAATATCATCAGGTTTAACTTACATCTATGTAAACCAATGATTTATAATTTACATTTATGTAAGTCAATGGTTCTTTTGGTTCCGAAAATAAAAATGGTTATGTAATGATCCTCATCCTATATATATATATATATATATATATTGAGTGTATAGACTTCTATCTAGAGAATTTATAGTAAATGTATGACGTACGAATTTTTATTACAAAAAAACTCTTAAATTAAAGATATATAAACAATACTTTTATGTATGTTCCGGTGTGTGCGTGAATCATTGAATTTCATGTTTGTGTGAGCTTGTGTATGGTTGTACTTGTTTGGGGAAAGGGGAAATATCGATAACCGACACCATAGCCGAGACGTCAACGTCAAACCGTACGATCACATTGTTGATATTTAATATTAATCGAATATTAAATGAAACTCAGTTTAATGGGAAACTGTCTCTTTTGGTGCTTACGTTTTTGTTGCAACGCATTCAAGGTGAGTCTTCACGGCCCCTATTTTACATTCTTTCCTTTTTGGGGGAGAAAACATGCAAACATATTTACAAAATGGTTTCTAGTATTATTGTTTATCGCCTGTTACGTTAGTGTAAACATATTTAAAAGTCCTTACATTCTCGAACCGTTAGTAATGTGTAGCGAGGTAATTCTGAGTAGTACTACTGGGTTTGACAAACCCTGCCCTGGCTAGTCACGCTAGCTTGATTGGAGGTCAAACGGGTGCGTTATTGACCTAACATTTATCACTGTCTGGTGAGACGTGACGGGAAGGCAACAAACATACAAACAGTCAGCTTCAGTTTAAAACGCTAAGTAACTTGATTATAGGCTAGCTACCTATCGCTATACTTTAGTTACTTTACCATTCGAACAGTTATAAACATTTTTATCTGTTATTAAACCTGTGAACTCACCAACTTTATGTTGACACACTTTAGCATGTTTTCTCAGGTAATAGGAACGCTTAAGCTCATGATACACGATTAAGGAACGCACTCAGGACATGAATCATCAAACTTATTTACTTGCATTGAACATTTTGTTTTGACTTAGCACTTATAACTTTCAGTATTGGTTTACATTTCGTTTATTTACTTCCGCACTGATGTTCATTTCATTTATTGTTTACTCTTATTGCAGTCAAACGTTTATTTTTAAATTCATATAGTGTCGTTTGATATGGCCGTGTCTGAGATCCTAGTTTGTCACACACCTAACGGTAAAACCCCGTTTGTGGAAATTGAGGGTGTGACAGATTGGTATCAGAGTCACTGGTTATAGAGAACTAGGATTGCATTTGCATCTAGACTATAGCCTTAAACATAACACTATTATTACACAGACACTCTTACATGATTACAACTGTTGTACGAACATTTTCCCGGTATGCTGGCATTACATTATAGAATATTCATAACATTATCCGCACTATCCATGCCACCTGTATCATCCTCGACTAACAGAGGGGCGGAGGGTCCCGCTCGCTTGCTTCCAATATCTGCATTTGTTTGTTCATTCCAAACAGGTGGTGCTTGTGACACCCTACACATATCTGTAACACCCCAAAAAGTCAAAACGAGTCGTTAAGGCTAAGTGGGCTTAACTAATTTAATAGACAAAGAAAGGGTTATGGGCTAATTTGGGTTTATGGATAAGAACTTGAGAAATTGAGGCCCATGATCAGCCTTAATCTACCCAAATGCAGCCACCATCTTCACATTTGCAACCCTAACAACAAAATTCCATAGAAAGAAAAAGTAGAGAGAGAAAGTGCAAGAAACACAAGATTTGAAGCCTCTAAGATCAAGG
This sequence comes from Flaveria linearis, assembly GCA_024085815.1. Lineage (NCBI taxonomy): Eukaryota > Viridiplantae > Streptophyta > Magnoliopsida > Asterales > Asteraceae > Flaveria > Flaveria linearis. Next base: position 69,733,627 of record CM044007.1, on the reverse strand, counting down.
GATTGAAGATCTGGGTGTTTGTGCATCAATCTCAAAGAAAGGAGCAACAAACAAGGTAAGAATCGACCTCTAAACCTCTCTGTTGATCAAACCCGGATTCTAGGGTTTTGGGGTTTTAAAAGTCTCAAAGAAACACATAAAGGTCGAATTTTTAACTACGAAAACGTGTAATAATGCTAGAAATGGTTTCATGGAAGGTAAACCAAGGATTTGGACGTAAAAAGTTAAGATTTTGGGTTAAAAACGAGCTGGTTCATCACTGATATGCATCCAGCAAAACTGTGCCCCGATCCAGCGAAACTGAGCACTCATCCAGCGAAATTAGTCAAGCGAAACTACAGTTTCGCTAGGGCGAAACTACTGTTTCGCTGATATGTTCGCAAATGCCCAGGTTGACCCTTAGATATTGCAAAACTAGGAAATTCCAACAAAAGTTGGGCGCTCAAGGCAGCGAATCTGTCTAGCGAAACTAGCAGAAGTGCTGCCCAGCAAAACTACTGGCGAAACTGCAGTTTCGCTCTAGCGAAACTGTGGGCGAAACTATGAAGAAAATGACGTTTTCGTGTATTAACTTTCATCCAGCTAGAGTGTTTGGACTATAGCTTAAGTAACTTAGGATTGAAGTTATTTGCTAAGTTCAGGTGAGTTCTAAACCCCCTTATTTAAACGTTTTTCCATGTTTTTGGGTCTATTATGCATAGTAAACATATGGTTTTCGAGGTAAGAATTTTAAGGTGTTTTAACAAGAAAATACATTTTTCTAATGTAAAATGTGACATTAAAATACATTTTTCAAGGTCACGTGTTAGGATGATTAGTACTTGGTATGTTGTGTATTTAATAAGTTACGTATTATATATTAAGTGAAAGATAATATTAATGAGAAGTGGAACTTAATGAATGTTACCCCGGGCCCATATGATGATGAAAAGTCTTGCAAGCACTATGATAGACTCCCCTTATGTGAGTCTGATGTATGATGATGGATCCGTATTCATGAGCAGGCTATGTGCCTTGCAGTGTGGATCAACTGTCGGAGGTTAGCTACCGTTTTCATGTGTACCGACAGGGATTGGCATTTGTTGTCAATCAACATGGAGCTCTTGCTTTGCGCAATCTCATTTATGCTAAAGTGGAAGATATTAATGAATGAAAGATAATGAACATGCTTATTATGATGAAATGTATGTATTACGTATGCGTGGCCATTATATACAAGACAAAGTTATATTTACTATTTAGTTAAAACTAGAACTCACTCAGCAAAGCTGACTTTTTATGCATAATAGTTGGCAGGTAGGTGCTGATACTGAGGATGGTACTGTGGAGCTACTTGAGGAGATGTGGATGGCATCCCTGTTTATGAAATCTCTATTGTAGTTTATGAACAAGAATTGTGTTTTGGTTTACAATTAAAAGGACATGTATTTGAGCATGATATGGTTTTTAAGTATTAAATGAATGTTTTAATTATTTCCGCTGCGTTGTTTTGCTATCAACCTGATTTTTATGCTATGGTTAACCAACTGTGAGGCTTCCCGGGGACGGGGCCTTACAAGTTGGTATCAGAGCCAAAGTTCAAGAGAAATAGGTAAAACATTTTTCAAACCTAAACTTAAACTGAGAATGGGACCAAATGAGGGATGCCAACCCAAGTAGCTACGTGCCATCAGGTAAAATATTTCAAGTAAACTGGCAATATGTGTGTGTGCTATTTGTTTTATATACGTGTAGATTTGAATGCTGACATGTGTTAGGATAGTGATTGCTTGGGACAGGAGGGTAAGGTAAGTAGTTAATCACACTTGGCCACTGTAATTAAGGACTTACCATACTTGTAATGACCGGGGCAATTAACTTGAATAACCATTTCGGTGTTTAAATCTTATAGGAATTAGATATGGCGGGTAGGAAAGCTGGGAAGGCTACACGTGGACGTCCTCGAGGTGGTCGTACTACTACGCCACGTGTCACCCGGAGCAAAGCTAAGGCTCCCGAGGCTGTTCACGAGGAGTCAGACCTCCATAGTCAACCAGAGGGCGAGGGATCAGCCACCCTCAAGTCCACTGTGAAGGAGGGCATCGCCGATGAAGTCTACAATGTCATGCAAGATGTCTTACCCTCGATGGTGAATGAGGTGCTTAAAGCAGTCAAGGATGGAGATAAAGCTGATAGGAAGGAGAAGAAAAATGAAAAGAATTCTGGAAGGTCCACTGGGAGGACGGAGGAATCTGAAGAGGAGCCATCAAACCCTAAGGTGGTAATCCATGATGACGACAGTGATGAGGAGGCTCAGAGGGAGACGACTAGGGGGTGCAACTATGGGGCGTTTCAAAGGTGCAAACCCCCGACCTTCGACGGTAACGGCAATGCTGCTGCCGCTCATCGTTGGATTAGAGAGATGGAAGCGGTACTGGAAATTAGTGAATGCCGCGAAGATCAGAAGGTTAAGTTCGCCACCCATTCTTTCGTCGACTCAGTGTTGTGCTGGTGGGACAATATTGTCCAGGCTGAAGGGAAGCGACCGATAGCCAAGATGAGGTGGTCTGAGCTGAAAGAGTTAGTGCTGGAGGAGTATTGCCCTCATCGAGAATTAGACAAGATTGAAAAGGAGTTCTTGCATTTGGAAGCTGGGGACGTGACTCATCAAGAGTATACCTCCAAGTTTAATGAACTTGCAAGACTTGTCCCAGACATGGTGACACCTGTGACTAGGAAGATCAAGAGGTACATACAGGGTTTGCCTGTAGATATCAGGAGGCACATGATTGCAGCCAGACCAGGCACGTTCAGGTCGGTGGTGGATTTAGCTGGGAGACTGTACGACGAAAGAGATCCGGTACCTGTACAAAAGAAGGTGGAGAGATGGAGTGGGGATAAGAATGGCAATGGGAAGAGGTTCGGAGGTGATAACTCCAGGAGTGGGGAGAAGAGGATGAGGGTTGAAGATCATTCCGGAAGACAGGGAAATGTTGGTGGAGGAGGTGTTTGTAGAAAGTGTGGAAAGGGTCATTCGGGGGAGTGTAGAGTTGGAACTGGAAAATGTTTTAGGTGTGGGGGTGAGGGCCACTATGCTAAGGATTGCAAGACGGGGAAATGTTACCAGTGTGGCGAGATAAGACATGTGGGTAGGGACTGCAAGAGAGGAAAATCAGCAGGATCAGGAACAGTTAAAGCCGGAGATAAAGGAAAGGGAGACGATTCAAAGGCGAAGGCGAGGGCATTCAACATAACCCGTGAGGAGGCCAGGGTAGATCCAGAAGTAGTTTCAGGTATGTTTCTGGTGGATCACGAATATGCTTCTGTGCTCTTTGATTCTGGTGCTAGTAGGAGTTTTGTGTCTGCTGCCTTTTGTCATTCGTTGCATGATAAGAGTAGGAAGTTAGACGAGCCTTTCTATGTAGAAACCGCCATTGGTAGATCCACTAAGATAACTGAAGTGATTGAGGATTGCCTGATTGAGTTAGACGACTGTAAGTTCCCTGCTAGGTTGCATGTTATGGCCTTAGGAGGTTTCGATGTGGTGTTAGGTATGGATTGGTTAGCTAGCTATGAAGCCAATATTGTATGTAGCAAGAAAATGATTCGTCTAACAGCGCCTGATGGTAGTTCTATTGCGGTTCGTGGGGATAAGGTGTGTTGTGTGCCGAAGGTCGTGTCGATGATCAAAGCTGAAAAGTACATGAGACGTGGGTGTAGCGCTTACTTGGCCTACGTAAAAGATGTGGACGCGCTAGAGCCACAATTGTCAGACGTGCCGCTAGTGCGTGAGTTTCCTGACGTCTTTTCTGAAGACCTGACTGGTGTGCCGCCGGACCGCGAAATCGAATTCCAGATTGATTTGTTACCGGGAGTACAGCCCGTCGCTAAGGCACCATACCGATTGGCTCCTTCAGAGATGGTAGAATTGAGGGACCAGTTGCAAGATTTATTGGATAAGGGCTTCATCCGGCCGAGTATCTCTCCATGGGGTGCTCCAGTTTTATTCGTCAAGAAGAAAGATGGTAGCATACGGATGTGCATTGACTATCACGAGCTCAATAAGCTAACCGTAAAGAATCGGTACCCGCTACCAAGGATTGACGACTTGTTCGATCAACTTCAGGGTGCCAGCTGGTTTTCAAGGATAGACCTGTGGTCTGGTTACCACCAACTGAAGGTGAAAGAACAAGATATCCCTAAAACGGCATTCCGGACTCGTTATGGACATTACGAATTTCTCGTCATGTCCTTTGGTTTAACTAACGCGCCAGCTGCTTTTATGGACCTTATGAATCGGGTATGTCGACCTATGTTGGATAGATCAGTAATAGTGTTCATCGATGACATTTTGATCTATTCAAAGAGTGAAGAAGAACATGCCGATCATATTCGAGAAGTATTGGAGACACTCAGAAGCGAGAAGTTATATGCTACGTTCTCCAAATGTGCATTTTGGCTTCGACAAGTACAGTTTCTGGGTCATGTGGTTAATCCCGAGGGGATCAGGGTGGATCCTACGAAGGTTGAAGCGGTAATGCAATGGGAATCTCCAAAGACGCCAACCGAGATTCGCAGTTTTTTAGGTCTGGCAGGTTACTATAGGAGGTTTATCCAGGATTTCTCTAAGATAGCTTCTCCTTTGACTAAGCTGACCCGGAAGGACGTGAAGTATGAATGGGGTCCTGATCAGGAGAATGCCTTCCTAGAACTAAAAATGAGGTTAACGCAAGCCCCTGTCCTGACGCTACCTGAGGGGAACGAGGACCTGGTAGTCTACTCGGATGCCTCATATGCAGGATTGGGTTGCGTGTTGATGCAACGAGGGAAGGTGATAGCCTATGCTTCTAGATAGCTAAAAGCCCACGAGGCTAATTATCCTACACATGATTTGGAGTTGGCGGCGGTGGTGTTTGCATTGAAGATTTGGAGGCACTACCTGTATGGGGTGAAGTGCACCATCTTCATTGATCATAAAAGTCTGAAGTATTTCTTCGAACAAAAGGAATTCAACATGAGGCAGAGGAGGTGGTTGGAACTGATCAAGGACTATGACTGCGAAATTCACTATCACCCAGGCAAGGCTAATGTGGTTGCTGACGCTCTTAGCCGAAAAGGACGACCCGAACCAATTCGGGTAAGGGCTTGCCAGATAATCGTGATGCCTGATGTTATGAAACAAGTGAGGGCATTTCAGGACAAAGCATTAAGAGAAGACAGAGTCAACTCTGAAAGAATGAAAGGGCAGGTTTCAATTTGGGGGAAAACACCCTGGGTGTTAGAACCCGATCTGGGCGGGTGTGGATCCCTCTCTATGGGGATTTGAGGGGGAAGATCATGGATGAGGCTCACAAAACCCGCTATTCCATTCATCCTGGTGCCACGAAAATGTACCAAGATCTGAAGAAAGATTACTGGTGGCCAGGAATGAAGCGAGATGTGGCCAAGTACGTAAGCAATGCCTGACTTGTCTGCAAGTGAAGGCAGAGCACCAAAAGCCATATGGAAAGATCCAGCCTTTGGACATCCCCGAATGGAAATGGGAACACATCACAATGGACTTCATCACGAAGCTACCTCACATGGTGAGAGGAAGCGACGCGATCTGGGTGATTGTTGACCGTCTAACAAAGAGCGCCCATTTCCTACCAATTCGGGAGACGTATTCCTCTGAGAGATTGGCAGAGCTATTTATCAAGGAGATCGTGGCTCGACACGGCGTGCCAGTGTCTATCGTTTCGGATAGGGACACGCGATTTACGTCCAAGTTCTGGAAGAGGTTCCACGACTCAATGGGGACTAGACTGCATATTAGTACGGCTTACCACCCCCAAACGGATGGTCAGTCGGAAAGAATGATTCAAACGTTAGAAGACATGCTACGAGCCTGTGTGATCGACTTTGGAGGAAGTTGGGATGAGCACTTACCGTTGGCGGAATTCTCCTATAATAATAGTTACCATGCCAGCATTGGTATGCCCCCTTACGAAATGTTGTATGGTAGGAAGTGCAGAACGCCCGTGTGTTGGGGTGACATTGGGCAAAAGGAACTGGGGAGCCTTGAGGTAATCGAGGTTACAATTGAGAAGTTAGATAAGATTAAGGCATTCATGAAAGATGCAAAAGATCGCCAGAAGTCTTATGCTGATAAGAGGCGCAGACCGATAGAGTTTGAGGTTGGTGACAAGGTTATGCTCAAGGTATCGCCATGGAAAGGGATCATTAGGTTTCGAAAAAGGGGAAAGTTAAGCCCAAGGTTCATAGGGCCTTTCCGTATCATTGCAAGGGTAGAGGAAGTGGCCTACAGACTAGAATTACCTGATGAGTTGAGTGGAATTCACCCTACGTCTCACGTATCTCACCTTAGGAAATGCCTAGCAGACGATGATGCATTTGTACCATTAGAGGACATTGAAGTCGACGAGCGACTGAATTACGTAGAGCAGCCGGTGGCCATCCTGGATCGGAAAGAGAAGCGCTTACGTAATAAAGTGGTTCCGCTTGTACGAGTACAGTGGAGGCACAGAAAGGGGTCAGAATCTACGTGGGAGGCCGAGGAGGAGATGAAGAAATTTTATCCTCAATTGTTTGACGACTGACAGGTTTCGAGGACGAAACCTAAATAAGAGGGGGAGACTTGTAACACCCCGAAAAGTCAAAACGAGTCATTAAGGCTAAGTGGGCTTAACTAATTTAATAGAGAAAGAAAGGGTTATGGGATAATTTGGGTTTATGGACAAGAATTTGAGAAATTGAGGCCCATGATCAGCCTTAATCTACCCAAATGCAGCCACCATCTTCACATTTGCAACCCTAACAACAAAATTCTGTAGAGAGAGAAAGTAGAGAGAGAAAGTTCAAGAAACACAAGATTTGAAGCCTCTAAGATCAAGGGATTGAAGATCTGGGTGTTTGTGCATCAAATCTCAAAGAAAGGAGCAACAAACAAGGTAAGAATCAACCTCTAAACCTCTCTGTTGATCAAACCCGGATTCTAGGGTTTTGGGGTTTTAAAAGTCTCAAAGAAACACATAAAGGTCGAATTTTTACGTATGAAAACGTGTAATAATGCTAGAAATGGTTTCATGGAAGGTAAACCAAGGATTTGGACGTAAAAAGTTAAGATTTTGGGTTAAAAACGAGCTGGTTCGTCACTGATATGCATCCAGCGAAACTGTGCCCCGATCCAGCGAAACTGAGCACTCATCCAGCGAAATTAGTCAGCGAAACTAAGAGAAGTTCAAGCGAAACTACAGTTTCGCTAGGGAGAAACTACTATTTCGCTGATATGTTCGCAAATGTCCAGGTTGACCCTTAGATATTGCAAAACTAGGAAATTCCAACGAAAGTTGGGCGCTCAAGGCAGCGAATCTGTCTAGCGAAACTAGCAGAAGTGCTGCCCAGCAAAACTACTGGCGAAACTGCAGTTTCGCTCTAGCGAAACTGTGGGCGAAACTATGAAGAAAATGCCATTTTCGTGTATTAACTTTCATGCAGCTAGAGTGTTTGGACTATAGCTTAAGTAACTTAGGATTGAAGTTATTTGCTAAGTTCAGGTGAGTTCTAGACCCCCTTATTTAAATGTTTTTCCATGTTTTTGGGGCTATTATGCATAGTAAACATAAGGTTTTCGAGGTAAGAATTTCAAGGTGTTTTAACAAGAAAATACATTTTTCTAATGTAAAATGTGACATTAAAATACATTTTTCAAGGTCACGTGTTAGGATGATTAGTACTTGGTATGTTGTGTACTTAATAAGTTACGTATTATATATTAAGTGAAAGATAATATTAATGAGAAGTGGAACTTAATGAATGTTACCCCCGGGCCCATATGATGATGAAAAGTCTTGCAAGCACTATGATAGACTCCCATTATATGAGTCTGATGTATGATGATGGATCCGTATTCATGAGCAGGCTATGTGCCTTGCAGTGTGGATCAACTGTCGGGGGTTAGCTACCGTTTTCATGTGTACCGACAGGGATTGGCATTTGTTGTCAATCAACATGGAGCTCTTGCTTTGTGCAATCTCGTTTATGCTAAAATGGAAGATATTAATGAATGAAAGATAATGAACATGCTTATTATGATGAAATGTATGTATTACGTATGCGTGGTCATTATATACAAGACAAAGTTATATTTACTATTTACTTAAAACTAGAACTCACTCAGCAAAGCTGACTTTTTATACATAATAGTTGGCAGGTAGGTGCTGATACTGAGGATGGTACTGTGGAGCTACTTGGGGAGATGTGGATGGCATCCCTGTTTATGAAATCTCTATTGTAGTTTATGAACAAGAATTGTGTTTTGGTTTACAATTAAAAAGGACATGTATTTGAGCATGATATGGTTTTTAAGTATTAAATGAATGTTTTAATTATTTCCACTGCGATGTTTTGCTATCAACCTGATTTTTATGCTATGGTTAACCAACTGTGAGGCTTCCCGGGGACGGGGCCTTACAATATCCCACATCGGCCGTGGACAGGAGAGATTCCTGGTTCATAAGGAATGCCCGGCCTCTAATATCAACAACGTGTTTTGGGCGTATTGGCTGTGGATGAGAGAGAACTCCACAGTTAAGCGTGCTCAGGTGGGAGCAATCCAGGGATGGGTGACCTCCATGGGAAGTTTTCACCAGAGCAACCAAAAGCAAATCCGTGAGCTTGTCGTGGGCGAAGCGGACAATATTGTTGGTGTGAGAGGCCGGGTGTTACACTTAGGACTTGAAGCTGCTAATAATTTGCCATGGGATGACTTCAAGATTCTAATGAAAGAAGAGTATTGCCCCAGGAACGAAGTCTAGAAACTAGAGGGAGAGTTTTGGAATCTTAACATGGTTGGTTCTGACATTGCAGAATATACGACGCGTTCACATGAGTTGGCTGCTTTATGTCCTCAAATCGTGACCCCGCCTTACAAAAGGATAGAAAATTATATTGATGGTCTAGCTCCGCATATTTAAGCTAGTGTCATGGCTGCTGATCCTGTCACTATTCAGCAGGCTATCCAGCTAGCTCATAAGCTCATCGATCAGGCAGTGGCGCAGGGCACTTTACCTAAACGTGGCGCTGCATCTGGCTCATCTGATAATAAGCGAAAGTGGGATGGTACTACTAACAAGTCCTCTAACTCCAATAACAACCAACCACAGCAGGCCAGAAAGTTTGATTCTTCAAGAAGCTTCACCAACAATAATCAAAACAACAACAAAATGTTCAGGGATCCAGTAATTATGCGGGTAAATATCCAAAGTTCAATAAATGCAACTTTCATCATCAGAGAAGACCATCAAAGAATAGAAGATTGAGGATATTACTATCGTTCATGACTTTCCTAAAGTTTTCCCTGAGGACTTACCTGGTCTTCCAACGTATTGTCAGGTCAAGTTCCAGATTGATATGACGCCTGGAGCCGCACCTATTGCGAGGGCACCATATAGATTAGCTCTGAAAGAACTGCAAGAACTGTCCACTCAACTACAAGAACTTTTAGATAAAGGATTTATCAGACCTAGTTCATCACCATGGGGAGCCCCAGTCCTGTTTGTCAAGAAAAAGGACGGGACTTTTCGCATGTGTATTGATTATCGTGAACTGAACAAAGTGATGGTTAAGAACCGTTATCCTTTACCTCGCATTGATGATCTGTTTGACCAGCTTCAAGGGTCTAGTTTTTATTTGAAGATAGATTTGAGATCAGGATATCATCAACTAAGAGTCCGAAGATAGATTTGAGATCAGGATATCATCAACTGAGAGTCCGAGAGGAGGACATATCAAAGACGACATTCAGAACTCGATACGGCCACTATGAGTTTCTAGTAATGCCATTTGGTTTGACCAATGCGCTAGCGGTTTTCATGGATCTCATGAACCGAGTGTGCAAACCCTATTTGGACAAGTTTGTTATCGCTTTTATTAATGACATCCTAATTTATTCAAGGAACAAGGAGGAGCATGAGGAACACCTTCGACTGATCTTGGAATTACTTAAACAAGAAACAACTATACGCCAAATTCTTGAAGTGTGACTTCTGGATTCATGAAGTCCAATTCTTGGGTCATGTAGTCAATGAGAAGGACATACATGTTGACCCGGCAAAGATAGAGGCTATCAAGAACTGGGCTACGCCAAAGACTCCGACGGAGGTACGACAGTTTCTTGGATTGGCCGGGTACTACCGATGATTTATCGAAGGGTTTTCAAAGATCGTTCAACCACTTACAATATTAACTCAAAAAGGCACCGCGTACAGTTAGGGTGACAAGCAGGAGTCAGCATTTCAGTTCCTAAAACAAAAGCTCTGCACGGTACCGATATTGTCCCTACCCGAGGGGACTGAAGACTTTGTAGTGTATTGTGATGCTTCCATACAAGGTCTTGGTTGTGTGTTAATGCAACGCGAGAAAGTGATCGCTTATGCTTCCCGCCAATTAAAGGTTCATGAGAAAAACTACACGACACACGACTTAGAGTTAGGAGCCGTTGTGTTTGCTCTTAAGATATGGAGACATTACTTGTACGGTACCAAGTGCACCATTTATACCGATCATAAGAGTCTTCAACATATTTTTGAGCAGAAGGAGTTGAATATGAGACAACATCGCTGGGTCGAGTTGTTGAACAACTATGACTATGCGATCAAGTATCATCTGGGTAAGACTAATGTAGTAGCTGATGCCTTAAGCCGAAAGGAGACACCTAAGCCTAAGCGAGTTCGAGCATTACAACTCACCATCCATACCGGATTACCCGATCAGATACGTAATGCTCAACTTGAGGCTTTGAAGGACGAGAGCCTGAAAGCCGAATCCCTGCGAGGCATGGATAAGCAATTAGACACAAAATCTGACGGAATCGGTTACTTCATGGACCGAATATGGGTTCTTTTTTTGGAGACCTAAGAGCTTGTAATGGTTGAAGCTCACAAGTCACGATATTCCATTCATCCGGGTTCAGACAAAATGTATCACGATCTAAAGATTCTTTACTGGTGGCCAAACATTAAAGCTGATATTGCCACCTACGTAAGCAGATGTTTAACCTGTTCTAAGGTTAAGGTGGAGTGTCAAAGACCATCTGGTTTACTTCAACAACTAGAAATTCCAGTATGGAAAAGGGAGCAGATATCAATGGACTTTATAACGAAACTGCCTCGAACTCCCAGCGGATGCGATACTATTTGGGTGATTATAGATCGATTGACAAAATCCGCACACTTCCAATTAGAGAGACTGATAGAATGGAGAAGTTAACAAGTATTTACCTAAGAGAAATAGTCTCTCGGCACGGTGTGCCAATTTCCATTATCTCTGATCGTGACGCTCGGTTTACTTCTCATTTCTGGCAATCTTTACAACGAGCATTGGGAACGCGACTCGATATGAGCACTGCATATCATCCCTAAACTGACGGCCAGAGTAAGCGTACAATCCAGACTTTGGAAGACATGTTGCGCGCCTGCGTGATTGATTTTGGGAGCAGTTGGGAAACTCACTTACCGTTAGTTGAGTTTTCTTACAATAACAGTTATCACACCTCAATCAAGGCCGCTCCGTTTGAGGCACTGTATGGGCGTAAGTGTTGATAACATATTTGTTGGGCAGAAGTTGGAGAAAACCACTTACGGGTCCTGAACTTGTGCATGAGACAACTGAGAAGATAGTACAAATTCGTAATCGCATGGCAGCAGCACGCAATCGACAGAAGAGTTACGCAGATAAACGTCACAAACCGTTGGAATTTCAAATTGGCGACAAGGTACTTTTGAAAGTGTCGCCTTGGAAAGGTGTAATTCGTTTCGGGAAACGTGGAAAGCTAAACCCACGCTACGTCGGACCTTTTGAGATTGTCAAAAGGGTTGGTCCCGTAGCCTATCAGTTGAACCTACTCGAAGAGCTTAGTGGAGTACATAATGTGTTCCATAATTCAAACCTAAAGAAATGCCTTACAGATGAGACTCTCGTCGTTCCGTTAGAAGAGATACACATGGATGAACAACTGCGTTCATTGAGGAACCAGTGGAAGTTATGGACTGAGAGGTCAAACTCTCAAGCATAGTCGTATTCCTATCGTCAAAGTCCGTTGGAACTCAAAGCGTGGACCAGAGTTTACCTGGGAACGCGAGGATCAAATAAAGAAGAAGTATCCACAACTGTTCCAGAATCAGACATCTACTTCTTAAGGTATCCTTCATATGATATATTTTTTAAATTTCAAGACAAAATTTTCTTCAACAAGGAGATGATGTCGCAACTCTCGCGAAACCTGATATTTCTTTTTTTCAGTTTGTGTAGAAATCCTCAAAAACCCTATGTTGCTTATGTTCTAGATTATTGACTAGCTCGTCCAATAGTTGTTCACCCTGGTTTTTGAATTTTCGAGACGAAAATTTCTTTAACAAGGGGATGATGTGACATCCCGTACTTTTCAGGTAACCTCTCTCCGTCATGGTATAATAAATCAAATCATAACTAATGAAGTTATGATTGTTAAGTAATAATTGTTGAATAATTGTTAGTGTAGATACCAACAATTCATAATTAACAACTGAACCTAAATAAAGTAAAAAAAGGAATCACAAATCACTAACTTCGTGAATTAGAGGGGCTTGTTTTTCCATGTTGTAAAACATGATTCTCCTTATTAACCGTAAGTCTCCCATCGACTTCATCCCTGCTGTCAACCCTAGAAACATCCCTTGCAAACCTCCCTTCCATCCCAACTCAATTTCTGCCACAATACCTCGCTTCGGCAGTCTCTTGTACGCGCGATTCCTTAGTTGGCAAAAACTCTCACAGCTGCTAGCCTTGTTGACGCGTTGCTGCTAAATCGCAGCACCTCTTTCGTCGTACGGTTATCCGGAAACCTAGCGCATCATCGAAACTGTCCCTCACCTCGTCAGGTTAGAGTCCTCACTCATTACTTGATGGTTAGGCTGCGTTCTTGCGTTCGGGGTGTCGTGGTTCGGGTTGGATTGGTGGTGGTCTGTAAGCCTTCTTTTTTTTTTGGTTTGGTTACGGGTAGATCCTGCGATGTAATGTGTATGCATGGGTTCTTGTTGTTGTGTGTGTTGTATTAGTACAAGAATAGATGTATAAACGTGAATGTAATTGATTCCTTCACTGCAATGTAAGTATGTATGTATGTCTTTTGAGATGAATGTGTGCACACGGGTTGCCATGGTAAGTTCAGGTGTGTGTGTTGTAATCTACGATTGGGTATGTGTGTGTTCTCTTCGTATATATATTCTGTAATGTTTGTATGTGTGTGTTTTATTTAAATGTAAGTGCTGCGATGGATATATGAATGTATGTATTCTTTGCATGAATGTGTATGTGACACCATAAGTGATGCCATGAATTAATTTAATATGTGTGTATCGATGCATGTTTTTGGTAGTAGGATTGCAGTGGATTTAATTAAAGATGGCTGCATCTTGCAATCTCTATTTGAGTACATAGGTATGTATATATTGTATAATATGTATGAGATGTTATTGGTTTTGTGTAATATGCTATGTGTTCGTGTATATATTTTATATATGATATATAGTAGGCATGGCTGCAATGCATATGTGGTCATAGTTGTGTTGTTTGGTTCTACATCACATGTATTTTGCAACCTACGTGTTTTATATTATAAATATTGTAATGTGTAATCCATAGTATGTGTGTATAAAATATATATATGTAGGTGTGAGTATTGATGATACATGTAAATGTAATATATATATATATAGGGTTAGGATCATTACAGAACCACTTTTTATTTTCAGAACTACAGAACCATTGATTTATATAAATGTATATTAAGTCTGGTAATAGTTGATCTGTTTTACATATGTGTATATCAGACATAAACAATAAACTATAAAAAAACAACTAAATATCATCAGGTTTAACTTACATATATGTAAACCAATGGTTTATAATTTACATTTATATAAGTCAATGGTTCTTTTGGTTCTAAAATAAAAATAGTTCTGTAATAATCCTGATCCTATGTATATATTGAGTGTATAGATTTCTATCTAGAGAATTTACAATAAATGTATGACGTATGAATTTTTATTATAAAAAAACTCTTATAATTAAAGATATATAAACATACTTTTATGTATGTTCCGGTGTGTGCGTGAATAATTGAATTTCATGTTTGTGTGAGCTTGTGTATGGTTGTACTTGTTTGCGGAATGGGGAAATATCGATAACCGACACCATAGCCGAGACGTCAAACGTCAAACCGTACGATCACATTGTTGATATTTAATATTAATCGAATATTAAATGAAACTCAGTTTAATTGAAAACCGTCTCTTTTGGTGCTTACGTTTTTGTTGCAACGCATTCAAGGTGAGTCTTCACGGCCCTTATTTTACATTCTTTCCTTTTTGGAGGAGAAAACATACAAACATATTTACAAAATAGTTTCTAGTATTATTGTTTATCGCCTGTTACGTTAGTGCAAACATATTTAAAAGTCCTAACATTCTCGAACCGTTAGTAATGTGTAGCGAGGTAATTCTGAGTAGTACTACTGGGTTTGACAAACCCTGCCCGGGCTAGTCACGCTAGCTTGATTGGAGGTCAAACGGGTGCGTTATTGACCTAACATTTGTCACTGTCTGGTGAGACGTGACGGGAAGGCAACAAACATACAAACAGTCAGCTTCGGTTTGAAACGCTAAGTAACTTGATTATAGGCTAGCTACCTATCGCTATACTTTAGTTACTTTACCATTCGAACAGTTACAAACATTTTTATCTGTTATTAAACCTGTGAACTCACCAACTTTATGTTGACACACTTTAGCATGTTTTCTCAGGTAATAGGAACGCTTAAGCTCATGATGCACGATTAAGGAACGCACTCAGGACATGAATCATCAAACTTATTTACTTGCATTGAACATTTTGTTTTGACTTAGCACTTATAACTTTCAGTATTGGTTTACATTTCGTTTATTCACTTCCGCACTGATGTTCAATTCATTTATTGTTTACTCTTATTGCAGTCAAACATTTATTCTTAAATTCATATAGTGTCGTTTGATATGACCGTGTCTGAGATCCTGGTTTGTCACACGCCTAACGGTAAAACCCAGTTTGTGGAAATTGAGGGTGTGACAGATTGGTATCAGAGCCACTGGTTATAGAGAACTAGGATTGCATTTGCAGCTAGACTATAGCCTTAGACATAACACTATTATTACACAGACACTCTTACATGATTACAACTGTTGTACGAACATTTTCCCGGTATACTGGCATTACATTACAGAACATTCATAACATTATCCGCACTATCCATGTCACCTGTATCATCCTCGACTAACAGAGGGGCGGAGGGTCCCGCTCGCTTGCTTCTAACATCTACATTTGTTTCTTTATTCCTGTAGTTGAAGCAACGACGACTTGAACCTAACATTACCATTTCGGAACACGAAACACTTTACTAACACGCACGACTAACCTAACAACGACAATCAAGGAGGACAACACACCCTACTTTTCCATCTCATCGACACTTGTTTTCTATTTCTAACATACCCTATCTTCCTCACTAGCCTGAACAGTAAATGTGGGACAACTGATGAGATTTGAAGTCTATCAGAGGATCAGACTTAGACATGTAGACACTTAGAGCTCCAAGGAAAATACCTTAACCCAGATCACTAGAGTTGTTTTCCATCCAACATATAAATATATTGAATTATGATTGTTTGATTTGAATACATTGTACTTCCTACAATATATTTTTATCAAAAATTATCATTTGATTATTGATTGTTGCATATTCTGAATGTGAAGAATCATGTCTGGAAGAAGACCTGGATGCCCGAGCGGATGAGGAAACATCAACATGAATCAGGACGAGTTGGACGCCATTATTAATGAGTGTGTTGCTGATACGCTTGTAGCGTACGAACAGGCCCGAAATTAGAACCAGAACAACCCGTATCAGAATCAAGGAGGTCCAAAAATCTGTACCTTCAAGATGTTTATGGATTGTAAGCCTCATTCATTCAGTGGTTTTGAAGGTGCTGTCACACTACTTCGCTGGCTGGAGAAACTCGAGTCAGTATTCGCCATGTGCAACTGTCCTAATAGAAACCGTGTCAAGTATGCATTTGGCACACTAGAAGGACCAGCATTGACATGGTGGAACTCACAAGTCTATACCTTAGGACTTGAAGCTGCTAATAATTTGCCATGGGATGACTTCAAGATTCTGATGAAAGAAGAGTATTGCCCCAGGAACGAAGTCTAGAAACTAGAGGGAGAGTTTTGGAATCTTAAGATGGTTGGTGCTGACATTGCGGAATATACTACGCGTTCACACGAGTTGGCTGCTTTATGTCCTCAAATGGTGACCCCGGCTTACAAAAGGATAGAAAATTATATTAATGGTCTAGCTCCCGAGATTTAAGCTAGTGTCATGGCTGCTGATCCTGTCATTATTCAACAGGCTATCCATCTAGCTCATAAGCTCACCGGTCAGGCTGTGGCGCAGGGCACTCTACCGAAACGTGGCGCTGTATCTGGCTCATCTGATAATAAGCGAAAGTGGGATGGTACTACTAACAAGTCCTCAAACTCCAATAACAACCAACAACAGCAGGCCAGAAAGTTTGATTCTTCAAGAAGCTTCACCAACAATAATCAAAACAACAACAAAAATGTTCAGGGATCCAGTAATTATGCGGGTAAATATCCAAAGTTCAATAAATGCAACTTTCATCATCAGAGAAGACCATCGAAGAATAGAAGGTTGAGGATATTACTATCGTTCATGACTTTCCTAAAGCTTTCCCTGTGGACTTACCTGGTCTTCCACCGTATTGTCAGGTCGAGTTCCAGATTGATTTGATGCCTGGAGCCGCACCTATTGCGAGGGCGCCATATAGATTAGCTCTGAAAGAACTGCAAGAACTGTCCACTCAACTACAAGAACTTTTAGATAAGGGATTTATCAGACCTAGTTCATCACCATGGGGAGCCCCAGTCCTGTTTGTCAAGAAAAAGGACGGGACTTTTCGCATGTGTATTGATTATCGTGAACTGAACAAAGTGACGGTTAAGAACCGTTATCCTTTACCTCGCATTGATGATCTGTTTGACCAGCTTCAAGGGTCTAGTTTTTATTTGAAGATAGATTTGAGATCAGGATATCATCAACTGAGAGTCCGAAGATAGATTTGAGATCAGGATATCATCAACTGAGAGTCCGAGAGGAGGACATATCAAAGACGACATTCAGAACTCGATACGGCCACTATGAGTTTCTAGTAATGCCATTTGGTTTGACCAATGCGCTAGCGGTTTTCATGGATCTCATGAACCGAGTGTGCAAACCCAATTTGGACAAGTTTGTTATCGCTTTTATTAATGACATCCTAATTTATTCAAGGAGCAAGGAGGAGCATGACGAACACCTTCGACTGATCTTGGAATTACTTAAACAAGAAACAACTATACGCCAAATTCTTGAAGTGTGACTTCTTGATTCAGGAAGTCCAATTCTTGGGTCATGTAGTCAATGAGAAGGGCATACATGTTGACCCGGCAAAGATAGAGGCTATCAAGAACTGGGCTACGCCAAAGACTCCGACGGAGGTACGACAGTTTCTTGGATTGGCCGGGTACTACCGATGATTTATCGAAGGGTTTGCAAAGATCGTTCAACCACTTACAATATTAACTCAAAAAGGCACCGCATACAGTTAGGGTGACAAGCAGGAGTCAGCATTTCAGTTCCTAAAACAAAAGCTCTGCACGGCACCAATATTGTCCCTACCCGAGGGGACTGAAGACTTTGTAGTGTATTGTCATGCTTCCATACAAGGTCTTGGTTGTGTGTTAATGCAACGTGAGAAAGTGATCGCTTATGCTTCCCGCCAATTAAAAGTTCATGAGAAAAACTACACGACACACGACTTAGAGTTGGGAGCCGTTGTGTTTGCTCTTAAGATATGGAGACATTACTTGTACGGTATCAAGTGCACTATTTATACCGATCACAAAAGTCTTCAACATACTTTTGAGCCAAAGGAGTTGAATATGAGACAACATCGCTGGGTCGAGTTGTTGAACGACTATGACTGTGCGATCAATATCATCTGGGTAAGACTAATGTAGTAGCTTATGCCTTAAGCCGAAAGGAGACACCTAAGCCGAAGCGAGTTCGAGCATTACAACTCACCATCCATACCGAATTACCCGATCAGATACGTAATGCTCAACTTGAGGCTTTGAAGGACGAGAACCTGAAAGCCGAATCCCTGCGAGGCATGGATAAGCAATTAGACACCAAATCTGACGGAATCCGTTACTTCATGGACCGAATATGGGTTCCTTTTTTGGAGACCTAAGAGCTTGTAATGGACGAAGCTCACAAGTCACGATATTCCATTCATCCGGGTTCAGACAAAATGTATCACGATGTAAAATTCTTTACTGGTGGCCAAACATTAAAGCTGATATTGCCACCTACGTAAGCAGATGTTTAACCTGTTCTAAGGTTAAGGTGGACTGTTAAAGACCATCTGGTTTACTTCAACAACTAGAAATTCCAGTATGAAAATGGGAGCAGATATCAATGGACTTTATCACGAAACTGCCTCGGACTCCCAGCGGATGCGATACTATTTGGGTGATTGTAGATCGATTGACAAAATCCGCACACTTCTTTCCAATTAGAGAGACTGATAGAATGGAGATGTTAACAAGTATTTACCTAAGAGAAATAGTCTCTCGGCACGGTGTGCCAATTTTCCATTATCTCTGATCATGACGCTCGAGTTACTTCTCATTTCTGGCAATCTTTACAACGAGCATTGGGAACGCGACTCGATATGAGCACTGCATATCATCCCCAAATTGACGGCCAGAGTGAGCGTACAATCCAGACTTTGGAAGACATGTTACGCGCCTGCGTGATTGATTTTGTGAGCAGTTAGGAAACTCACTTACCGTTAATTGAGTTTTCTTACAATAACA
The DNA here is from genome assembly GCA_024085815.1 of Flaveria linearis. Taxonomy (NCBI): domain Eukaryota; kingdom Viridiplantae; phylum Streptophyta; class Magnoliopsida; order Asterales; family Asteraceae; genus Flaveria; species Flaveria linearis. The sequence goes on along the minus strand of CM044007.1, from coordinate 69,714,634 downwards.
GTTATCACACCTCAATCAAGGCCGCTCCGTTTGAGGCACTGTATGGGTGTAAGTGTTGATAACATATTTGTTGGGCAGAAGTTGGAGAAAACCAACTTACAGGTCCTGAACTTGTGCATGAGACAACCTAGAACATAGTACAAATTCGCAATCGCATGGCAGCAGCACGAGATCGACAGAAGAGTTACGCAGATAAACGTCGCAAACCGTTGGAATTTCAAATTGGCGACAAGGTACTTTTGAAAGTGTCGCCTTGGAAAGGTGTAATTCATTTCGGGAAACGTGGAAAGCTAAACCCACCCTACGTCGGACCTTTGAGATTGTCAAAAGGGTTGGTCCTGTAGCCTATCAGTTGAACCTACTCGAAGAGATTAGTGGAGTACATAATGTGTTCCATGTTTCAAACCTAAAGAAATGCCTTACAGATGAGACTCTCGTCGTTCCGTTAGAAGAGATACACATGGATGAACAACTGCGTTCATTGAGGAACCGGTGGAAGTTATGGACTGAGAGATCAAAACTCTCAAGCATAGTCGTATTCCTATCGTCAAAGTCCGTTGGAACTCAAAGCGGGACCAGAGTTTACCTGGGAACGTGAGGATCAAATAAAGAAGAAGTATCCACAACTGTTCCAGAATCAGACATCTACTTCTTAAGGTATCCTTCATACGATATATTTTCTTTAAATTTCAAGACGAAATTTTCTTCAACAAGGGATGATGTCGCAACTCTCGCAAACCTGATATTTCTTGTTTTCATTTTGTGTAGAAATCCTCAAAAACCCTATCTTGCTTATGTTCTAGATAATTGACTAGCTCGTCCAATAGTTGTTCACCCTGGTTTTTGAATTTTCGGGACGAAAATTTCTTCAACAAGGGGATGATGTGACATCCCGTACTTTTCAGGTAACCTCTCTCCGTCATGGTATAATAAATCAAATCATAACTAACGAAGTTATGATTGTTAAGTAATAATCGTTGAATAATTGTTAGTGTAGATACCAACAATTCATAATTAACAACTGAACCTAAATAAAGTCAAAAAAAGGAAACACAAATCACTAACTTGGTGAATTAGAGGGGCTTGTTTTGCCATGTTGTAAAACATGATTCTCCTTATTAACCGTAAGTCTCCCATCGACTTCATCCCTGCCGTCAACCCTAGAAACACCCCTTGCAAACCTCCCTTCCATCCTAACTCAATTTCTGCCGCAATACCTCTCTTCGGCAGTCTCTTGTACGCGCGATTCCTTAGTCGGCAAAAACTCTCACAGCTGCTAGCCTTGTTGACGCGTTGCTGCTAAATCGCAGCACCTCTTTCGTCGTACGGTTATCCGGAAACCTAGCGCATCATCGAAACTGTCCCGCACCTCGTCAGGTTAGAGTCCTCACTCGTTACTTGATAGTTAGGCTACGTTCTCGCGTTCGGGTGTCGTGGTTCGGGTTGGATTGGTGGTGGTCTGTAAGCCTTCTTTTTTTTGGTTTGGTTACGGGTAGATCCTGCGATGTAATGTGTATGCATGGGTTCTTGTTGTTGTGTGTGTTGTATTAGTAAAAGAATAGATGTATAAACGTGAATGTAGTTGATTCCTTCACCGCAATGTAAGTATGTATGTATGTCTTTTGAGATGAATGTGTGCACAAGGGTTGCCATGGTAAGTTCAGGTGTGTGTGTTGTAATCTGCGATTGTGTATGTGTGTGTTCTCTTCGTATATATATTCTGTAATGTTTGTATGTGTGTGTTTTATTTAAATGTAAGTGCTGCAATGGATATATGAATGTATGTATTCTTTGCATGAATGTGTATGTGACACCATAAGTGGTGCCATGAATTAATTTAATATGTGTGTATCGATGCATGTTTATGGTAGTGGGATTGCAGTGGATTTAATTAAAGATGGCTGCATCTTGCAATCTCTATTTGAGTACATAGGTATATATATATATTGTATAATATGTATGAGATGTTATTGGTTTTGTGTAATATGCTATGTGTTCATGTATATATTTTATCTATGATATATAGTAGGCATGGCTGCAATGCATATGTGATCATAGTTTGTTGTTTGGTTCTACATCACGTGTATTTTGCAACCTACGTGTTTTATATTATAAATATTGTAATGTGTAATAGTGTAATACATAGTATGTGTGTATAAAATATATATATGTAGGTGTGAGTATTGATGATACATGTAATACATAATGTATATAATATATATATATATATATAATATATATATATATATATATATATATATATATATATATATATATATATATATTGAGTGTATACATTTCTGTCTAGAGAATTTATAATAAACGTATGACGTATGAATTTTTATTATAAAAAACTCTTATAATTAAAGATATATAAACAATACTTTTATGTATGTTCCGGTGTGTGCGTGAATAATTGAATTTCGTGTCTGTGTGAGCTTGTGTATGGTTATACTTGTTTGGGGAAGGGGAAATATCGATAACCGACACCATAGCCGAGACGTCAAACGTCAAACCGTACGATCACATTGTTGATATTTAATATTAATCGAATATTAAATGAAACACAGGTTAATTGGAAACCGTCTCTTTTGGTGCTTACGTTTTTGTTGCAACGCATTCAAGGTGAGTCTTCACGGCCCGTATTTTACATACTTTCTTTTTGGGGAGAAACATACAAACATATTTACAAAATGGTTTCTAGTATTATTGTTTATCGCGTGTTACGTTAGTGCAAACATATTTAAAAGTCCTTACATTCTCGAACCGTTAGTAATGTGTAGCGAGGTAATTCTGAGTAGTACTACTAGGTTTGACAAACCCCGCCCGGGCTAGTCGCGCTAGCTTGATTGGATGTCAAACGGGTGCGTTATTGACCTAACATTTGTCACTGTCTGGTGAGACGTGACGGGAAGGCAACAAACATACAAACAGTCAGCTTCGGTTTGAAACGCTAAGTAACTTGATTATAGGCTAGCTACCTATCGATATACTTTAGTTACTTTACCATTCGAACAGTTACAAAAATTTTTATCTGTTATTAAACCTACGAACTCACCAACTTTATGTTGACACACTTTAGCATGTTTTCTCAGGTAACAGGAACGCTTAAGCTCATGATGCACGATTAAGGAACGCACTCAGGACATGCATCATCAAACTTATTTACTTGCATTGAACATTTTGTTTTGACTTAGCAGTTATAACTTTCAGTATTGGTTTACATTTCGTTTATTCGCTTCCGCACTGATGTTCATTTCATTTATTGTTTACTCTGATTGAAGTCAAACGTTTATTTTTAAATTCATATAGTGTCGTTTGATATGACCGTGTCTAAGATCCTGGTTTGTCACACGCCTAACGGTAAAACCCTGTTTGTGGAAATTGAGGGTGTGACAGATTGGTATCAGAGCCAATGGTTATAGAGAACTAGGATTGCATTTGCATCTAGACTATAGCCTTAGACACAACACTAGTATTACACAGACACTATTACATGATTACAACTGTTGTACGAACATTTTCCCGGTATGCTGGCATTACATTACAGAACGTTCATTACATTATCCGCACTATCCATGTCACCTGTATCATCCTCGACTAACAGAGGGGCGGAGGGTCCTACTCGCTTGCTTCCAACATCTACATTTGTTTCTTCATTCCTGGAGTTGAAGCAACGACGACTTGAACCTAACATTACCACTTCGGAACACGAAACACTTTACTAACACGCACGACTAACCTAATAACGAAAATCAAGGAGGACAACACACTCTACTTTTCCATCTCATCCATACTTGTTTTCTATTTCTAACATACCCTATCTTCCTCAGTAGCCTGAACAGTAAATGTAGGACAATTGAAGAGATTTGAAGTCTACCAGAGGATCAGACTTAGACATGTAGACGCTTAGAGCTCCAAGGAAAATACCTTAACCCGGATCACTAGAGTTGTTTTCCATCCAACATATGAATATATTGAATTATGATTGTTTGATTTGAATACATTGTACTTCCTACAATATATTTTTATCAAAAATTATCATTTGATTATTGATTGTTGCGTATTCTGAATACGAAGAATCATGTCTGGAAGAAGACCTGGACTCCCGAGCGGATGAGGAAACATCAACATGACTCAGGCCGAGTTGGACGCCATTATTAATGAGTGTGTTTCTGATGCGCTTGTAGAGTACGAACAGGCCCGAAATCAGAACCAGAACAACCAGAATCAGAATTAAGGAGGTCCAACAATCTGTACCTTCAACATGTTTATGGATTGTAAGCCTCATTCATTCAGTGGTTCTGAGGGTGCTGTCACAGTACTTCGCTGGCTGGAGAAACTCGAGTCAGTATTCGCCATGTGCAACTGTCCTAATGGAAACCATGTCAAGTATGCATCTGGCATACTAGAAGGACCAGCATTGACATGGTGGAACTCACAAGTCTAGACCTTAGGACCTGAAGCTGCTAATAATTGCCATGGGATGACTTCAAGATTCTGATGAAAGAAGAGTATTGCCCCAGGAACGAAGTACAGAAACTAGAGGGAGAGTTTTGGAATCTTAAGATGGTTGGTACTGACATTGAGGGTTATACGACTCGTTCACACGAGTTGGCTGCTTTATGTCCTCAAATGGTGACCCCGGCTTACAAAAGGATAGAAAATTATATTGATGGTCTAGCTCCCAAGATTCAAGCTAGTGTCATGGCTGCTGATCCTGTCACTATTCAGCAGGCTATCCGGCTAGCTCATAAGCTCACCGATCAGGCAGTGGCGCAGGGCACTCTGCCTAAACGTGGCGCTGCATCTGGCTCATCTGATAATAAGCGAAAGTGGGATGGTACTACTAGCAAGTCCTCAAACTCCTACAACAATCAACAACAGCAGCCCAGAAAGTTTGATTATTCAAGAAGCTTCACCAACAATAATCAAAACAACAACAAAAATGGTCAGGGATCGAGTAATTATGCGGGCAAATATCCAAAGTGCAATAAATGCAACTTTCATCATCAGAGAAGACCATCGAAGAAAAAAAGATTGAGGATATTTCTATCGTTCATGACTTTCCTAAAGTTTTCCCTGAGGACTTACCTGGTCTTCCACCGCATCGTTAGGTCGAGTTCCAGATTGATTTGACGCCTAGAGCCGCACCTATTGCGAGGGCACCATACAGATTAGTTCCGAAAGAACTGCATACTCGGTGATGGCAGGTGTGGTGTTCTGCACTTGCTACCTGAGTTACAGCCATGGTAATCAAAAACCTAGATCTCAGCCAATTGCTTTATGTATTGAGTTTTTCTGCTTTGTTTTCTTACTTGCTTTATTAACATATATTCATGTGTTACACGAGATGTGTCTTAACGGATTTAAGTCAAACCTGTTAACTTTTTGAACCAAACGTTTAATGACTTTGATTTGGTTTGGTTTAGGTGTCTTGAGATAAATTATGTTCTTTTAACCCTAATGCACCTTCAGTTGTGTCTGTTCTTTAGAACAAATTGCAGCCCCCTTTAAAAATAGCTATGATGGTAAAAACGTCATGATCAAACAATATGCGTTTTTCTGAACCTCGGTTTAAGAAGTATTTATTTTTGAGTGGCGCTTTGACGATTGCGTTGTTTCCTATATTAACCTGTCGGTTTGTGATGTGATGAAACAATTAACTTGTGACTGTGATGATAGGTTATCTGGGCCTCGGTTTTATCCGTTTTCAACACGCGTAACGCGCGTCAGGCATCACACCTAGTTATATCCTACATGTGAATGATGCTCACGGCAATTTGAAATAGCTGCAAAACAATATATTTGTATTCATAAAAATAATAAATAATAGTGAATGAGTTAATTACACGCGTGAAATGGTAACTAACATTATGAGACTTTAGATTACTCTATATTAATATTCTTATGATCTATAGTAATTTGTTATTATTATTAACAAAAAAATGAGTGTGAAATGGTAAATATTTGTGACACGCCATCTAATTATAGGGGTCAGGTTATTATATAAAATGTATTTTTACTATAAAGTGTGAGAAGACGCAATAAGACTAAAAAAAACATAAAAAATATATCTCACAATCTAAATCGAATTTCAAAAAAGTACTTCGGAGTCTCTGTTCGTCTCGTCGACATCTTTCAGAAAATAAAAGAAATTTATTGTGTCTTTTATGTCACAATTACGTCATCGTGTCTTTCATATGACACAATGACGTCATTGTGTCTTTCATAATAACACAATTACATCATTGTGTCTTTTATAATGACAGAATGACGTTATTGTGTCTTTATAAATGACATAATAAAAAAACGTTAATTTTTTTAATTTTTTATTACTCTAATAAAAATAAAAAATAATAATAATAGTAACAATAATAATAATAATAATAATAATAATAATAATAATAAAATAATAATAATAATAATAATAATATATTTTTATACTAAAAATAATAAATATATAATTATATTGTGTAAAAAGAAATCAAAATGTCATGGTTAGGACAATAATAATAATAATAATAATAATAATAATAATTATTATTATTATTATTATTATTATTATTATTATTATTATTATTATTATTATTGATATTATTAAACCCTGATAATAATAATATTTTTATACTAAAAATAATAAACATATAATTATATTGTGTAAAAAGAAAATAAAACGTCATGGTTTGGCAAAATCGTGACCTTTTTGAATCTGATTTCGTCTCAGTTAGAACACCTATCCCATCTACATACGTGACGGTTTGGCCATACCGTCACGTTTACCTATAAATTTGATTTCATCGATAACCCACCCCACCCACACCATTTACTCCTTCTCTCACCTCCATCACCGACCCCATTTCACCGCCGATGTGACCGCCATCACTGACGACACACTGCCACCACCGACGACGTACTGCCACCATCGACGATGCACCAGGCACCACCACCGGACTGACATCGCATCTCGTCACAGTGAGCCCATAATAATAATAATAATAAAAACTAACTGTAGTGGTAATAGTAGTAGTAATAATAATAATAATAATAATAATAATAATAATAATATTATAATAATGATAATTATGATAATTATGATAATAGTGATAATAATAACAACTATTACTATAATAATAATAATAATGATAATAATAATAATTGTAATAACTATAATAATAATTATTATAGTAATAATATATAATAATAATAATAATAATAATATAATAATAATAATAATAATAATAATATATAATAAACTGTAATAAAAATAATAATAATTGTATATAATATAATAATAATATAATAATAATAATTATGATAATAATTATTATTATTACTATTCTATAATGAAAATAATAATAATAATAATAACCGTAATTGTAATAATAATAGTAAAATAATAATAATAATAATAAATAATAATAATAATAATAATAATAATAATAATACAACTGATAATAATGATAATAACTGTAGTAGTAGTAGTAATAATAATAATAATAATAATATATAATAATAATGATAATGATAATAATGATAATAATTATAATGATTATTGATTAATTCATGATATATTATTATATTATTATTATAATATAATAATAATATAATAATAATATAATAATAATAATAATAGTAATAATAATTATTACTATTATTATAATAAAAATAAAAATAATAATAAACCGTCAACCGTCAATTTAATAAACATTATAAATAATAATAAATACGGATTAATGCTATGATATGGATGCACCAGGCGACCCTGAGTTTATCCCGGGATTGATGACTACCCGCACCTTCAGTTCAACAATTAGACTAGGGCATTTTGTGCGGTGCGGGACCCTGAGAGGACGACTACCAGCACCGAGGACCTTTTTTCACATGATTGGTTAGATCTCGTTGGTGAGCATGAGAGGTTTTTGGAGATTAGCAACGAGGACAGCCAGTGGGAGCAAATGTTTAGCATGTATTTGCCCGCACATCGAGAGCCCATAATGGAGTTTTACTACACATTCACCTTCCATCCGCGTGGGTAGGGACTACCAGAGCTAGACAAGGATGATATCGCGGATGGTCGTGTTGAGATGGAGGTTTCTTTCAGGATGTTTGGGGTCCTGCATCGTATGTGTTAGACGGTTCGTTGTCGTCAACGGATTCTATACCGAGGAGGAGACCCGAGAGCCGATCTACATCATAGCTTTGATTTGGGAGGGCAGATGACGCAGATCAGGTCCGGTGCCTGCGATTGGTGATCGACCGTACGATGACGATTCGAGGGTCTCTCACATACTAGACCCTCTCTATCGTTACATTTATCGATTGATCGCCACGTCGGCCGTTGGACGTTAAGCGGGGACCGACAGGGCCAACACCGCTGACCTTTTCTTTCTCCGGTGTCTACTCACACACTGACACTACCACATCGCGCATGATCTTGCGGAATACTTTGACAGCTACTATGATAGGCAGGCGTGATGGGCGTTGGTAGGCGGTAGCATCGTGGCACAGATCGCTCGGGGCCTGCGATATAAGCATGCCATGTCCCAGCTTCCACTGCCTGCGACTCCTGTGCGCCTGGCGGTACAGGCCACCACCACCAGGATGAGGATCGCCCGGAGGTTTGGGGACGACACGTGGCACCTGGTGTAGAGATTCCATGAGCTTGTGGTATGGATGCCCAGGCTATTGGTGGACCCGCCCAAGTTGGTAGGGGCCGAGCTCCAGGTTCAGCAGGTTCATCGGTCGGTTGGTGGCGGGGAGGATGAGACCACTCATCCGCCATACGACTAGGACCCGCCGCAGCATACTCAACGTGTATACCATATTGTGCGATTGCCTGCTCACATAGTAGATATGCTTCAGCACACATAGGCTAGGGTCACGAGCATGGACGATCGGGTCATGCACATTGCGGACCAGCTTACGTGTATGGAGGATATGATGGAGTGGGTCATCCAGCATATGGCCGCAGACTATGCGGCCTCCGGTACGCCGTTGTTGTCACCGCCACCCAGACGGTTAGAACATGATGGTGCTAGCACCTCTGGCATGGGCGGGTCAGGTCAGGGTAGAGATGCTGACATGGTAGGTTAGATAGATATTTTGTTTGTATTTTGTTTCTTTTTGCGTATACAAACTCGTTGCATTTATATATGCAATTTAGTTATAATGCTTTTGTTGTATATATGTTGGCTTCTATATTTGGTTGTGTTTGTTTGGTTGTTTGTAATTTGTAATTATATACAATGTTTGTAATTTTGATAATGTTAATTGTATATGTATGAACCAACTTTTATGTAATTGTATATAATGTTTATGATAATTTATATATTCATTTTTATATACAAAGTCATAACGTTAGAAAAACACAAACTCGTAATATGATAAAATAAAAACACAACCGATGTTTATGCTAATGTCAATATCCGTTTTTATGGTTTTCGACGAGTCTAACGATGACGTTCAAATAGAAAAATACTCGTAATATGATAAAATAAAAATAAACAGAAAACACAAATTCGTATGTCACGATTATTCAACCGTGTGATAAAATAAAAATAAACACAAACTAGTATGATTTAAAAAATTAGATATTGTACTCAATATGTCACGGTTTAACCAAACCGTGACATATACACCACCACCAAAACCCTAAAACCCAACTCTTAAAAAAACAGACTCCCACTAAAAAAAACACACTCCCACTCTCAATAATTAACCCAATTCCGATGTGCGGAACATTCTCTGAAGTTTAACCGTGACGGTTATGTCCAACCGTGACGGTTATGTCCAACCGTGACGGTTAATGTCTACACCTGACCTAACGGTCACTGTTAGCCCAAACCATCACGTGTAGGTCGAGTTTTCCTTAAATTCCTTACGGTGCACCTAAAATTAGTCTGGATATATAACTGTTATGTCTCTTTATGTTATAAAACTTTGATATTAGAACATATAGTCTTATGAATTCATAGACCAATTCGATGAATTAAATATGCTGAATTATTAAAAAAAATGTAAGTGCTAATATCAATGATATAAACATGAACTGAACGTTTTTAATATTATTGTTTTATTTACTTAGTTTTTATTTAAACATAATTTCAATTATATCTTATTTTAAAAACCATTTTGGAATTTTAAATCTATTATTAACAGTTTAATTTAATATATACATGTACTACACAAGGTTCTAACCATTTTAGAATTTTAAATCTATTATTAACAGATTGTAAAGAAGCTGAAGATGCTTTGTTAGATTACTTGCATTCCACTAGAAGTTTACAGTTTAGGGATGCAGAGAATATTAGTTGTAATTCACCTAGTTTTCTTGAAAAGTTGATAAAAGGGGGTGAAAATAAGGAGAATATAGGGCAATCCGTGGCACGATACTTGCGTTATCATCCGATTAACGAATTAGAGCCCTTTTCTGAGAGCATGGGTTGGAACCTTGTGAGTTTTCGACGCTTTTGCCTCATAATTTGATGTTTCTAAGTGATGACTGTTGTTGGAGAATTATCATGTGTTATGTGAATATGGCTTTGCTCCTAAACAGATAGGAAAGATTTATAAGGAAGCTAAAGAAGTTTTTAGGTCTAATGATGATGGTTTGCCGTCACGCCTTCATGATCTTGAAGAGATTGTTCGAGATCAATCTACTGTAGTTAACCTTGTGGGTTCGTGGCCTTCTTTGTTAGCCGATAATATCTCTTGATATTATTGGCATGTGTATTTTGTATATTTTATATAGATTAGTTTGTTAAGAATAGATAGTTTGTTTCCGTAATTAACTCTCTTCCATTGTACTATGTAAAGGGATGATCCCCATTGTGAAATCAAGGATTATTAACCATCTTACATGGTATCACCCTTCATGCTGTGATCTCGATCCAGCCCTCTGCCATCCCTCCTTCACCACCGTATTCCTCATACAAACTGCCACCATGGGCGACAAAGCCGCACCCAACACCCAAACCACTTCTTTGCACCCGGTCTATACCGTAACAAACATCCAACACAAGGTGCGTGTTCTTGACGGTGCTGAAGTTTCATACCCTACGTGGGTTAAACTCTTCACCCTTCACGCAACCGGTTACGATGTCCTTTCTCATATTGATGGTTCGCCATCCCATAACAAAGTTCAATGTTGATAAGGATTATTAACCATCTTACATTCTTTTCTAACTGGTGATGAAGGTAATCATGCTGTTAAGGTTGTAATGGAGTTAAAGACTATAGGGATTGTGAATGGTTGGATTCTTGAGCATTTATCAGACGATGAATCTTACAATTGGAAACGTATACTTGAACTTTTGTGTTTCTTGAAGGAATTAGGCTTTGAAAACGAGTATTTAGAAAGGTTAATGTATAAGCATCCCACCATTTTAGTGCAAGATTCGGGAGTCGCAACATTTTCAGTTATAAGCTTCTTACTTAAATTTGGAGCTTCCAAGAATGATATTATATCCTTATTTTCTCAGTTTCCAGACATCAAGATCCGGGAACATGTTTCCAATTTAAAGCGTTCGTATTAAATATTGAAATGGATGATGATATCATTGCGAATCTTTTTGTTCACATCCACATATACTTTGCTCCTTTTCTTTAAAGGGTGTGAAAACGGCGTCAAATTGCTTGAATGCTGGGAAGAAACGACTTGGTGAAAATTAAAGAATTTAGCCATTGGAGTAAAGGTTACTCCACTTCCACCATCAAAAGAGTGTACTGAAGAAAAAATAAAGTTCTTAACAGGATTGGGGTTAGTTGAAGATTCAAACGAGATGAAAAGAGCCCTTAAAAGGTTTTGTGGGAGAGCGAAGGAACTTCAAGAAAGATTTGATTGTTTGGTCGATATATGCGGGTTAATTTGACCGAGAAGTTGTGATGGAAATGGTGAATTCTATCACCTCAAACTGTTAACCAGTCAAAAGAGGTACTCAAAATGAAGGTTAACTTTTTGGTCAACCATTTAGGTGGGTAGGATGTGGCATTAAGCAGTTAGGTTTGCTTTTATGTAGGTTGGTTCTCATTAAGTATTTAGGTTTGTTTTGTTGGACGGGACCCTTTTATTTATGATTGTTATATTATTGTATAAAAACGTATTTAATACATTTCTTAAGGGTGTGGCCACCGTTGTCCACTAATTAAAACCGTGGCTTACAGATCACATGTTGAGGTGGGAGGAATGTGGCCTATAAAATAAATACCCGAAGATCAGTGGATTCACGCATGCAATCACTCAAACAAATTAATCCCCATGGAAGCTCAACTCACAAAACACATAATCATGCTTCCATATATGGCTCAAGGTCACCTCATCCCCTTCTTAGAGCTTGCCCACCGCATCCTCCACCACAACCCCACCTTCATTGTCACCATCGCCAGCAGTCCCCTCAACATCAACCGCCTCCATTCCGCCACCGCCAACCGCCCTTCTCAAATCCACCTTAAACCACTCCCCTTCAACAGCTCCGACCACGGCCTCCCACCCAACTCTGAGAACACCGACAGCTTACCATTACCCCAAATCCTTAAACTCCTACATGCCTCCACCGCCCTTGAACCCCCATTCCGCCAGTTCATCTCCGACGTTTTCGATGAAGGAAGTAGTACAATAGCATGCATAATTTCAGATGTGTTCATGGGGTGGGCTAATAGTGTAGCTAAATCTTTTGGCATTTGTAGTTACACATTCACCACTTCTGGTGCCTATGGTACAGCTGCATCTTGTTCCATATGTTTGAATCTCCCTCATCAGAAGGTCGCCGACGGTGGAACCCATGATGATTTTCTTGTGCCGGGCTTCCCGGAATCTTGTCGGTTTTCAATTACGCAGCTTCATCCAAGTATTCGAGCTATTGACGGCAAAGATGAGAAGTCAAGATTCTTCCAACCGCAAGTCTCGTTATCTCTTCAATCTAACGGCTGGTTATGTAACACAGCTGAAAAGGTAGAACCATTAGGGTTTGAGGCCTTGCGAAATTTCATAAAACTCCCTATTTGGTGTATTGGGCCCCTTCTCCCATCACAAATGTTAAAAAAGGATTCAGGTTTGGGTATGGATTCAGATGTTATTGGTCATAGATCCGGAAATCAACAAGGTATACAGTTGAAAGAATGCATCGAATGGTTAGACTCGCACACTACCAGGTCGGTGCTTTATATTTCACTCGGGTCTCAAAATACAATTGGTGAGACCCAAATGATGGAATTAGCTAAAGGGTTGAAAGATAGCAAGAAGCCTTTTATTTGGGTTATTAGGCCACCACTTGGGTTTGACCTAAAAGGTGATTTCCGACCTGAATGGTTGCCTGATGGTTTCAAGGATAGAATTGGCAAACAAGGATTGTTGGTGCATAATTGGGCGCCTCAAGTAGAGATACTATGTCATAGGTCAACTGGTGCTTTTTTGACTCATTGTGGGTGGAACTCTGTGATGGAGAGTTTGAGTCAAGGAGTGCCGTTGATTGGGTGGCCATTGGGGGTAGAACAAGCGTTTAATTCGAAGATGTTAGTGGAGGAGATGAGTGTTTGTGTGATATTAGCGAGAGGAGTCAATAGTATGATCATGAAAGAGGAGGTGAGAAGCGTGATCAATGTGGTGTTAGATAAGACTGAAGGCGGAAAAGGTGATGACATGAGGAAAAAAGCAAACAAACTAGCAGAGTTGATACGAGCAAGTGTTGAGATTAATAATGGCTCTTCTTATAAAGCAATGAATGATTTTTTAACTACCCTTCTTTTTTAATTTATTGTTTGTTCTAGAATAAATCTACATCTGTATTACTACTTTATAATAAAAAATGGTTTAGTGGACAAGTGTCACCCTATATGGTGCATCATCATCATTATTTTCTTGACTCTTTCTTCTATTAAATTTTTTTTTGATGGGCGAATTTCATTAAAAAACCGGAATCTCCAAGGAGGAGATAACCGGGAAACAAAAAGTTACATCACATCAAAAGAGAACAATTGTCAATCCTTCCATCCCACCCTAGCGTATTTCCTTCTACTATTGAACCAAAGGAAACTTAGAGAATATCCGCAATAGTTTGAGTAATGACCACATTCGCCTCTTGAAAACTTTTCGCGTTACGCATCTTCCAAATTTGCCAACAAGATATCATGAAAATCCCCACAACAATCTCTTTCTTATCAGAGGAGTAGCTCAATTGGCTGGCCACATTTTGAACATCATGGATAGAAAACAGAAACAACGGGGGAATTCTGCACCAACGACTAATACCATGCCAAATGCCATCTGTAATCCGAAAACCGCCAAAAATATGGTCAACCGTCTCTTCCGCTTCTTGACACAAAACACAAAGATTGTTTCCAACACTTATATTTCTCCTAGAAAGCGCTACCTTTGTAGGAATGCGATCCATCCACGCTCGCCACATGAAGATATTGCATTTCGCCGGTATCCACTTACACCAGCGCATCATATTAACATTAACTACTTGTTGGCTGCTTCGAATCCACTGCTTTGCTTCTCTAACATTAACATTCTGCAAGTTGATATTATTCCAGCTCCAAACATCTTTTTCGTCATTCAACACAACACTAGACACCATCCTCGTACAAAGAACAAGCTGATGAACTTCCTGTACCGAATGCGGATATTGTTTCCAATCCCAGGACATGACTCCTGCCAAAGAACCTTGCCCCATTCTATCCGAAACTAGACACCATTTATTCTTTTCCAAACGGAATAATTCTGGGAACAAGAACTTGAGGGGCATCCGATCAATCCACGGTCGATCCAGAATTTAACATCACAACCCTTACCAACCTTGCACTGCAGAAGATTACTAAAGGCTGACCCATTAACTGTCATCCGATTCCCAGTTTTTACAATAACGGACCAAACTCCCCTCATATTTGTATTACATTTAATTATTTGGAATCGTCTTGACGACCCGTGTATAGCATCAATAACTCTCCGCCACAAAGCCTTAGACTCTAGCCGGTATCTCCAAATCCATTTTAAAATAAGAGCAATATTCGAATCCTCCAACTTTGATAACCCAAGACCTCCATTGTCCTTGGATCTAGTAATCACGTCCCATTTGACCCAATGAATTTTATTGACGTCTACGTTACCACCCCATAAAAACTTCTTTATCAAAACTTCGAGTTTATTAATAACCGCACTCGGGGCCTTGAATAAAGAAAAATAGTATACCGGGATACTTTCCAACATAGATTTAATAAGAACAACCCTTCCAGCCATGGATAAAACTTTCGCCTTCCATTTTGAGAGCCTCTTCCTAAACACATCAACCACTGGATCCCAACTAGCAATTCTATTCATATTCGCACCCACTTGAATTCCAAGGTACTTATACGGATACTCTCCCGGAGAACACCCTAATGCCACGGCTTTATCACCCAATTCAGTTCCATTAACCCCAATACCAAAAAGAGTGGACTTGGAGATGTTAATCTTTAAGCCCGAACATAAGTGAAAAACTCTCAAAACTCTTTTTAGAACCTTGAAGTTCTCCTCCGACCATTCCCCCATCATTATTGCATCATCGGCGAAAAATAAATGAGAAACACATGGACCTTCATTAGGAAGTTTAATACCCGTGAATATCCCTTCGTCGCACGCCTTTTTTATCATACCCGAAAAAGCTTCCATAGCAATAATAAAGAGGAAAGGAGAAGTCGGATCTCCTTGCCGCATACCTTTCTTACAATCGAACTCATACGTCGGAGTCCCATTAACCAAAACAGACGATCTGGCCGAAGAGAGAATCCCAAAAATCCAACCGCACCAAATCTCCGAAAAAGCCATCTATCGTATCACCGTCAGAAGGAACCCCCAATTAATATTATCGTAGGCTTTCTCGAAGTCTATTTTGAACATGAAAAATTGCTTTTTGCTTCGTCTAGCCCAAGTCAACATCTCACTCACCATCAGAGACCATCGAGGATATATCTACCCCGATTAAATTAATAGGCCTATAATCACCTAACGTCACCGGATCTTGGACTTTAGGAATCAACGTGATAAAAGAAGACCCCACTCCACGCCTAATGGTAGCGTTAGAATAAAAGTCTTGAAATATGTGATTAAAATCCTGCACAAAAAGAGACCAAAATTTTCTAATAAAATTGAAATTAAATCCGTCTGGACCTGGGGCTTTATCGCTTCCGCAACTGAAAGTAGCTTCCTTGATCTCTCTTTCTTTAAAAGGCAACACAAAATCACCCGCATCAACTTGAGAAATTTGCTTCAGCCCATAACAAACCAAAACCGGCCGAGTCTTCAATTCCTCAGAAAATTTATTCCTGAAAAACCGAAGCACTTCACATTTAATCACGCTTGGCCTAGTCTCCCAAACGCCGTTCACCGTAAGACCTGGAATAGCATTACTAGCCTTCCTACTCTTTATACAACCATGAAAAAAGGCTGTGTTTTCATCTCCTTCTTTCGCCCACCTCACCCGGGATTTTTGTTTAATATCTCTCGATTTCCACAATTCCATCTCACGCAACCGAACGGTGCCTTCTTCGAAAATCCAATTTGCCTCCTCTGATATAGCTCTATCTTCCATCAATACTTGAAGCATATCAATTTCTTTGCTCAGCACAATCTCCTCTTCACTTTCATTTTTCTTGACATGTTGTTGGAGCATATATAGTCATATATAGTGTGTCCGTCGCTTGACGAATAGTCTAGGCTTAATGTTATACACCTTGTAAACACATGAAACTGGGTCATTCGCAGGAGCATATGCGAATGAGACACAGTCGTACGACTGAGCCATACTAATGGACCAGTCGTGTGACTGAGAGATGCGATTGGGGCATTCGTAAGACTGAACCATAAGAATGGTCCAGTCGTACGATTGAACCATACGCATGGTCCAATCGCACGGTTGAACTAGGAGATTGAGTCAATCGGCCGTTTGAGTCATAAGGACTCAAGCGTTCGAATGAATCAATCGTATTACTCAATCGCACGACTGAGACAGTCGCAAGGCTCAGTCGCACGAATGAGATCTGTAACCTATAAATACCACTTAATTCGTGAAAAAAACACTTCGAATAATCATAACCCTAGTCGACCCAGAGCACCCTGTTCGTCCATTCCAACTTCACAGAACGTTCCTGATCATTACTAATCAATTCTTAACGTTTTCTAATCGTTAGTTTTGATCCGGATTACGTTCTCACTGATTGGATCGCCAATCAAATAGGATTCCGCACTATTTGATCTGGTATAACTTAGAATCAGTTAGTACTCCGTTCGTACACGGTCCTAACAAGTGGTATCAGAGCCTTGCGACACGGTCCTAACACGGTCCTAACAAGTGGTATCAGCATCCCAGACAAGCGAGTTTACAATAACTCGACAGGTCAGGTAGAGGTGTGGTGCAATGTGGATGTCCAGAGATACATCACCCCTCCTGCTGGAAAAGGTCCATCATCATTCTTTGATTATGATGGCTTTTTCAAATCCTTCAATCTTCCACAATTTGATTCAGAGGATGAGGTTGCTACCCAGATGATGTATGATGTTCTTAACTCACCGAATCTGGATTCAAGCAACATCACACCTACTGATGGTGCCTCAAGTTCCTCAACTCCTGCTCATGAAGAGAGTGATGATTCATCAGATGATGAAGAAGCAGCTGATTCTAACCCTGCGCCTACAGCTAATCAACAAAGCGAGTCATCAGCTGCTGAACCAGCTGTGGGAAATCCGGATACTGAACCAGTGGTCACCAATCTGGATTCTGAGGTTGTGGTTCCTACCACACCAATGACTAGAATCAGTGTGAATCATCCCACCACGTCTATCATTGGGGACATCCAATCCGGTGTGCAGACAAGAAATCAGCTGTACTCTGCTGATTATGCTGCTGTCATGGAGAAGGGTTATGTCAATGACGGGGCTTTCTCATGTTTTGTTTCACAAATCGAGCCTAAATATGTCTGTGACGCCCTGAAAGATGAGGCCTGGGTCAACGCCATGCAAGAAGAGCTACTACAGTTCAAGAAACTTGGAGTCTGGACACTAGTTGACAGGCCGAAAGGAGTCAAGGTAATTGGTACCAAATGGGTACTAAAGTGCAAGAAGGATGACCAGGGTGTTGTTATCAGAAACAAGGCACGGTTGGTTGTTCAAGGCTTCAGACAAGTCGAAGGAATCGACTACAATGAAGTCTTTGCTCCCGTAGCTAGAATGGAAGCTATACGTATCTTTCTAGCCTACGCCTCTTACATGAAGATCAAAGTTTATCAACTAGATGTTAAGAGTGCATTCTTGCATGGGGAAATCCGTGAAGAAGTATATGTCAGTCAACCCGAAGGATTCGAAGATCCTTATCATCGGGACAGAGTCTACAAATTAGACAAGGCTCTGTATGGGCTACATCAGGCTCCTCGAGCTTGGTATGAAAAGCTCTCCACCTATCTGCTGAAGCATGGTTTTCGCAGGGGTGTAATTGACTGTACATTGTTCATCAAAGAAAAGGATGGTGACTTGCTTATGGTGCAGATCTATGTAGATGACATCATCTTCGGATCTAGAAATGAAGCTTTGTGTAAAGAGTTCGAATCTGTGATGAAGGCAGAGTTTGAAATGAGTGCAATGGGAGAAATGAAGTTCTTCCTAGGATTACAGGTGGATCAAACACCAACCGGCATTTTCTTACATCAGTCCAAGTATGTCGGCGATATTCTAAGTCGTTTTGACATGGAAATGCGTCTGCTGCCGGTACCCCTCTTGCCACAAATCATGATGTGGCTCCGGATGAGAATGGGGATTTGGTGGATGCCACTATGTATCATGGGATGATCGGATCTCTATGTATCTTACTGCCTCGCGTCCAGATATCATGTATGCCACATGTTTATGTTCTAGATATCAAGCGAAGCCAAAAGTGAATCACTTGATTGGGGTGAAAAGGATTTTTCGTTATCTGAAGGGTACTTCAACACTGGGATTATGGTATCCTCATGATAATGACTTTGAGCTTACTGCGTACAGCGATTCAGATTATGGTGGCTGCAAGATGAATTTCAAGTCTACATCAGCAGGGTGTCAGTTCTTTGGAAGACGGTTAGTCACGTGGCAATGCAAAAAGCAGACCTCGGTTGCTCTATCAACCTGTGAAGCTGAATATGTTGCTGCTGCGAGTTGCTGCTCTCAGATCATCTGGATTCAACAACAAATGCGCGACTACGGTTTGAAATTTTCTAACACTCCTATTTATGTTGATAATTCTGCTGCCATAGCCGTCACTAAAAATCCTGTTCAACACCCAAAAACCAAACACATCGGGATTAAATATCATTTCATACGCGATTGCTATGAAAAACAATTAATTGATGTGATTAAAATTAACACGGATTTTTAGCGCGCTGACCTTTACACCAAACCGTTTGATAAACCAAGATTTTTATATCTGCTAGAGGTCAACGGCGTTAAAAAGAAAAGTGATGTGATTGCTGAAGAAGCAGATACATAGTCCGACTCGTGTCTATTCGTTTATTTTCTGTTTCCTTCATTTTTTATTTTATTTTTTAATTCCCATGTCGTATAAAATCCAAAAACACAAAAAGATTTTTCTTTTTAGAATTTTAGGGGGAGATTTATTTTAGTATGCATTTACTTAAAAAAAAGGGGGGGGGAAGGTGAGTAAAGCTGAAAAGGCAAAGACAACAAAACAGGAAATGTGACTCGACTAAATGGAAGATGATAGTACACAGGCATCGAGTTATTTGGAACAGCAAAATGAGTTTGAAATCAAATATGTTAATTAATTTACTGAAAATGTAAAACATCAAAGAAGACTAAGTCTAACAAAATGGGAAAATGATAGTACGTTTGATTGTTACTGTAATTACACAGAGAAAGTTGATCTAGGGAGGTGCTAGTTCATCATATGATGTGTCAGTAGATTCAACATAGTAGACAAGTAGACTTCATTGGTAAACTTAATCTAAACTAAAAGGTTCAATCAGCTGTGCGTTCCATCTTATCACTGGTTAACACAATCAGTTCTTCCGATAAGGGATAAAGAGCAAATAAATGCCACCAAAGGTGTGCAAATGACCACAAAAAGAGCAAAAGCACGAAAAAAAAAATGAATACTAGCGTAATCAAGCTGATAACTTAGGTTGTTGGTGCGTTATGTGCAAAAGAAATTATGAAATGCTCTAACAAGGAGATAGGTTGTGTGCCTCTCTGTTGGGCGATGGCACTGACCTGAGGATAAGCATAACCTATATATTCTAGACTTCATTGTTGTTTGCCGCCTCTCTGCTGTGCGATGGCACTGACCTGAGGATTGGCTTCTCTTTGAAAGATCTAAGAATAGTCTCTTCTTGCAAAAATACCTAAAGACCGCTCGAAAGTTCTTTAAGGAATGCTGATTACCATATAAGTGTGGGATACACAAATTTTGTTTTGAAATAATATAACGTAATACATTACCAATGTAAGTCAAAAGTCTGTGTATGAATTTAAAGTGGACAAGTATACTGACAATCGTCTTGAAAGCACCGACTAAAGTTGACGATCAAAGTGTGTTACGTATCATATCAAACATGATTCCCAGTTAGTACTTGGAAGTCTTAGATCAGAACAAACTGTGATATGTAATCATGAAAAATGAAATCAACTCATAATGTTCCAAGTAATGGTATATATGCTTGTCTGATTCCAAATGAGTCTGTTCCTGATATAATGTCAATGCTTATAGGCTACACAAACCTGCCACATCAAAAATCACAAAAAGATGTTCATTTTTCATTCGTAGTTTAAATTTTATTTATTTCTTAGTATAATGAGTCATGTCGGACTGTGTATACTGTTATCTGCTAAATGTCACTGAATGAGCTTAATGTTTAACTAAACAGATTGTTTCTGAAAGGATAAATGATCACGTCTGAGGTGATCGGGTGGATAAATGGATCACGTCTGAGGTGATCAGGTGGTTAAATGGATCATGTCTGAGATGATCAATTGCACAAAATGTTTTATAAATTGGTAAATAAAACTAAGGGTTGGTTCATATCTTGACAAAAATGGCACCAGTATAGCCCAATCGCACGCCTGAATCTGATATGACCCAGTCGTACGAATGGGGTATACGATTGAATACAATCGTAAGATTGGACCATGCGAATGAACCCAATCGGCCGATTGAATGTGCCCGACTAGGTCAAACGTGCGAATGGGGTGAGCGAATGAATCACATCGAACGATTGGAGGTGACCGACTGTAATTGTCGTTTGGATGAACTTCAATCGCCCGATTGGAGATGAACGATTGGGTAGATTGCACGACTAAGACTCAGTCGGCCGACTAACCAAGGCGACTAGACTCAGTCGCCCGACTGGAATTTGCCCTAGTATAAATACAGACCAAATCAGAATCAGTCGTTCATTCTCCCAAATCGCCCCCTCTATTCGCCCGACCTAAAGAAACTCTGTCCAAATTTCATTTGATCCATATTTGCCTTTGTTTTATGTGTTCTAACATTCATTGGTGACTATACAGGTAATACTCGAGGTGTTTCATAGATAAAACAGATAAATGATGTCAAGAACCTCTCGAATTCTGACCGAACAGTACCCGAGAACATGATGAACAAATAGGCTGTCCAAACTAACCTAAACGTTCAAACAAAAGTTAAAACATTCCTAATCGGTAGTTTCCGAGTGTAATGAGCCTAATTTCGACGTTTAACTTCAAGTATAGCTCAAAACACGAATTTAAATGGACAAACTGTCGAGTAGGCGACTGGACACGCTAATGAACTCCAATCGCCCGACTGAGAAGACGATTAGTCTCAGTCGCCCGACTGAGATGGACGAATGAATCAAACGCACGACTATGCTCATTCGCTTGACTTAGTCGCCCGTGTGAATAAATTCACCTTTAAAACTCATTCGTTCCACTCAGTCGCACGGTTATGTTCATTCGGCTGCTCAGTCGCCCGACTAACCAAAGTGGGAAATTCCTTGATTTGAATAAGCTATCTTCTACATGTACTGATGTTTACTTATATTGTGACAGATGGCGAGTCGTTGGATTCTAAGCACAAATCACAACATCTGTGCCCATCTTGATCTGACCTCAAGGAATGCATCGGAGTTTGTGGGAATAATCTCATTTTTACGGAGATCGAGGATCTTCAGAGCAATATCCACACCCTGCACTCCGTACCGCTCATTACAGCAGGCATTCTGGGAGAATGCTACTGTAGATAGATCAGTTGAGCCCTACCGGATCAGGAGCTCTATCCTTGGTAACGCTATAGAGATAACCGAGGAGGACTTAAGGACAGTCCTAGCGTTAGGAGATGATGGTGACTGTCCTATTCGTTTACATCCGATAACAGTTAGAGGGTGCTTCCTGAGGGCTAAGTACACTGGGGACATCAACTCAGGGATGCTCAACAAGAGCAATCTCTGCCCCCAGTTCAAATACCTTGCCCACGTCCTACTAAGGTGTATTGCCTCACGCAAAGGAGGCTTCGACGAGCTCTCTAAGCAAATGCAGAATGCCTATGTTGCATTAGTGCTGAACCATCCGTTCAGCTTCTCCAGGATGATCTTCACTTACCTAGTGGAGAACATAGAAGTGAAGGGAAGAGAAGGCTTCTGCATGTATCCTCGCTTCTTGCAAATGATCTTTGACCAGAAGCTACCTATGTTACCAAAGCAGAAGGAGGATGCAGTTGTGCTTGAGGTGATGGATGATACCACCTTAGGCAGGATGAAGGTATACCGGGGGAAGCAGGTCAAGCCCCCGGTAAGACGTTTGTTTGGGCATCTGGCCCGTGAGGAGTATGTGGCGCCAGCTTGGAGAAAGTGGCGTCACGAAGATAGTGATTCTGATGTAGAGCAGGTGGCTCTACCCTCCGATGACTCCGATGATGATGACCACGGAACGGATCAGGGAGGAGATGGTCAAGGAAGACCTGAGCCAGCTCCAATCCACCCTGACTTCATGCAGGAGGAGGAGGATTCAGATGAGGCACCACTAACCCGGACTGTGGGAAGTCGGGTAGTGGAAACCGAGGAAGGTTTACGGGCGGTTGGTGGACACTCAGGAGAGTCTGGGAGCTCTGTAGCAGACCCATCATACACCCCAGCCTCTCCCAGCATCCAAGGGGGAGCCTCCGGGTCAAGGGGGACTCAGAGGAAACATATGGCTCGTCCTCATGGGATGAAGCCCAAGCGCAGGAGGATCACGCTTATCACTACCTCCTCTGCACCTACCACTTCCACCACACCTAGCCAAATCACCCAAACCACCACCACCACTATACCTCCACTTCATACTTCTATATCTTCCCCCACCACCACCACTGTACCCCCCACAACAGCCATCCCATCTCCTCC
Organism: Flaveria linearis; assembly: GCA_024085815.1. NCBI lineage: Eukaryota > Viridiplantae > Streptophyta > Magnoliopsida > Asterales > Asteraceae > Flaveria > Flaveria linearis. The sequence continues at coordinate 69,691,258 of CM044007.1, read as the reverse complement.
CATCTACACCACAGCCACCACTACAACCACAACTCACCAAACCCAAACCTCATTTGCCCCTTCGAGCTCAGTTCTACCACCTGTTTTGGTGGTTGAGCAACTTGCTGCTCTAAACAGCATGGTGCTCCAGCTGCTAGCCTCTGATAAGGCTAAGACAGCTCAGATCCTCCAGCTGCAAGAGCAAAGTTCATCACAAGCAGCTGAGATTGAAAGATTGAGGGAGTTGACATCCTCATAAGCCCAAGTGATCACTTCGCAGACTGATCAGATCACAGGCTTGTTACAACACGAGGCTGAGACTGATGAGAGGATGGGAAAGCTAGAGGCGGCTCACAAAACTCTGCTGCTTAAGCTAAAAGGCACTCAGAGTGAGCACCTCAGGATCGGGGAAGGTGATGATGATGATGGTGAGGATGAGGACGATGATGATGAGGATGATGAGGATGATAAGGATGATGATGATGGTAGTGATGAAAGTAATGATGGCGATGAGAAGAAGGAAGATGATGAAGGTGAAGGAGGAGAAACTGCCGGAGATCAAAGTGATAATGTAGCAGGCGAAAGGCGTTCTAAACGCCGACATGATCAAGGACCCTCTTCGTCTGCTCCAACTGAAGAAACTCCGGAAATTCAAGACAAAAGTACTGTTTAGTTAGTCATGTTTATGTATTTAACAGACTTTTGTAATTGAAATTATGTTACATTTATTTAATGAATGTTTATATCTTATGTTAATGACTGTGTTTGATTATTTACTAACAAGTATTGTGTTGCATGTTTAAATCAAACAGATCCTAACTTTCAGAGAGACGAACATGATGTTGCTCCCCTCTAACAGGTCAAGTCTCAACTAACAATGATTCTTGATCTGCAGGGGATCGTCAGAAGGTCTGTGAGTTATACTCCTGAAGAAGGAGAAATTATTCACGACCTCACTGATGAGCAACTGGCTGACATGTTTCGTCTGAATCCAGACGAAATTGTTAAAGACGCTCTAGTTTTCGATGATGCTGATGATGACAAACTTAAAGATGTTGAAGAAATTGAAATTGAAGACATCACAGATCAGCATTATCCAGAATACACTGATCAAGAGGGAAACGTGTTTCCTGATCTGGTGAACAACCTTGACAGTGATATTCTGGATAAACTCCATGATAAAGAAAAAGGAGCGGAAGCCTCAACAAGCCAAGCTCAAGCCACGGACGCCGAAGTTGACATTCGAAAGGCTGAATGGGCGGCTTGCTTCGCCGAGGTCCAAGCACAACGTACTATAACAACTCAGAGTACCTACACCAAGTTATACAAACTAAAGAAGAATATGAAGGTGTCAGGGAAGATTATAGCTTGGGCTCATTTTGATGACCTCGGAGTATATGCAGTGAAGAGGGAGAGGGGAATCGAGTACTTTAGATTCCCTCATGATCTGAAGACTCTCCCAGGTTTTGAACTCAACCAGTTGGCACGACTAAAGCTTCTTTATGCTGATCCGAAGAAGATGTCTGGCTGGTTTGAGGCTGCATTGAAGAAGGAATATAGGACCATATGGGTAAACTTCAAACCTCAGCAGGCTACGAGGTACCTCAGAAGGTCTGAGGTAAGTCCCATCACTGGTCAGCCTAAGATAGTCCTGAAGTGGCGACCTCTGCGCACAATGTCCAGAATTCCACTGAGGGAGATGCCACAGGACTTTACCCCACACTTTAAGTGGTGGTACTATGACTGGCGCTCGGGTGAGGCAGTCATTGTTTTGGAAAAGGACGGGTCAATGGAAGCTTTAAGGGTGTTCGACCCCATGTGGCTTATCAACTTGTCAGCGTCTGATGTGTATACGCTGTACAAGTGGCCACTGTTTTTTGATACGCAGGATATTATGCAAGCACTACAGTTTCAGCACATAATACGTCTATGCTTTGTTCTAAATATCCATGCAGGGGTTTCCAAAGAAGAGAGATTAAAAAGGTTTGAAGAGTTCAAGAAAGAAGTAAAGGTCTAGATAGAACTAGGTCCAAGGGGGAGTTTGTTGGTACACATGTCCCCAGTTCTAGTCTAGTGAGCTCAAATGTAATAGACTTCTATCTTGTAATACATATGTCATGTTCAATCAATCGAATGAGAATCTCTTCTTTATATGGTTGTTGATTATATAATGTTGTATCTAATTATATTATTAGTTGTTACACACATAATATGACCATGTTATATAGGTTTACAGTTGTGAGACACAGTTCTGAATCATTAAAGGTTCAAGAATGTGTTTGACTAAGAATCTTATTCAGTCGCACGACTGAACCATGTGAATGGTTCAATCGCACGGTTGAACTAGAAGATTGAGTCAATCGCCCGTTTGAGTCATAAGACTGACTCAAGCGTTCGAATGAATCAATCGTATTACTCAATCGCACGACTGAGACAGTCGCAAGGCTCAGTCGCACGAATGAGATCTGTAACCTATAAATACCACTTAATTCGTGAATAAAACACTTTGAATATTCATAACCCTAGTCGACCCAGAGCACCCTGTTCGTCCATTCCAACTTCACAGAACGTTCCTGATCATTACTAATCAATTCTTAACGTTTTCTAATCGTTAGTTTTGATCCGGATTACGTTCTCACTGATTGGATCGCCAATCAAATAGGATTCCATACTATTTGATCTGGTATAACTTAGAATCAGTTAGTACTCCGTTCGTACACGGTCCTAACAAAAACTGAACAACCTCCCCAATCGTGGCCCCTATCTCCTTAATGACCTTATCAACCATTAAACACAACGGGACCCCATACGCTTTAATCCATGCAATGCGTTCGAATTCGACGATTTGACCCTCCCAATCTTCTAACGATTGAAAAACCTTTTCCTATAAGTTTTGTTTTTAAAAAACCATAACTTATCTTCAACTGAATCAAAAATCACAGTAACATTAAGCCCTCCCAAGTACTTGAACGTAACATTCAGACTAAAACTTGATGAAAACCAAACTCTCAAATTCATTAAAGAGTTAAAATCCACTACCCTACCCAATAACCCGACATCATGCCCTTCATTGCAACACGGAGTCTCATCCGGAACCGAAATGACCATCGGTTCTGAGACAGGATCCAGATCTAACAGAGTCTCCTTAAAAGACCTACCTCCGATATTACTCGAAATTGGTTTCTGAACGGCCGCCGATGGATCTGGATCTACTCGAACATTATTCTCCGTTGGCTGTTCTTGAACCTGCCTCCATACTTTATCATTCTTGCCTTGAATCTTCAACCCATCCACAAATCTTGCGAGAACATTGAACAGTTTAGACGACCCAATCCACACGTCTTTCAGATCGTTTTCCAACCTCTCTGCATCATGCACATTACCAAAAGATATGAAACCAAATCTTTTCCCCAGTTTATCGTATTTCCTCGCTATGTACGTTCCGTGAATATCCCCGAACCCCTTGAGAGCCTGAACCAAATCTACCGACGAACACCTAGGAGTTAGATTAGAGACGAACATCTTCGTAATATGAATATTTGGCCGGTTTCCATCTTGATTTCTTCGTCTTCTGCCATATTTGATCGAAACATCATACCATAGCCCTTCGTTGAACCGATCCTTACCCGTCATCTATCCTTCAGGCTATCCGCTCCTTTCCTCAATTCAGATCTGCCCTCGAAGGTTGGAGCTGTGGTCGGCGTCGGTCGGAGGACGGCGGGGCGGCCGGCCGGAGCAGGATGTGTGCTCTCCAGTTAAAAAGTACTTTAGGACTAATCACCCTTATGTTTCCATTAATCTCTATTATAAAAATAAAGATATTAAAAAGTACTTTATAGATACAAAATTATGAATTTAAAATTTTATTTATCATCAATTAATTGTTCAATCATATTATAATTTTTATTATCATTATTAATTACTGTCTTTTATATTATTTAACCTATCTTCTCACCTATTTGTTAAATGAAGCAAATAAATTAACTTTCAAATGTAATATGTGAAATTATGAAACTTTAAATGTGGTGCATATTTATTCTCTCTAAGAGTTGAGACAAAAAATTAAATCTCTCTAATAGTTAAAACAAAATTTCTTCGAAATTACAAAACAATTATGTACGTGAACATTCATTATTGGGTTATGTTCATTCGTTGACATTCATTATTAGTTAAAACAAAATTTCTTCGAAATTACAAAACAATTATTCGCTTCAAATTTACGATTTTCACACACTTTAGGCTGGAAGCAACCAGTTCTCTACTATCTCTCTCTCTCTCTCTCAACGGCTCTCTCTCGCTGCTCTCTCACCATCTCTTACTACCACCGGTCACCGGTCACCACCAACACCACCGGTTGGACCCAGGTAAGCGCCCCACCGCCACCGCCTACCCACCTTCACCGCCTACCTACTCAGGTATGTCCACCACCGCCACCGCCTACCCGTCACCAACCACCGCCTTCACCGGCGACCACAATCACCCACCACCGCAGTCACACCCCATCCCGTCACCCACCGCCGCCTTCACCGCTAGCCATCACCGCCTTCACTGGCAACCACAGTCACTCACCTCCACCTTCACCGCCGCCGTCACCAACCACAGTCACCCCTGACGTCGCCTTTACCGCTAGCCACCACCGCCTTCACCGCTAGCCACCACCGCCTTCACCGCTAGCCACCACCGCCTTCACCGCTAGCCACCACCGCCCTCGCTACTCCCTGCTCTCTCTCTCACCGGTCACCGGCCACCACCACCACCACCATCGTAGCCACCTCACCGCCTCCCCAGCCACCACGTACCAGCAGCATAATCAAAAACCCTAAATTTAGGTGTTCATTTGGTGAGATCGTTCTCGGGTTTGCATATCTGTTTTTACTCGCCTTTAATTATATCTTTTTGTTTAGATTGGCTGGGTTAGGGGTACCAGCATTCTTGGTTTTGAATTGGGGGAGGCATTCTCTATTTCTCGTGTGATTTGTTTGTATGTCCCCCGTGTATTGTTGACCTTGTCTGACGGATTGCTTTTGATTGTGTTTTTTTAATATGCTTTACTTGTGTTGCGTTTCTTTTTTTAAGGTGTTGTCCGTGTTTTTTTTGTTGTATTAGTGGACTCTGTTTGGTATAATAGATTGTAGGAGCCATTATGTTGCCCCGAGATCATGTTCGGTGATAAGAGGTGCGAATAAAGGGAAAAAGGATTGTAGATTACGAGTAGCATATGATATGTAGGAACCCAAACTAGTAAGTTACTAGAGTTAATTGATGTGTTGTGGAAACGTAGGGTCCAGATAGCCTGTCTTCAGGAGACTAGATAGCGGGGTGGGAGAGCAAAAGAGTGTAATAGTTATAAACTATGGTATTCAGGGTCTGATGGAAAGAAAATGGAGTAGGTTTTCTAGTTGCTAAGAAACTTCAAGATAATATAATGGAGGTGAGAAAATACGATGATAGAATTACGCTGTTAAGAATAGTAATAGGGGATGAAGTAGTTGTTGTAGTTAGTGCGTATGCACCATATGTTGGACTAGGGGAAACGGAAAAAAAGAAGTTCTGGGAAAGTTTAGATCACGTTGTGGGTGTGTAACGCCCCGAAATATCCCGAAACGAGCCATTTAATAATAATGGGCTTTTAAGGGTTAATTTAAGAAATAAAGGGGTAAATTAGTGGGCTATGGATCAAATTAGCCTTAATGGGCTAGGCTTAATGGGTTTAAGGGCCCTAATCAGCCCTTAAACATGCATGAACAGCCTCATCCTCATCACATTACAACCCTAGCCACCAAATTCGTAGAGAGAGAAAGTAGAGAGAGAAAGTGAAGAAAATCAAGATTTGGAGTTTGAAGGTTTGAAGTATTGAAGTTCTGGTGGATTGGAGCATCAAAACACAAGGAAAGAGCAACAAAACAAGGTAAGAATCGACCTCTAAGGCCCTCTGTAGATCAAACCCGGATTCTAGGGTTTTGGGGTTTTGAAAAGTTTAAAGAAACACATAAAGGTCGAATTTTTACGTATGAAAACGTGTAAAAAGCTTAGATTTGGTTTCATGGAAGGTAAACTAAGGATTTGGACGTAAAAAGTTAAGATTTTGGGTTAAAAACGGGCTGGATCTGAGTTCCAGTTCATCCAGCGAAACTGGGCCCCGATCCAGCGAATTTAAGCTTTTAACCAGCGAAACTGCGTACTCATTTAGCGAGACTAGGAGAAATTCCAGCGAAACTACAGTTTCGCTGGGGCGAAACTATAGTTTCACCGGTAACCTCGCTAAGACCCAGACAGACCTATAGACCTTGCGAGACTAGGGAATTCCAACGAAAGTTGGGCGCTCAAGGCAGCGAATCTGTCTAGCGAAACTAGCAGAAGTGCTGACCAGCGAAACTACGGGCGAAACTGCAGTTTCGCTGTAGCGAAACTATGGGCGAAATTTTGAGGAAAATGACGTTTTTGCATGTTAACTTTCGTGCAGCTAGAGTGTTCAGGCTATAGCCTAAGTGACTTAGAATTTAAGCTACTTGGGCGAGTTCAGGTGAGTTCTAGACCCCTCTTTTACCCGTTTTCAATGTTTTGGGGTGATATGCATACTAAATTACATACTTTTATGATGACGGTTTTTAAGACCTTTTATCAAGAAAATGAAATTTCCTAAAGTAAAATATGCCATTTAAATAGTCCAAAATAATTTTCGGGCGCGCTGACCTGGCAGCCCGGCCCCAGCCAGGGGCGTTGCCCCTTGGACCCCACTAGGGGCTGCCGCCCCTAGAACCCCGCTATCAGGGGCTGCCGCCCCCGAACCCCCGCTGTCACGCGGAGGGTCAGTTATGTGGTTTATCTCTCATGATTGATTGAAAAGTGAATGCTTAGACTAAGAGTTTACTTCTTATTATGTATTGTGTTGTGTTATATTATGTATAACTTAAACATGACAGTGGAACATAAAGAAAGGTTATGAGGCCCATAACATGTACCTTGATAAAAGTGATAAAGTAAAGCCTTGCAAGCAATTGATAAAGGAGGGTTGCATTCGTTGTACCCTCACCAGTGATAAAGTGATAAAGTATGCTCGAACAGGCAGGTCAGTAAGTCCTAAATTGGCATGACAATAATGGCCTGATCGGGTACGGCAGTAAGTCCTTAATTGGCATGTCGGTAAAGTCCTAGGCGAGCCTAGGCACCGATAGAGACAGAGAATTGACGGATAAAGAAGAGTAATAAAAAAACGAAACAATAAATGATAAAGAAATGATAAAGTGATAGCCTGTGTGTATTTATATTTTGATAGACAATGATTATTTTCAACTGATGAAGCTAATGTCTGCTCTGATAGTTATTTAGCAAAGTAAACCTAGAATTCACTCAGCGAAGCTGACTTTTGTATGCATATCAGTTGACAGGTAAGAGTTAGTGTTGATGGGATGTGAGCATGGAATGGAAGCTTCTTGGCACTCAAAGACTGGCATCCCCGATAAAGAAAGGCTTAAAAGGACTTTAAATAGTTTTGATGTTTAAAGACAATGTTTATAATTTAATTTAACTACGTTGTAATGGGTTGAATTACAGTATATTTTTCCGCTGCAATATATCTTTACATATATACGAGTAAATGGTTGCTTTAAATCTATGGTTGCTGTGAATGACCAACTGTGAGGCTTCCCTGAGAAAGGTGGGCCTTACAGGGTGACATACCTAGAGAAGAAAAAGTATACATAGGAGGAGATTTTAATGGGCATATCGGTAAGGATAATGAGCACTTCCAGTTGGTGCATGGAGGCTTCGGGTATGGTCTTAGGAATGACGGCGGTAAGGAGTTTCTTGACTTTGCAGTAGCGCATGACTTAGGCATCATAAATTCATTTTTTAAGAAAAGAGAATCATATCTAATCACGTTTAGCAGTGACGGGAGACATACGCAGATAGACTATTTATTGATGAGGAGAGAAGATCGTAGCTCATGGAAGGACTGTAAGGCAATCCCGGGAGAGACAGTTGTGATGCAACATCATATGTTGGTGGCGGATATACGAGTGAAGAGACCAATTGCGCAACAAAACAAGAGAGTTAGACCTACGATCAGATGGGTCCATCTCAAAGATGAAAAGATTACCATTTTTTGAGATAAGGTCATACCAATGAACCAGACTGGGCCATAGGAAGACGTAAACCAAAAGTGGCAGGCTATGGCAACTAGGCTCATCCAAGCAGCTAAAGAAACACTTAGAGTTACAACAAAGAGGACAGTAGACCATAAGGAATCCTGGTGGTAGAATGAAAATGTACAGGAGAAGATAAGAATTAAACAACAAATTTTTGAGAGCTTATACGCTGTAACAATGAGGAAGAACGCATAGAGCAAAAAGATAAATACAAGGAGGCAAAATAAGAGGTGAAAAAATCAGTGTCAAGAGGCAAAGAACATGGTGTATGAGATGATGTATAAACGATTAGAGATGAAATAAGGAGAGCATGATATGTTTGACATAGCCAAGGCAAGAGAAAATAGGAGATAGGACTTGAGAATGGTGAAGTTTATAAAAGCTGCTGATGGAAAGGTTTTAGTAAAGGAGAAAGACATCAAAGTGAGATGGAAAACTTACTTCGATAACCTTTTCAACATAAGGAACCCAAATCAAAAAATTGAGATAGATAAAACAACCTAAACAACGTAACAAAACAAATGCTATTGTAGAAGCATCACAGTAGACGAAGTTACGAGAGCTATGAAGAAAATGGGAAGGGCTAAAGTGGTGGGGCTAGACAACATACTGATTGAAGTATGGAAATGCCTGGGAGATGAGAGTCTCCAATGGCTAACAGATTTATTCAACACTATCTTTAAGACAGGGAAGATGCCAAACCAGTGGAGAACCAGTGTCATAGTCCCCATATATAAGTAAAGAAGAAGATGTCCAATATTACTAAAACTACAGGGGAATAAAGCTATTGAGTCACACGATGAAATTATAGGAAAGAGTTATTGACATGAGAATTAGACGGGAAACTCAAATAGCGATAAACTAATTTGGATTTATGCCAGGACGCTCTACAACAGAAGCCATACACGTCATAAGGAGGATAATAGAGAAATATAGAGAAAAGAAAAGGGACCTCCATATGGTATTCATCGACCTAGAAAAGGCCTATGACAGTGTTCCGCGTCAACTAATTTGGGAAAGTCTACGACTTAGAAGGATACCAGAGAGGTATATCAAACTAATCAAGGATATGTATGACGGGGCAAAAACATGTGTGCAAGCACCGGTCAGAGACACAGACTCCTTCCCAGTGGAAGTGGGACTCCACCAAGGATCGGCACTGAGCCCATTTCTCTTCACAGTAGTGTTGGATGAGATGACAAAGTCTATACAACAGCCAGTTCCATGGTGCTTGCTCTTTGCGGATGATATTGTCTTAATATCAGAATCTAAAATGGTGTTTAACGACAGACTAGAACAGTAGAGAGCAACACTAGAGCGTAGAGGCTTAAGGATAAATCGCTCTAAGATAGAATACATGCATTGTAACTTTAGTGGTGAGGCTAAAGAGGAAACACAAATCAGTATCCAGGGTATGGTGGTCCCATGAACGTCTAGGTTCAAATACCTGGGCTCGTACCTGCAGGAGGACGGAGAGATACATAGCGATGTAGCTCACCTTGTTCAAGCAGGATAGTGCAAGTAGAGAGCAGCATCAGGGATTCTATGTGATATGAGGTTTCCAGCAAAACTAAAGGGAAAACTATACATAGTGACAGTACGCCTAGCTATGTTATATGAAACAGACTGCTGGGCCATAAATAAATCGCACGATAAACAAATAGAGATAGCGGAAATGCGAATGCTGAGGTGGATGTGTGGACGCTGAGGTGGATGTGTGGACATACAAGACTGGATCAGATAAGAAATGAAGTGTTTCGACAGAACTTAGAAGTGGCTTGTATCGCGGATAAAATACGAGAGGGAAAATTAAGATGGTTTGGGCATGTGAACAGGAGACCAATGGTAGCACCGGTTAAAGCAGTTGAGAACATCATCTTAGAGGGTAGGAGGAGTAGAGGAAGACCTAGGTTGACTTGGGATGAGATAATTAGGCAAGATATGGTACACTTGCACCTCTCTGAGCACATGATCAAGGATAGGAGTTAGTGGAGGCGTAGAATTAAAATTAAGGACTTTTAGTGGGATCCGTAGGTAGGAAGGGTTAATAAAGACATGTTGTGGGGCCTGATGGGTACGTTATCCACATTTGCCCTTTATAGGTGAAACTTGTTGCTTCTCTGATGTATGCTTTTTCATTTTCTTGTTCTTTTAGGTGATTTATTAATGTATGTTGTATGTTGTGTGTTGTGTGTTGTATGATATATTATATGTTGATGATATATTATATGCTGACTTGCTATCGTTATGGCTTTTGTTATCGAGTCGGGGGTCTCTCTAGAAGTGGTCTCTCTACCTACCAAGATAAAGGAAATACTAGCCACCACCTATCCCCCAGACCCTACTCTTAAGTGAGATATATTGGGTTTGTTTGTTTGTTTGTTTTTGTTTGTATATGTTGTATTCATATATGTTCAGTCCTGTTTGTTTGTTTATGTTGTTCATTAAAGGTTTTTAATATTTTTAAGAGTAAATTACTATTTTGGTTCCTGTGGTTTTGAGTCCAAAAAAAAATTTGTAACAAATCAAACCGTATGGTTTGTATTCTATAACTCTTTCAGTCTAATTATCCTATTCGATTTGATTTGATCATGGAGATTACCAAATGTAACAACCCGAGCATTTGGGTCATATGAACTCCGCATTTCATATATTGTCAAACGAGTAAGTAATGAGTAAATTACCTATTTAAAGTTTGAAGTTTTTAGACGAAATTTTTATGTTATAAGAGACCGTTTGAATATAATAATAATATATTATATTCGAACCTGCTTCGTTTTTGACGAAACTTAGGTTGACTCGTAGAGAAAAATAAGCTCGTCACAACGACATATTTGAAATTTCATAATGCGCTATATATTAAAAGTTATAAGAGAAAAACGAGTTAAGCAGTTGAATTAATTATAATAATATAGTAATATACAATAAAATAACAATATAATCACTTTCAGTTGCAAATAATTTGCAATTTGATGGAACGAGGCGCATCAACCTTCAATCCCACATCGCCTCTGAAACTCTTTCACCTGATTTCAACTCCCTTATAAATAGAAGCCTTAAGGTTGAATTTAGAACGTAAGTTTCTTTGGGAACGCTCTAATATAAAGAGAATCCCGAGTTCTCAATACCCCGTTAGGTGTTTCTAGTAGTCGTTTTGGTACTCGAGTAGGAGCACGACTAGGAGCGCGAGTGGGGAGACTCTACATCAAATTGCCGTAGATAGTTTTCAGGTACGTCCTTGTTTAAGGTTATGTTTAATTATTATTATAGTCGTTATTATTATTATTATTATCATTGTAGGTATTAGTATTAATATAGTTATTATTAATATTATTATTATCATCTTTATAGTTATTATTATTATTATAGTTGTTATTTTTATTGTAATAGTTAGTATTATTATTGTTTGTTATTTTTAGCATTGTAGTTGTAATATTTATTATTATTAGACTTTAACGTTATCATTAGGGAAGGTATTAGGTAACCCCGAGGGTTGGCTCGGGTATGATGGAAACGCCCGAGTTATACCAACTAGTAAGGGTTGTACCAAAGTGTTGGCATAGGATAAAAGAAAGTGTCCGAATAAAACCAACAAATAGAATAAAAGATAACGAATCATCCCTAAAATTGTTACTAGCTAGAATATAGCTTAAATAATGTTATTTTGCCTATAGGATAATACCTGATAGCAGTGAACCTCAGCAGACGATATCACTGACTTGATTGAATGAGGTGAGTTCCTCTGAACTGTTTTTCTAAAACGGGATGTGATGTTCTGATAACTGGTAATAATTGAAGAATTGACTATCAATAGCATCTGTGATATGTGGTAATGCTTGATAGGATGCTTGAGGACTGCTTGTATGATTCTGCTTTAGCCAGTGGAGTTTGTATACATAGCCTGGTTATGTGAATTTATACTGTGCTTACTCTGTTCCTATCTGTTTGCCATGGCTGTATCTGCTTGATGCAATAGTCAATGATAACATGTTTTGAATTTTAAAGAATGCCATGTTTATGAACTCACAAGCTTTATGCTGAGGCCTAAATGTTTTTTTTATTTTCATGGACACACATCCTAGGTGCCAAGTGATTACAGGGATTGAAGATTACGAGCTAGTTTATGAGAAAATAAAGTTCTAGAATGTTGTTGAAGATTTGGATCTTTAGTATAGTTAAACTGATGTAATGGTATTATCTATTATAACAGATGTATTATACACTTTTGATGTATAATTAAAGTTAGACTTCCGCTGTGTACTCTATAATTCCTATGCGTTATGTATAACCGATGCGTAACGCTCCCCACGGTGAGCCCTGGGAGGCGTGTGTTACAAGTTGGTATCAGAGCCATAATTTAAGTGAACTAGGTACAAAGATAGTATCTAGACTTAAACTAGGAAAGATGCTTTAAGATAATTTGATTAATTGCACAGGTATTGGGTAATGGGTTTTGGTGAACCATGGAGGATAATGGCTAGAACATTATAATTGCAATAGATAAGCAATGACACCTGGCCACTGTTATTTCTTGTCTATTAATACTATCATGTTCTGGATCATAATCCATCGCGTGAATACTAAATCCCTGCTCCTTCATGTAGGCTTTGACTATGCCAAGAGGAGGAAATACTCATGGTAGGGGTCGTGGTAGACCTCCTGGTAGTAGAAGGCAAATCATGTCATCTACGAACGATGATCATGAAAATCTTCATCATGCTGAACATGAGTCACAGCAATTTGCTGGACCACAATTCCAAGCAGCTGTAGCTGGCATAATTAGAGATGCTTTGCCAATTATTATAGCCGAGGTTATGGCATAATTAGAGATGCTTTGCCAATTATTATAGCCGAGGTTATGAACGCCTCTGGAGGGTACGTGAGCAATGGTGGTAATGGGCAGGATGATCATGTAAATAACACCAATGGTAATGGTGATGCTGCTATGGAAACTGAACCTAAGTAGGGTTGTTCTTACAAAGCTTTCAAGGGATGTGAACCTCCAATATTTGATGGCAAAAGAGATGCCATGGTCACTTTTCGGTAGATCCATGAGATGGAAGCTATTATTGAAATTAGTGGATGCACAGCCACGCAAGCTGTCATGTATGCCACTCACTCATTTAGGTCCGAGGCATTATTTTGGTGGGACAATGTTAAGCAGGCTAAAGGATCTAGAGTTGTTGCTACTTTAACCTGGAATGAACTGAAGGAGCTTGTGATAGAAAAAATTTGTCCTGAAGTTGAAAGGGACAAAATTGAAAGAGAATTCTTACAACTACAGGCAGGGGACATGACACATCGTCAGTACACGACCAAGTTTGATGAGATGGATCGACTGCTTCCTAAGCATGTAACACCTGAAGCAAAGCGCGTAAAAAGATACGTGCAGGGGTCACCCCTTATATTCGACAATTAGTTAAAATGTCTGCCCCCAAAACCTATGAGTCTACAATTGTATTAAGTGCCATTGCATATGAAGAAGAAGGAATAATGACTGATAATAACAAAAGAAAGAGAAATGAGGATGGAAACCAGATGCCGAGAAAGGACAGAAAGATCATACGAAATGAAGGGAACCGTGTCAACAAACCGTGGAGGAACGATAAAAATAAGTCCTGGAGAAAGTATCAAGATTCCAGATGTCTTAAATGTCCAACAGGTGATCATTCACAAAAGAACTGCCCGAAAATTAGATGCTTTAACTGTTGGGAGTATGGACATTTCCGAAGTGATTGCAAGAACCCTCTATAAGCACAACCTATGGAGAATCAGAACAAGTCCAAGGGTCGAGTGTATGTGTTAAAAGAAGCTGGAGATGAAACCATAGCTGGTACGTTTCTCATTAACAACATATATGCTAGAGTTTTATTTGACACTGGTGCAAATAGAAGTTTCATTTCAACTGCCTTAGTACCTTATTTGAACTTAGTACCACAAACTCTAGAATGTGCATATATTGTAGAAACTGCCAGTGGTGAGCGAGATAAGATAAGTCAAATCTTTAGGGATTGTGTTATCTTCTTAGTTAACACTGAATTCTCTGTAAACTTAATGCCAACCATTTTAAGTGAATATGATGTTATTCTTGGGATGGACTGGTTGAATAAGAATTGTGCTCGGCTCAACTGTGAACATAAGACGATGACTGTACGTAAGCCAGATGGGGAAAAGCTACTAATTCATGGTAGTGATGGAAACCCCAAGGCCAGTATCATCTCAGCAATGAAGGCAGTGAAATGTATTCAGAAAGGATGCATAGCCTTTCTCTTATGCATGGTAGATGCTAAAAAGGAAATGCAGATAAATGAAATACCTATAGTGTGCGAATTCCCAGACGTGTTTCCGGAAGATTTACCAGGACTTCCACTTGATCGTCAGATAGAATTTCGTATTGATTTAGTACCTGGTGCTAAACCAATCGCAAAGGCTCCTTATCATCTAGCCCCTTCAGAGATGAAAGAACTTATGAAGCAAATTGACGAACTCTTAGATAAAAGGTTTATTAGACCAAGTTCCTCACCTTGGGGAGCGCCAGTATTGTTCGTCAAAAAGAAAGATGGTTCAATGCGTAGGTGCATTGATTATCGAGAATTAAAGAAGTTAACTATTAAGAACAAGTATCCTTTACCAAGAATAGATGATTTATTTGATCAACTTCAAGGAGGCAACTACTTTTCAAAAATTGATCTTCGATCAGGTTATCATCAGTTGAAAGTGCGCGAGGAAGACATTCATAAGACCGCATTTAGGATGCGTTATGGGCATTATGAATTTGTGGTTATGTCTTTTCTACTAACCAATGCTCCTGCAGCATTCATGGATTTGATGAATAGAGTTTGCAAGCCATACTTGGATAAGTTTGTCATTGTCTTTATAGACGACATACTTATTTATTCTAAGGACCAAGATGATCACGCTAGACATCTAAAAATGGTTCTAGAAACCCTTCGACAAGAAAAGCTTTATGCAAAATTCTCTAAATATGACTTCTAGAAAAGAGAAGTTCAATTCCTTGGTCATGTAATAAATGAGAAGGGAATACAAGTAGATCCAGCTAAGATAGAAGCTGTGATGAAATGGGAATCACTGAAGAATCCCAGTGAGATTAGGAGCTTTTTAGGATTAGCAGGATACTATAGAAGGTTTATTCAAGACTTCTCCAAGATTGCTACCCCTTTAACATCTTTGACTCGAAAGAATGTAAAGTTTGTCTGGGGGCCAAAGCAAGAAGAAGCTTTCAACCTTCTAAAACAAAAGCTTAGTAGTGCTCCTATACTTTCATTACCAGATGGTAATGAAGACTTTACAATATACTGTGATGCCTCATATAATGGTTTAGGTTGTGTGTTGATGCAACGTGACAAGGTTATAGCCTGTGCATCACGACAACTAAAAATTCATGAAAGGAACTATACTACGCACGACCTTGAATTGGGTGCCATAGTGTTTGCCTTAAAGATTTGGCGACACTACTTGTATGGTACTAAGTGTGTAATCTACTCCGACCATAAGAGCTTACAACACATCTTTAACCAAAAGATGTTAAACATGAGGCAAAGAAGGTGGATGGAACTTCTCAATACTATGATTGTGAAATCAAATACCATCCAGGAAATGCTAACGTAGTCACTGATGCTCTCAGTCGAAAATAAAGGGTTAAACCGATTAGGGTAAAAGCATTAAAGATAGATGTTAAGCTTGATTGGAAAGACCAAATCAAGAATGCTCAAACTGAAGCGTTGAAAGATAAGAATATTCAGGCTGAAATAATGATGGGTAACCAGAAATTATTGACTCAAGGAATGGATAGAGTCCTACGATTTGGTCAGAGAATTTGGATCCCAAAATTTGGAGGTATTCAGGGCAAAGTATTAGATGAAGCCCACAAGTCCAAATACACAATGCATCCCGGAGCAAACAAAATGTATAAGGATATTCAAAATTACTACCGGTGGCCTAGTATGAAAAGATCCATAGCCCAGTACGTTGAGAAATGCTTAACATGTCTGCAAGTTAAGATTGAACATCAAAAACCAGCTGGTCAGTTACAACAGTTGGAGTTGCCAGTATGGAAATGGGATAGAGTGACCATGGATTTTATCACAAAAATTCCAAGAACACGAAAAGGATATAATGCTATATGGGTCGTGGTTGACAGGCTAACCAAGTCAGCATATTTTCTACCCATAAGTCAGAGCTATCCAATAGAAAAACTAGCCAAGATATATATTGATGAAATAGTAAGTAACCACGGAGTGCCTTTATCCATTATCTCCGATAGAGATAGTCGATTCACTTCTAGATTCTAGACGAGTTTCCAAAAGGAACTTGGAACCAAAATCAATTTAAGCACCGCATATCATCCTCAGACCGATGGTCAGAGTGAGCGAACAATTCAAACTTTAGAAGATGTTGCGTGCTTGCGTGATTGATTTTGGAGGTAGCTGGGATGATCATTTGCCTTTTATTGAATTTTCTTATAACAACAGCTACCATTCCAGCTTTAAGGCTGCACCATTTGAAGCCTTACATGGTAGGAAAAGCAGAACTCCCATCTGTTGGACAGAAGTAGGGGTTGATCAGTTGACCAAAACTGAAATTATTCTCGAGACAACTGAGAAAATCCAACAAATCAAACAACGACTAAAGGCTTCTCAGGATAGACAGAAGAGTTATGCAGATAACAGAAGGAGACCTTTAGAATTTCAAGAAGGAGACTATATGATGTTGAAAGTCTCACCATGGAAAGGAGTAATGCGATTCGGTAAACGCGGGAAGTTAAGTCCCAGGTATATTGGACCGTTCAAAATCATCACAAGAATTGGTCCGGTTGCATACAAGCTAGAATTACCTGAAACTTTGAAAGGTATTCACGATACTTTTCATATATCGAACCTAAGGAAGTGTTTGGCAGATCTGACTCATGTAATGCCATTAGAGGATGTGCAAATAGACGAGAAATTAAACTTTACTGAAAAACCGATAAAGATTCTTGATTCTCAAGAACGAAAATTAAGAAAGAAAATAATTCCACTAGTATTGGTCCAGTGGCAAGGTCAGAAAGGACCCGAGAAGACTTGGGAATTAGCAAAAGAATTGAAAGTCAAATATCCTCAACTGTTTGAGTAACCTTCGAATTTCGAGGATGAAATTCTTTAAGGGGAGGAGAATGTAACAACCCGAGTATTTGGGTCATATGAACTCCGCATTTCATATATTGTCAAACGAGTAAGTAATGAGTAAATTGTCTATTTAAAGTTTGAAGTTTTTAGATGAAATTTTTATGTTATAAGAAACCGTTTGAATATAATAATAATATATTATATTCGAACCTGCTCTGTTTTTTATGTAACTTAGGTTGACTCGTAGAGAAAAATAAGCTCGTCACAACGACATATTTGAAATTTCATAATACGCTATATATTAAAAGTTATGTAGAAGACTAATCAAGGCTCGGCAAAACATTTGAAGATTGAACGAAGACGAAGTCTGAAAACAGCATGTGCGAAAGCCTGTTCCACGCGAGTTGAAGCTGTCACGCGAGAACAAGCAGTTTCCACACGAAGAAGCTTCCACGCGAAAGTCTGTCCCGCGCGAAAGGGAGCCGCGCGAAAAGTCTTTCGCGCGAGAACTTGATGTTTAGTATAAATAGCTTAGTTTTCGTTTTGTAATTAAGCTTTTGTTCATTTATCTTACTTGTACTGTGCGAAATCGCACAAGACCTTTCATAGGTTGCTGTTGTTCAATTCAAAATCATTTTGTGATCAAATTCAATCTTCTTCTACTCCAATCTTGTTTACATTCCGCATTCACAAGATTGAGATCGTGTGTTTGTTGTTTTTCTGGGAGAATTTCGAGGTTTTATAATTGGTATCAGAGCACTAGGCTCTAGAACCACGATTTGGAGAAGATTTGGATTGTGTTCTACTCGTTTTTGAAGAAATTCATCATTGATCACTTTAGATTCAGATATGGCGATGTTATGCTGCTCGATTTTGGAGAATTAGGACTGATTTGGACCGAATTAGTGGACTTTAAGTGAATTTTACTCAAAATTATACTTAAAATTGAACTAAATTCATTAAAATTGGACTAAAATGGGTTTAATCAGACATATTCTTTGATTTGGAGGTGGTTCTCGCTTGAACAAACTGTTGGAGATTCGATTTTGCACGAAATTGAAGATTTTCGCTTGAAACTGAGGGTTTTCGCGTGCGAAAAACTGTGTTTTCGCTAAGACAGTTTTTTCACCTTTTTGTGCGATTTTGCGTGAAAAGGTAAATTGGAAATTCGCACAAACTGCTCTCTCGCGCGAAAGGTTGTGACGCGCGAAATCTCTTTTCGCACGATTTCTTCTTTCGCACGAAAAATCTAATTTTGACTTTCTGATCAACATGGCTTCAACAACTCAGAATTTAAAGCATCTTACTGCTTCACTTCATCTAGACACGGAAATTGGTACTGGTAACAAGCCACCGAGACTTCTCTGTGAAGACGATTATACTGATTGGACTTTAAATTTGAGAGATATGTTATTTACACGGAACCTAAGATGTGGAGATCAATCCAGTATGGTCCTTACATTCCATTGTACAAAAATGATAAAGGAGAAATGGTTCAGAAACCTGAACACTTGTGGGATGAAGATGACATCAAGAGGTTGGAACTGGATGATAAAGCTTATGCTGCCATCACTATGGCACTGACTACTGAGATTTCACAAAAGTTTCAAGAGTTCAGAGGTGCTAAGGTGTTATGGGATGCTCTGGAGTCTCAGATTATGGGCAACAAAGATATGAGAGAAAGCAAAAAGGATATGTTGAATCAAGAATTCAACATGTTCAATCATATTGTTGGTGAAGAGTTGGAAGCTCAGATTGCCAGGTTTGTTAGACTGGTAACAAAAATGAAGAGTGCGGGTATTACTCTGGAACCCATCACTGTGAACAAGATGTTGCTAAATTCACTTCCATACAGTTGGAATAACAACTGTACATTGATCAAGAGAACCAAAGACTTGTATACTCTTCAGTTGACTGATCTCATTTCAACTATCAAGTCTTATGCAATGGACGATAAGCAGCGAGCTGCTAATCATCTCAGTTCTCTGGGTGCTGAAGGAACTGCTCTCTATGCAAAGATGGCTAGTAATCCGAATTACTATGTCAGTTATACACAAATGTGTCAGCAACAACAATCTGGAAGTGCAGCATATTCTTATATGCAACCAGCAGTAAACCATCAAGTTCATGTTCCAACTGCTCAACACTATTCCCCCATCATCCATCAACAAGTCTCTCAATCTCAAGATTCTCATAGTGGTCAACATGCTTATGTTGCTACCACTAATCCATCAAAGCAGACTGTTCAGATTGCTGAGGAGCATCTTGCTCTTTTCACCACTTTCATGTCAAGTTATGAAGCTTTCATGGCTGGAAGACTTACTGCTCCAAATGTATTGGTTGATGATCTTCAACAAGTCAATCCTGATGATGTTGAAGAGAATGACATCAAGTATCAAATGGCCATGGTAGTTTACAGGGCGAAGAATTTTGCTAGACGAACTGGGAGAAAAATGTTTGGTGTTAATAACTCTAGCAAAATCGGTTTCGACAAGTCTAACCTGAGGTGTTACAACTGTGACAAACCAGGTCATTTCGCCAGAGAATGTACTGAACCAAAGACTGGTCAAACTGAAGGCCCCAAGAAGATGGTGACTGTGGAAATAGAGCCGAAGAAAGACAAAGCAAGTACTTCTGGTGGTACTAAAGCATTAGTTTCTCAAACTAATGCTGAATATGATTGGTCAGGTCAAATGGAAGCCCTTGATCTAACTTTGTCTACTGCATTTATTGCAAAGATTGTTCCAGAACCAGAAGAAGAAGAAAATCTGTTTGCTGAATTCGTGTCTGATGATTTGTTGGAGGGTTTGTTTGCTAAAGTGGAAGAAGAGAAGGAGAAAGTTTAAGTAGAGAAAGTGAAAACTGAACAAGAGGATGAGAAAGTTGAAGACTCAAAGGAGAGAGTTGAAGAAGAAAAGGAGACAGTTGAGAAGAAAGATCAGGTTGAGAAGGTTGCTGAAGAAAAGAGTATGATTGAAGAGTACACTGTCGAGCCTCCAGTCAAAAGCCCATGTGTTGATCCAAAGACTGTTGATGTTGCTCCACTGGAAGAACCAGATGCTGAAATGAAAGCATTCATGGTCAAGAAGGTTGAGGAAACAGAAGGGGAAACTTCAGAACCCAAGGTATATGATAGTTTATGCAAAAATTCATGTGTTGAGAAAGTTCAAAGATACAGAGTTCACAATGAGAGCCTGATAATGGAAGTTGAAAAACTTCAGTATCAAGCTCGCAAACACAAGTCAAATGAAAAGATTTTTAAAGAAAAACTTGAAGGTTTAAACAATACAATATATAATTTAAAATTAAATCTTCATGATAAAGAATGTACTAATAATGATTTGACAAATAGAAACAATGAACTCGCTTTAGAAATTAATAGACTTAACAGTGAATTAGCCACGGCTAAATTGACTGTTGAGAAATTTGAACTTTCATCAACAATGGTTGAAGGAATAATCAAGTCACAAATGACTCAGAAGATTAAAGGAGGAAAATGCGGTGTTGGGTTTTCTAACATTGCTCCTCCAATTAATCATGATTATTCATGTTTACCTTCATCTGATAACATTTGTGATTCTGATATGGTCTATGGGATTGGTTTCTCTCCATCTCAAGACTTAAAACCTTCAGTCAAAGTAAATTTATCTGTTGATCCTATCATAGTACCCAAACCTAAACAATCAACTGAAAACTTTTGTGCAGATAAATTGAAGGTGGATGGGTTGGTTGAAGAATGGGAGAGTGATAGTGAAGGAGAAAATGAGGGAGAAAATTTGAAAAATAAGAATGTAAAAGTTTTACAATCTGATTGTAAACAAACTTTGTATGGAAATGAAAAGTTGGTTGATTTGAATGAGATTAAATCTAATAGTAAATATAATTTGAATGCAAATCAAAAGGTAAATCAGAAAGAGAGAATTGAAAAAGATTTTAAAGTAGATTTGTTTCAAAAGGTTTAATTGAAAATGAAGAACATATTTTTAAAGAAACGAATTCTCGATTCTTTAAAAATAAACTTCATTAATGCTAACCTTGTGAATCAAGATATTTGTAGCCCAGATTTGCAAGTGAATGACTCTTCTGCATTCAATCTGAAAATTCAAAAGCCTGGTCCTTCTCCAGCACCAATCCGAATATCCAAGCCTAATCCTTCTCAAGCACCAATTCGTATAACTAAGACTGGTCCACCTCCAGTGAATTCAAAGTCTGGTCCTACTCCAGCAGAATCAAAGACTGTTCCTATTCCAACACCACCAATTCCAAAAGTCAAAACTGCCAAATCTCCAATCCAAAGTGGTCATAATTCATCGATTTCCTCGAATCTGCAAAAGATGAACTTGCAATTATCAAATGAGGCAAAGATTCGAGAGACTGTGAAGAATTTTAAACCAAAGAGTCAATCTGACTTTGGTTTTTATGACAATTTTCATAATTGTCATCCATAGTTTGCTTTCCACACAAAACAAAAGAGATGTTATCAGTGTGGAAACACAAATCATTTGGCAAACAATTGTCCTTTTCGACAAAAATCATTAAGTAAACAAAGATTTCATAATTCTATTTCTCATAATAGAAAACTGTTTTTCACTCGTGGAAAATTTTCAAATAATATGAAATCAAAGGTTGTTAATGATTTTAATGTTAAACGGGATAAGAATTTGACTAATGATGTAAAAGAAAATGTCAAGCTTAAAAGCATAAATGAAAAGAATGATGTGCAAACCAAATATAATAATATCAAATCATTTTGTCTTGCTGCAACACATAATGTGCTCAAGTCATGTTTGACTTGGGTACCAAAAGCTAAGTAATTTTGTTACTAATGCAGGGACAACCGCAAAAGGCTAATGAAAGTCTATGGCATGTAGATAGCGGTTGTTCAAGACATATGACTGGGAATTTATCATTACTACAAGATGTTCAGTCATACAACGGAGGAAGAGTGACTTTCGCGGGAGACAAAGGAGGACGTATAACAAAACGTGGTACAGTTACAAATGGTGTCCTTAGCTTTGAAAATGTTAATTTTGTTGAGGAATTAAAACATAACCTGTTAAGTGTGTCTCAAATCTGTAACAAACAATATTCTACACACTTTACTAACAAAGAATGCTTAATCTTAAAACCAGGTTTTGTTGTTCCAGATGAATGGATTTTGATGAGGACTCCGAGAGACAATGACACATATCTTCTTGATATGCATTGTTCTAATTCTTTGGTAACAGCTTCTTGCTTACTATCCAAAGCCTCGGAGAATGATTCCATGTTATGGCATCGTCGATTAGGACATGTCAATCATAAAAACATGAATAAACTTGTACGTGGAAATCATGTTATTGGTTTACCTGAAAAAGAATTTCAATTAAATGAACATTGTTTGTCATGTTCTAAGGGTAAACAACATAAACTTCCTCACAAACCAATTGCACACAACTCAGTCGAATCAATCTTACAACTCTTACACATGGATCTTTTTGGTCCAGTGAGTGTTTTAAGTTTGGGACGAAGATCTTACTGTCTGGTTGTTACTGATGACTTTTCTAGATTTACTTGGGTGTTTTTCTTAGCATCTAAGGATGAAACTCCACACCTTTTGATCAAGTTCATTACTTTAGTGGAGAATCAGACAGAGAAAAAGGTAAAATGCATCCGAAGTGACAATGGGACAGAATTTTGCAATCAAACTCTGAATGAGTTTTATGAATCAAAGGGAATTGCTAGACAATTTAGTGCTGCTGGCACTCCACAACAGAATGGGGTTGCAGAAAGAAGGAATAGAACATTGATTGAAGCTGCTAGAACAATGATATCTGCTGCCAAATTACCTTTGTTCTTTTGGGCTGAAGCAGTAAATACTACATGTTATGTTCAGAATCGTGCTTTAATCAACAAAAGATTAAATAAGACTCCATATGAAATATTTTATAAACACAAACCCAAAGTTAAATATTTTAAAGCCTTTGGTTGTTGTTGCACTTTGTTACATACAACTGAATCATCTTCAAAATTTTCTGAAAAGGCTGATGAATGTTACTTTGTGGGATATGCTGCTAATAAGGTTGCATATCGAGTTTATAATAAAAGGACTAGACAAATAATTGAGTCATTTAACATTGATTGGCACGAGCTTAACATTACTGATACAGGTTCAGCTCCTTCATGGATTTATGATTATGAATCTTTGTTCATAAATTTTAAAATTTCTACACCTTCATCTACAGATTCTAATTCTCAAGCAATCTCTTTAGATAACAAAATCATTGAGGAACTTCCATCTTTGATATCTGATGATTCTGCTGTTGCTTCATCATCCAAAGATATTCCTACAGCTTCTGTACCAGTATCTGCCTGTTCTGAGTCATTAGATGTTTTGTTGGACCAAAAGAACCAATGAGCCAAGATCAGGAAAACCTCTAAGTCCCACATGCCACTACAACAACAGGTGAAGACTCTCATCAGCTATTGTGTTCTCTTGCCGGAAGGTCAGAGAAGGACTGAGGACTCTCATCAGCTATTATGTTCTCTTGCTTGAATGTCAAGCTCGAGAGCATCTTAGTGCCAGCTCTCTGCTGAGATGATGAAGTCTGAAGGAACAAGTTCTGAAGATCATCGGCTGAAGATCTCAAAAGGCTGAAGATCCAAAGAACTGAAGATCTTCCGAAGCACAAAGTCTGAAGACAAAGACTGAAGACAACAACTGATGATATCTACTGAGATCATCAGTTGTCACATCTTCCGAAGCTGTTCTATCTTCCGAAGCAAAGTCTGAAGAAAAAGACTGAAGACAACAACTGATGATATCTACTGAAGTCATCAGTTGTTACATCTTCCGAAGTAACATCTTCCGAAGTTTCATCTTCCGAAGCCAAGTCTGAAGACCAAGTACTGAAGACAGAGTTTGTCTCAACAACTGAAGAAGTCCTCTTCAGTTGTTGTGGTGGTTTTTACTTTTCCGAAGTTTATTTTGTGTCAGTAGTTGTACAACAGCTGAAGAGAATGTTCTTCAGCTGTTATAGTTTCAGTAGTTTACTTTTGTCAGTACTTAGGAACTTTTGTAAGAAGATGTCAGTTGTTGACATCTTCAGTAGTTTTATGTTTTGTCAGTTGTAATTTGAATATTCAGTGATGTCAGAAAAAGGACATCATGCCCATCCTTTTGCCGCCTATAAAAGGATGGGCAACCATACTGTTTTAATGGCCGAAACGTGCGAACCAATAGAACATTTATTGTTTTGCAGAAACTCTTCTCTCTATGCTCATGCTTTAATTTGAAATATCTTTTATGTTCTTGCGTAAATTGCTAATTAATGAGCTAAATCCGCTGCAAACATAATCTAATTGATCAACGAGAGAGGCTGAGATCCTGACAAATGGTATCAGAGCAGGTTAATCATTGATCGATTTCAACATTGATCATTTGAAACTGCTCTTTTGATCTCTCAGTTTGATCGAATTAGCAATTTGCAAGAGTTAGTCATAGAGAGTAAGTTTCTGCAGTTTCCGGCCAAAATCTTGAGATCTTTCGGTGGTTTTGAGTTACATTTGTCGTGCTTAAACTTGTTTTGACCAAAACCTGAGATGACAACACCAACCAATGATCCTCACAATACTGGTTCCTCAACCAAGCCTCCGATGCTGGTTAGGAACGAGTATAACATATGGCAAAGACGTATGCTGCATCACTTGGCTGTCAACAGTGCTGGTTGTTGGAAGTCAGTGGTGCATGGGCCATACAAGCCTATGGTGAACGTCCCGGAGTCTAATGAACAGGTTGCCAAGAAACCTGAACAATATTCGGACGAAGATCTAAAGCTGTTCGAAATTGATGCCAGAGCCCATGGAATTTTAGCCATGGCCATTCCAAACGAGATATATTCAGGGCTCTTGCATCATGAGTCTGCTCATGACCTATGGGTTGCTCTAAAGGAACAATTTGGAGGAACTGACTCGGTCTTAGCAAACAATAGGGAAATCCTTGCCCAACAATATGAGACTTTCTCATATAGAAAGGGTGAGACTCTGACCCAGCAGTATGAACGGTTCTCTTGTTTAATCTCTGAGCTAAAGATGGTTAAACAAGAGTACTCCAAAAGCCAGATGAACAACAGGTTCCTCAGGTCATTACCTGAGAGATGGGACACATATACCATTGTCCTACGCTCTAGTGCTGACCTTGACACTCTATCTCTCACCCAACTTCATGGGAAGCTACTCACTTTTGAGAGAGAAGTAGAGCAAAAGAGGAAGTTGTCATCTTCTGGCAAACTTGCTGATGACTTTGTCCAAGGTAATACTGCCTTGATAAGTCATGAGTCAGAATATGCTTCATCTGAAAGTTCTTATGATGAGCATATCGATTTCTCTACCAACTCAGGACAAGCTTTTGTTGGTGTTAGTAGTTCAGGAGGTGGTGGTGACAACTTGTGCTTTCTGATGGAGGATTTGAAGGGCATTCCAGATGATGATCTGGAAGAGATGGATATTTTGAACCAAATGGCTATGATAAATATCCGATCTCAGAAGTTCTACAAAAGAACTGGTAGGAAATTCCCAGGACTCTCTGGCAGAACCAAAGTTGGTTTTGACAAGAGCAAGTTGAGGTGTCACAAGTGCCAAAGGCTTGGACACTTTGCAAGAGAGTGTAGATCATCTGGATCTAACTCATCTGCACCCTTTGTGACTTTTCCCAGCAATAGCTCACAGCACAAAGGGCAACCCTCCTACAGTTCTTCCCATCCATCTCAAGCACAAGCACCACCTGCTTATTTTGTGCCACAGGGTCATATGCCTTATTCTTACCCCTGTTACTACATGCCTCAGCCTGGTCAAACTCAAGCACCCTCGGCTCAACCACCTCATGCTCTTCCAGAGCCTCATTCTTCCCAATCTCATCAACACACACAACCTCAACAACAAAGCTTTTTCACCCCAACTGCTGTTGACTGGAGTAGTCTACCAGAAGAGCTATCTGGTCAGGAACCACTACTCCAAGGTGCTGGTCAACATGGTGGTGACCAACCTTTTGGAAATCTTGCTCTGATGGCCCTTGATTCTGCTGAAGGGTCATCATCTAATGCCTCATCTCAGGTATCCACTGAGGCAAAAGCCAAGCTTTGTTCAGAGTCATGCATAGCAGCATTTGCTTCTATTAGAGAAGCAAATGTAGCTTTAATAAATAAAAATCTTGAGCTTGAGCACATTATTTCCAAAAGAAAAGCTGATTTTGAGGTTGTTCTAAAAGATAAAATGATGAGATTTACAAGCTTAACTGCCAAATCAAAGATGCTAAAGCTAGGGAAGATGTACTTCTTGAGAAGTACAAAGATCTCAAGGAAACTCTTGCTTCCACCCAAGTTGAGTGTGATCGATGGGTGCAATCATACAAGGGTTTTGAAATGCTTCTTAGCAAGCAAACTGCTTCCAATGTGAAGTTTGGCATTGGTTACAATCACACTGCTCCACCCACAGACTTCATTTCAAGAGCAGAAGTTGAATCTGATGGGGAGAGCAGTAACCAATCCTTCTCATCATGTGACTTACTATCCTCTAAATCAGCATCATCAGAGATAGACTGTCACATGACCAAAAGGCTGATCAACTCAGGAGTTGTCACTAGAAGTACTGAAGGTACTGGAGAGCAAGTGACAACACCTGAAGTTCATACCTCAAATACTGTTAGCACTAAAGAGAAGAAAACTAATAGTAGGAAAGGTTTGAAGACAGCTAAAGAGGATACCAGGAAAGCAGGCACTAGGAAGAAAACTGCTAGTACTGATGACAAACAGCTGAAGAACAAGACTTCAGCAGTTAAATCCTCTTCAGCTGATGATCAGCATAAGATGAAGAAAAGGCCATGTGAGATATGTGGCTTATTCAATCATCTTACTGATGATTGCTGGTACAAAAGGGGTTCCAAACTCAAGCAGAAGGAGAAAATTTCTGAGAGCATCAATAAAATGAAGAGTGAGTTTGAAACCAAGTTTGTACTGGCAACATCCAAGTCTGAAATCCCTAAGTCCAAAGCTAAATCTAAGGAAAGGATTTCTCAGACAACAGCTGAGGTTGCTCAGAAAAAGATGGTACAACATAGGAACTCATCATCAGTAAACTCCAATGTGTCTGAAGAGTGAAGGCTCTATCACAAAACCAGACACGGTTGGTGATGATGGTTCAGCAACTAGTGGGAAGAGTCAACCACTTAGATGCTCCTATGTTGAAACCACAGAAAAGGAAGTCCAAGCCAAAAGCTTCCTCTTCTGTACCATCTTCTTCACCTCAAGCTGTCACACATAACACACCTGTTAGTGCTACTTCTGTAGCTGAGATCAGACCCAAGGCCAAGCAGGTTTGGGTCTCCAAGACTAACTAACACATGGTTGTGTTTGCAGGGTTCTTCAACATGCCAAAGAAGCATCTGGTATGTAGACAGTGGAGGATCCATGCACATGACGGGAAGCAGCTCCCTTCTTAATGACTACTCTCAAGGAAAGAAGGGATTTGTTTCTTTTGGCAATGATGCAAAGGGTTACATCGTCGGAAAAGGCTTTGTTTCCAACGGGGAAATAAGGTTTGATGATGTTAACCATGTGGAGAATCTCAAGTACAACCTCTTGAGTGTCAGTCAAATGTGTGACAAAGGCCATGTTGCTCTTTTCACAAGCCAGAACTGTAGGATTCTGTCATCCAAAGTTCTGAGTTTGATTGGCAAGACATTGGATGAACACACTCTCCTGAAGGCCAACAGGACAGGAAGAGTGTATGCCTTAGATCTTTCCAAAAAGATGGATCTCAAAGGCCATCCTTGCCTATTCTCCAAGGCATCTCCTCAAGAGTCTACACTATGGCATAGAAGGCTGGGTCATGTTAATTTCAAGAACATGAATCAGCTTATAAGCCATGGTTTAGTAAGAGGATTGCCTCTGAAGGAGTTCAAGTGTGAAGATGACTGCACTGCTTGCTTGAAAGGAAAACAACACAAAGTTTCATTCCCTTCAATAGAAGAACCTAAGTCCACTGCCTGCTTACAACTTCTGCACATGGATCTCTTTGGTCCTGTCAGAGTAATGAGCATGGCAAAGAAGAAATACTGCCTGGTAATTGTGGATGATTACTCCAGGTTTGTATGGACTTTCTTCTTGCACTCCAAGGATGAAGCAGCAAAGACAATAATGAACTTTGTGTTACAAGTAGAAAAGCAGTATTCCCTACAGGTCAAGTGTGTGAGGAGTGACAATGGAACAGAATTTAGAAACCACACACTTGATGACTTCTACCTGTCCAAGGGAATTAGAAGGCAGTTTAGCATTCCTAGAACTCCTGAACAGAATGGAGTGGTGGAGAGAAAGAACAGGACCCTCATTGAAGCAGCAAGGTCAATGTTGGCTGATTCTGGATTGCCACTGACCTTTTGGGCTGAAGCTGTCAATACAGCTTGCTATGTACAGAATAGAGCCTTAGTAAATAAGAGGTTGATGAAACTCCCTATGAAGTTCTTCATCATTTGGCTCCTCTTATTTCATTCTTTAGAGCCTTTGGGTGTCCTTGTTTTATTCTCAACACTAGCAACCCACTCCATAAGTTTGCTAGTAAGGTGGATGCAGGGTACTTTGTTGGTTATTCATCAACTTGCAAAGCATACAGAGTCTTCAACTGTAGAACAAAAGGGGTTGAAGAAACTTTGCATGTTAAGTTCAATGAATCTCCAAAGGACAAGATTCCACAAAACCCTGTGGAGCTGTTTGATCTGGACATACTGCAATATGTTCCTTATCAACCTCCATCTGTTGAGCCTGTCAACAGATCTCCACCTGGTGGTACTGAAGATGATGAAGTCAGTAATCACCTCTTCAGGTTCAGTGACAACCTGCCTAATTCCACTGAACCTGATGCTCCTGTAGCCTCAACAGCTCCATCCACTACAAATGCTGATGAGATTTCTGCTTGCTCTACTTCATTTGAGCTGCCATCCTCTACATGGTTTCAGGAATCTCCATCACCATCTGTTGCTGCTGATGGGTCTACAAACACTTGCACAGATATCATAGTTTATCAAGAGCTCAAGAATCACCCCACGTCACAAATCATTGGTGATATTCATGCTGGAGTTTCAACCAGGAATCAATTGTCCAACTTCTGCTTCTATGCTCTCTTCATCAGTCAGCAAGAACCAAAGAACTATCATATTGCTTTAAGAGACAATGGATGGGTGGAAGCTATGCAGCTTGAGCTACTTCAATTCAAGAAACAGCAAGTGTGGGAGCTTGTTCCATTACCCAAAGGTAAGTGTGCTATAGGCACCAAGTGGGTATTCAGGAACAAAACAGATGAGAAGGGCCAAATTGTCAAGAACAAGGCCAGACTGGTTGTTCAAGGTTTTGCACAGGAGGAAGGCATCGATTATGATGAGACCTTTGCACCTGTGGCCAGACTAGAAGCAATTAGACTGTTCTTAGCTTATGCTGCCTTTCACAGTCTCAAGGTTTATCAAATGGATGTCAAAAGTGCCTTCCTATATGGAAAAATCAAAGAAGAGGTTTATGTGTGTCAACCACCAGGCTTTGAGGACAATAAACATCCTGATTGGGTGTACAAGCTTGATAAGGCTCTTTATGGGCTGAAGCAAGCACCTAGAGCCTGGTATGAGACACTCTCAACCTTTCTTCTAGAGAACAAGTTCTCTAGAGGCACCATTGATAAAACCTTATTCATCAAGACTGTGGGACAATATAAGCTCCTTGTTCAGATCTATGTTGATGATATCATCTTTGCATCCTCTGATCCAAAGTTGTGTGATGAATTTACAAAGCTTATGAAGCTGAGATTTGAAATGAGTGCTATGGGAGAATTACAGTACTTTCTGGGCTTGCAAATCAAACAACTGGATGATGGAATCTTCATCCATCAGTCCAAGTATACCAAAGAGTTGCTGAATAAGTTTGATTTACAATCCTGTAAGCCCTGTTCTACTCCCATGAGCAGCATCACACAACTAGATGTTGATCAGAAAGGTAAAGCGGTTGATGAAACCCTTTACAGATGTATGATTGGGTCCTTGATGTACCTTACAGCTTCTAGACCAGACATCATGTTTTCAACATGTGCTTGTGCTAGATTTCAGGCTGCACCTAAAGAATCCCATTTGATTGCAGTCAAAAGGATCTTTAGATATCTACAAGGTACCCAATCACTAGGACTTTGGTATTCAGCTGGGCATTCATGCAAATTAGTTGCTTTCTCTGATAGTGACTATGCAGGATGCAAAGTCACCAGAAAATCCACTTCTGGTGGTTGCCAATTCCTAGGCAATTGTTTAGTTTCTTGGCAGAGTAAGAAACAAACATCCATTGCTACATCCACTGCTGAAGCTGAGTATATTGCTGCTGCAAGTTGTACCTCTCAAATACTCTGGCTTCAGAACCAACTTCTGGATTATGGCATTACTGAGACTAAGACTCCATTATTAATGGATAGTGCTTCAGCTCTTTGTATTGTTAAGAATCCAGTCCAGCACTCTAGGACCAAACATATTGAAATCAGACATCATTTTATTAGGGATTGTTATGAGAAAGGTCTGATTGATCCTAAGTTTGTGCCTAGTGCTGATGAGCTTGCAGACATTTTTACTAAGCCTTTAGATAGTGCCACATTCCAAAATTTGGTACTAAGGCTTGGTATGCTGCAGCTTGATTGATTTGACCTATGCTGATGCTCTCAAACTCACAACTACTGAAGAGCTAAGGTCAAATACAAGTACTGATGAGTAATTTAGTCTTCAGCTCTTTCACAACTACTGAAGACTAAAATAACTCAAAGTACTGTACTTTAATTTATTGTAAACAACTGATGTAGTGAAGTGGATTACAACTACTGATGTATGATTTTCAATAAATAAGTACTGAAGAACGAATTTTGTTCACAAGTACTGATGTGTAATCTTACACAAGTACTGCAAAATTTGTTCACCAGCTCGGAAGACTATTTCATCAGCACTTGTGAACATCTGATCACAAGAGCTGAAGGCAATATTCTCCAGAGCTGAAGGGTCAATGAAACATCTGAAAATCAGCCAAAGAGCTGATGAGTAAGTGTGGAGGCTAGTATGAAACAACTGAATTGACGAAAACAGCTGATGAGTAATTTCTCATTAGCTGATATCAACAGCTGCTGTTTCATATTCAAACAACTGAAGGACAAAACCATGTCTTCAGTAGTTTCACAACTACTGATGACTAAAACCAAGTCCTAAGTTGTTTACAACTGAAGCAATACCATGTCTTCAGTAGTTCACAACTACTGATCTCAGTAGTTTACAACTACTGAAGGCTAACACCAAGTCTTCAGTTGTTACAATGTCTGAAGAAGACTACTAGGTTATCAGTAGTTCATAACTACTGAAGATAGTAATTCTTCCGACGTTTGCAACTTCCGAAGGACAAAACCAAGGTCTCAGTAGTTTCAACTACTGAAGACTAATACCAAGTCCTCGGAAGTTACAAACACTGAAGGTTAAAACCACGTCATCAGGTGTCATAACAATGATGACTAACACCAAAACCTTTAGTAGTTTTCTCTCACCCTTTAGCCTACCCTATAAATATCTTACTTTCAGAGCATTTACTTCACTTGCCCTAATCTTACCAAATCCTCTGAAATTCCCACACACACCATTAATGGCGTCCTTGCACATAAAGCCTAGACACAACTGTGTCGCACATCTCACTAAATCGCCATTATGGCCCAAGTTTCACAATGCCGTCGATCTCATGCACGACTCCCCATACAAAACGGCATTTCTCATCAACCCCACCATATACACCGACTCCTTGACGGAGTTTTGGACAAATGTGATTGTCCACACTGGAGAGCATGATGGCGAGATCTCTCTCCGGTCCTCCGTCAACGGCAAACCGGTGGTTATCACTCCAGCTACTCTACGCCAAACCCTAGAGCTGGATGATGCCACTCACCCAACCTCCTATCCCAAAGGTACCCTTGATCTCTCCTTCACATCTCATGACTATCAGGGTAACCTATCAGCCTCTACCTTGTTGAAGAAACATTTCCCTGACCCTCAACGATTGATCTTCCACATGGTAAATGTTTGTCTGGCTCCCAAAACCTCTTCATGGGACCAGATGTCAACAAGGTGGCAACAGGTATTGTATTCTATCCTTGAGAAACAACCACTAAATTTTACTGATATTTTATTTTTGGAACTCAAGGACATGGCCACAAACCTTTTTCTAACCGTTGGAACTTGTATCCACGGTTCATAATGGCCATGATCCAATACCAGCTTCAAGCTGAGGGACTAGTTGGCACTGGGGTCCCTGCCATGGCTGTTCAAGCTGAGGTATACTCCAGGCACAACACTGACCCCACACTCAAACAGGCTGGCCGGCTGCGAAAACCCACGCAGCTGGAACCCACAGCCTCCACCTCCAAATCCAAAGTCCCCACCAGCCAAAAGCCAAAAGAAGCCCACAAAGGCTACTCAGGGAGATGAGTCCCCTGAGGATGCCCCTGCAACACAAAGGCAGGATGTGCCGGCTGGTTCGATTCTCCCAGCAGGTACCACGACTCCACCCACCACAACCGCACAGACTTCCTCTCAACAGGAGCCTGATGTAGCCAATATAGGGGCAACCACATTACTGGGGTCTATCTCACTTGAGAAGACTACCATTGAAGAGCACAGTCCTCCCCATGTGCATACTGCTTCTAGCCCACATACAGAGGAGACCGCCCCACTAAGCCCAACACTGGTAATAGCCAGAGTGCTGACTGATCTGAGCACTCCACCCTCTCCCCAGAAACCTATTACAACTGGGGAGACTCCAACCGAAGAGGGGGTGGGCACAAGTGCTGATCAGAGCCCACAGCACAGAGAATCAGTTCACTCTCCAAGTGTGGCTAGGGAGAGAGAACATTCTGGTGAGGCTGCCACTTCCCCTGCATCAACATCTGAGCAGGGTGAAGCTGGTAACATCTCTAAGACCTCACCAGAGGCAATGGCCAATGATGGATCCAATCCGGAGGCCAGAAGTCCCCAGTACCAAGATCAAGGGGCACATGTCATTACTGAGCCACACTCAGGACATGTTCATCCTGACAATGTCAGGAGGTCAGGTGATTCAGCTTATGCTGATGATGACCTGAGCTTCTTCTTTGATGTAGTTGCTCAAAACACTATCCTTGAGGATGAGATCAGCAGACTCAAAGAGCTGCTTGCTCAAATGACTCAGGATAGAAGTCCATCTGCCACCACTACCCAACAGATGGCACCTTCACCCAAAGGTCTCACAAACACTGAGCCAACCCCACAAACTCGGCCACCAGCCCCTGCTTCTGGCACTAGCTCTCAGGGTCAGAACCCCCCTGAGCAGCTGGATGCTATCTTCCAGAAATCCCTACCTCTCATCACACCCATACTTCAAAATATAGTAATTCAGACCCTTGATGAGAGGCTTCCCACATACATACAACCCTTGGTGGAGGTTGCCGTTTCTAAGGCGCTTGCTGATAGTCAAACCCCAA
Organism: Flaveria linearis; assembly: GCA_024085815.1. Lineage (NCBI taxonomy): Eukaryota > Viridiplantae > Streptophyta > Magnoliopsida > Asterales > Asteraceae > Flaveria > Flaveria linearis. Next base: position 69,657,468 of record CM044007.1, on the reverse strand, counting down.
CCAATGCACCCAAAAAGGGGGAGACATCAGTGCAAGCCAAGAGGAAGAGGGGTGAGGAAGAGGGAGAGGCAGAGAAAGAGGTGGTGGTTGAGAGGGAGTTGGTTGAGGAGACTGGGAAGGTGAGGGAGAAGGGGAAGAGGAAAGAGAGGGAGGTAGAGCCAATAAAAGTGACTGACATCCAAACGGATTTCAGTGTCACTAATAAGAATAAGGGAGAGGGAAAGGTGGCTGATCCTGATCTAGCAGCCCTTGTCAAGGAGGCTGATGCTGAACATACCCGTTCAATGAACAAAGTAATTGAACAGCTGTTCAGGCAAGGCTTTGACAAGGACACTGCCTTGCTAGATCAAGAGATCAGGAATATGGAGAAGAGGGAGATTGAGTACCGATGGACTACTCTTAGCCAAGAGGAAAGACAAAAACTTGAGGCTATGAGTAGGTTCACTTCGAAGTACCTGGGCAGACCAGTCCTTGATGTTAAGGCATGGACCAGGGACAAACTCTTGGCAATAACCACCAAGATTTGTTCAGCTGGTGATTTTACAAAGGGACTGGTCGCTGAGGCCCTATCTGAAGCCGGTGCTGGGAACAGGACACTGCTAGTCAAGCTGACTAAACCAGCCCTTATCTCTAGGCTGCTAGCAGTGCCTGCCAACATTCCCACACCAACAACCAAACCACAACCCACAAAACCAACCCCTTTACCACCAAAACCCACAGCCAATGATCCACCCTTGATGAAGAAGAGAAGGGTGTTGAGGCTGCAAGAAGAAGAGGAGGATGAGGAGGATAGCTTGCCTATTTCAGCAGTTATACCTTTACCCAAAGCCAAAACACAAACCATCACTCCCACCTCACAGCAGGACACTGTGAGGGCTAAGTTAGAAGAGGAGGAGCAGCAAAAGAAATATGATGAGGAAATGCTGAAAAGCATTGACAAATGTTATGCTGCTTCGACCTCTATAATAAATATGCAGAGAGAAGCTCTGAGGTTAGTCACCCTCCGACAAACCTTTCAATATAAAAGGGAGAGGGTGAGAACTTGGCCTGACCCAAGGGTGGCTCACAGGATAGTCAAGAAGGACATGCCTGTGAGATACAAAAGCCAACTAAAGAGAATCGTAGATGAAGAGGTCTCTGTGGCTATTGTAATAACACCCTGGGAAATAGTAGATGAATTCGAGAAAGCTTATAGAGCCGGCCAACCACCCTTTTCAATGCTAGATAATAGGGTGGTTAGGAAGGGTCTGGTCTATAAGAAGCTTGAGAATTTTCATCGGAATGAGCTCACTTTGTTGTTAGAGGGTTTACACCCTGATGAGTTTGCATATAGGCAAATTACAACACTTGAGCTCAAAAATGGAAACAGGTCAAGTATCTCTCAGAGGTGTACGGTCGGGAGGGGTTATTCGAAGGTGAGCCTGAAGACATGTCCAAAGAAGAACAAATGATCTTTCTTCAGGCCTACACCCGAGAATCCTACCGGCTTGTACGTGGGGAGTAGATCTCATGGATGGGGTAACAGCTTTGTGTCCAATTCCCCAAGACAAAGCTCCCATCCATACTTAGCCAAACAAACACTTGAGACTACATCTCCGGCCAGTGCTTATCTGGGTCAACTCCTAATCTGATCTAGGAGGAAATAGACCAATTTTTATGCCACCAATAAGTGGGACATCCAATAATTAGAGGTTTTGGCTGCATTGGTTCAGGGGGAGTTTGTTGGACCAAAAGAACCAATGAGCCAAGATCAGGAAAACCTCTAAGTCCCACATGCCACTACAACAACAGGTGAAGACTCTCATCAGCTATTGTGTTCTCTTGCCGGAAGGTCAGAGAAGGACTGAGGACTCTCATCAGCTATTATGTTCTCTTGCTTGAATGTCAAGCTCGAGAGCATCTTAGTGCCAGCTCTCTGCTGAGATGATGAAGTCTGAAGGAACAAGTTCTGAAGATCATCGGCTGAAGATCTCAAAAGGCTGAAGATCCAAAGAACTGAAGATCTTCCGAAGCACAAAGTCTGAAGACAAAGACTGAAGACAACAACTGATGATATCTACTGAGATCATCAGTTGTCACATCTTCCGAAGCTGTTCTATCTTCCGAAGCAAAGTCTGAAGAAAAAGACTGAAGACAACAACTGATGATATCTACTGAAGTCATCAGTTGTTACATCTTCCGAAGTAACATCTTCCGAAGTTTCATCTTCCGAAGCCAAGTCTGAAGACCAAGTACTGAAGACAGAGTTTGTCTCAACAACTGAAGAAGTCCTCTTCAGTTGTTGTGGTGGTTTTTACTTTTCCGAAGTTTATTTTGTGTCAGTAGTTGTACAACAGCTGAAGAGAATGTTCTTCAGCTGTTATAGTTTCAGTAGTTTACTTTTGTCAGTACTTAGGAACTTTTGTAAGAAGATGTCAGTTGTTGACATCTTCAGTAGTTTTATGTTTTGTCAGTTGTAATTTGAATATTCAGTGATGTCAGAAAAAGGACATCATGCCCATCCTTTTGCCGCCTATAAAAGGATGGGCAACCATACTGTTTTAATGGCCGAAACGTGCGAACCAATAGAACATTTATTGTTTTGCAGAAACTCTTCTCTCTATGCTCATGCTTTAATTTGAAATATCTTTTATGTTCTTGCGTAAATTGCTAATTAATGAGCTAAATCCGCTGCAAACATAATCTAATTGATCAACGAGAGAGGCTGAGATCCTGACATGTTTCTTCAGAACAAATTCCTACTCAGGAGCTGGAAGAATCGTTAAGTTCTCCATTATCTTCATCTTCTTCAGAAACTATACATACACCGATAGAAATCATTCAAGTTCCATTTGACGAATCTCCAAATATGTCTACTGCTTCTGAAACTCATATTTCAGATGACACACTTGAAGAAACTATTGTGTATCAATCTCAACATTCTGAAGAAGTTATTGATAATGTTGAACATATTACCAATTTGGAAGATGGAATGGTTGCAGATGAGATTCCTCAATTAAGAATACATAAAACTCATCCAACTGAAGCAATCATTGGTCCGTTGCACGAAGGTGTAATTACCAGTAGTCGATCAGGGACAATCAACACATGTCTGTATGCTTGCTTTCTATCACAAATAGTGCCCAAGAATGTGGAAATGGCACTCAAAGAAAACAGCTGGATAGAAGCAATGCAAGATGAGTTGATGCAATTCAAGAAGCTCAATGTTTGGCATCTTGTTGAACTTCCAAAGGATAAGCTTCCGATTGGAACAAAGTGGATATTTCGAAACAAGACGGATGAAAAAGGTGTTATAGTTCGGAATAAAGCACGTCTGGTTGTGCAAGGATTCTATCAAGTTGAAGGATTGGATTATAAAGAAGTGTATGCTCCGGTTGCAAGACTAGAAGCAATACGCATATTCTTAGCCTTTGCTTCATACATGAACTTCAAGGTGTATCAGATGGATGTTAAAACTGCATTTTTATACAGAGAAATGAAAGAAGAAACCTATATTTGTCAGCCTCCAGGATTTGAAGACCCAGATCATCCTGATTATGTATACAAGTTGGATAAGGCACTATATGGATTACATCAAGCACCTCGTGCTTGGTACGCAACTCTGACTGAACATTTGCTCGCAAATGGTTATTCACGAGGAGCAATTGATCAAACCTTATTCCTACGAAAATCAGGTGATGATATCATTTTGGTTCAAATCTACGTCGATGATATTATTTTTGGTTCTACTAATGATAGTATGTGCATGGAGTTTGAAGCAGTGATGAAGAAGAAATTTGAAATGAGTTCCCTTGGAGAAATTTCATTTTTCTTGGGTATTCAAGTTACTCAATCTGAGACGGGTATTCTCATCCATCAAGAAAAGTATGTTCAGACTATTCTTGAGAAATACAAGTTTCAAGATTCCAAAGTAGCTCCAACTCCAATGGCTTCTCGTCCTACTCTTACTCCAGATCCATTAGGAGAATCGGTTGATCAACATCTTTACAGATCGATGATTGGTTCCCTTATGTATCTTACTACAAGCGGGCCGGATGTCATGTTCCCTGTTTGTCAGTGTGTCCGCTATGAAAGTGATCCAAAGGAATCACACATGAAAGCTGTCAAGCGGATTTTCAAGTATCTCAAGGGTCAACCTAAACTTGGTCTTTGGTATCCTCGAAATTCCGATTTCAATTTATTTGCTTATACTGACAGTGATTATGGTGGTTGTAACTTAGACAGGAAATCGACCACAGGAGGATGTCAATTCTTGGGTAACCGACTCATTTCTTGGCAGTGTAAGAAGCAGAACACTGTATCCACATCCACTGCCGAAGCTGAATATGTGGCTGCCTCGAGCTGTTGTTCCCAGCTTGTCTGGATTCAACAACAACTTCTTGATTATGGCCTAAACATTTATGACACACCCATTTGGTGTGACAACACGGCAGTTCTGAACATCGTGAAAAATCCCATTCAACACTCCAAAACTAAACACATTGACATTCGCATCCACTTTATCCGCGACTGTTTTGATCGTAAACTTATTCATCTAAAACAAGTGCCGTCAACTGAAAATATCGCTGTATTATTTACCAAGGCATTTGATCATTCTCGATTTGACTTCCTTGTGCAATCATTGGGAATGATTAACTTTGGATAAATTGGTTTAATGAATCTTCATAAAAAGATTTTTTCATTTTTAATAAAGAATAAAATTGCAATTGTTTCTTTTTCTTAAAAGAACAATCACAATTTTAGGGGGAGAAAATTAGGAAACAAGTTCTGAAAAATATTTTTGGTCTTAGGGGGAGTTAAGATCAACGAATTGCCAAAATAAAGACAAAGAAGAAATTTTCATACTTAAATGAGAAATGATATTACAAAGTTCTACAGAGTCTAAGTACTTTCAAAGGCTTAAATACGAATAGACTTGGATTATGTTTGATATGCCCGATAGGCTTTGCTTTCAGAACTGAAAAGATCATAATTGAGTGATTACACTTGAATTAAAGAAATATGAATTAGTAGGGAACATATCAGGATTCTGTGCCAAAAATATTCTAACACAGACTGAGAGATATAATCTTGTCATACTCAAGCCTGTATGTGATTGATTCAGTGATTATCATAACTATATATATATATAAAAGATAAAAGTACAAAAGAAACAAAAAGAGAAAAACACAAAAAGAAAATAATTGAGCAAAAAGATACCTACAAATGTCATATAGGATATAAGATGCCAAGAAGCACAACAAATCAAAAGATATGTCTAAAAGACATACATACTATATGGTATATATTTTCTCTTTTGAGAATAGCTTTTAACTTTGGAAGGCAAAATCGAAAGATGGGGCATGTAAGTCCGGATGGCTTGTAAGTCCTAAACATCTTGAGAGGGCAGACGTAAGTCCGGATGGCTGTCAATAAGTCCTTAAACTTGTTAATATTCCGGGTTAAGAAATATTTCTCAGGCTAGTTATGCTCAAATAGTTATATTTAGGATTATAATAAATGATATCACTGATCAACAATGCATGGTTTAAGTCAAATTGGGGTGACTTGAAATCTCGATAGTGTCTTGAAGGATAATAATTACTTTACAGAAGTTCTGATTGTGGGATCCACTGACTTATATTAAATCAACACAAAACATGATATAGATATCACTCATTATGTTTCTGAGTAAAACCTAAAGTATAAGTTTAAAAGGACAAAATATATTGACAATCAACTTAACCAGTTATTTTAAATAAAGCCGGACAGAGTCTTAACTTGATAAAGAACTATATGATCTCATTATGAAAATTCTTACAAAACAAACAAATCCGATCTTGATTCTTTAATTGTTTTCATTATTTTGTTATTTTGTATGTAAGTGTTTTTCATTACACTTTTGTGTTATATAATTTTTAAGACTAATAAATAACAAAGATAAATTTTGAAAATTGAAGATTTATTAAATTAATTGGTCACTTGGTAAATAACATTTTATGTTGACATAATTCTTTAAGAATAAAAAGATTGAAAAATTTGAAAAATAAGAAATACTTTAAAAAAATAATAAAAAAAAATTACAAAGAATGTGGTTCCTCCCAACACTTTAAAGCAATTACTATCTTGGAGATGTGAGAAGGATTCCGGTCACGCTGTGATCAGATGTACAGACAGGTCATTTCGAATCATTGATCCAGCAGACTTGATGAAGTTTGGCAAAGACGACTTACTCAAGCTTTTACACTGCCCTATTTCGGCTGATGAGTCCGTTTATTTTCTATCTTGCTAGTATGTGTGGATGACTGACCGGATCCTTAGGAATAAATGGTATGCATATGCAGGCTCGTACAAGAAAGCAAACGTTGATTTTGATTGATCATGTTTCACCGAGCCTAGGGGGAGATTGTAGAAGACTAATCAAGGCTCGGCAAAACATTTGAAGATTGAACGAAGACGAAGTCTGAAAACAGCATGTGCGAAAGCCTGTTCCACGCGAGTTGAAGCTGTCACGCGAGAACAAGCAGTTTCCACGCGAAGAAGCTTCCACGCGAAATTCTGTCCCGCGCGAAAGGAAGCCGCGCGAAAAGTCTTTCGCGCGAGAACTTGATGTTTAGTATAAATAGCTTAGTTTTCGTTTTGTAATTAAGCTTTTATTCATTTATCTTACTTGTACTGTGCGAAATCGCACAAGACCTTTCATAGGTTGCTGTTGTTCAATTCAAAATCATTTTGTGATCAAATTCAATCTTCTTCTACTCCAATCTTGTTTACATTCCGCATTCACAAGCTTGAGATCGTGTGTTTGTTGTTTTTCTGGGAGAATTTCGAGGTTTTACAAGTTATAAGAGAAAAACGAGTTAAGCAACTGAATTAATTATAATAATATAATAATATATAATAAAATAACAATATAATCACTTTCAATTGCAAAGAATTTGCAATTCGATAGAACGTCATGCGCATCAACCTTCAATCCCACGTCGCCTCTTAAACTCTTTCATCTGCTTTCAACTCCCTTATAAATAGAAGCCTTAAGGTTAAATTCAGAATATAAGTTTCTTTGGGAACGCTCTAATATAAAGAGAATCCTGAGTTCTCAATACGCCGTTGGGTGTTGCTAGTAGTCGTTTTGGTACTCGAGTAGGAGCACGACTAGGAGCGCGAGTGGGGAGACTCAACATCAAATTGCCGTAGATAGTTTTCAGGTACGCCCTTGTTTAAGGTTATGTTTAATTATTATTATAGTCGTTATCATTATTATTATTATCATTGTAGGTATTAGTATTAATATAGTTATTATTAATATTATTATTATTATCTTTATAGTTATTATTATTATTATAATTGTTATTTTTATTGTAATAGTTAGTATTATTATTGTTTGTTATTTTTAGCATTGTAGTTGTAATAATATTTATTATTATTAGACTTTAAGGTTATCATTAGGGAAGGTATTGGGTAACCCCGAGGGTTGGCTCGGGTATGATGGAAACGCCCGAGTTATGCCAATGTACCAAAGGGTTGGCATAAGATAAAAGAAAGTGTCCGAATAAAACCAACAAATAGAATAAAAGATAACGAATCATCCCTAAAATTGTTACTAGCTAGAATATAGCTTAAATAATGTTATTTTGCGTATAGGATAATACCTGATAGCAGTGAACCTGAACAGACGATATAACTGATTTGATTGATTGAGGTGAGTTCCTCTGAACTGTTTTTCTAAAACGGGATGTGATGTTCTGATAACTGGTAATAATTGAAGAATTGACTATCAATAGCATCTGTGATATGTGGTAATGCTTGATAGGATGCTTGAGGGCTGCTTGTATGATTCTGTTTTAGCCAGTGGAGTTTGTATACATAGCCTAGTTATGTGAATTTATATTGTGCTTACTCTGTTCCTATCTGTTTACCATGGCTGTATCTGCTTGATGCAATAGTCAATGATAACGTGTTTTAAATTTTAAAGAATGCCATGTTTATGAACTCACAAGCTTTATGCTGAGTCCCAAACGTTTTTTTTATTTTTATGGACACACATCCTAGGTGCCAACTGATTACAGGGATTGAAGATTACGAGCTAGTTTATGAGAAAATAAAGTTCTAGAATGTTGTTAAAGATTTGGATCTTTAGTATAGTTAAACTGATGTAATGGTATTATCTATTATAACAGATGTATTATACGCTTTTGATGTATAATTAAAGTTAGACTTCCGCTGTGTATTCTATAATTTCTATGCGTTCTGTATAACCGATGCGTAACGCTCCCCACGGTGAGCCCTGGGAGGCGGGTGTTACACCAAATGGTTTGTATGTATGAGGTTAAAAGTTATGTTTTATCTTTGACTAACATTCAAACAATCAAACGAATATTCATTGTAAACATACGTACCAATAACCTAACAATGACATGAATATTCATTTAAAGCATAGACATCAATAACCTAACAATCACTTCTTATAATTAAACTATCATTCTATAATATGTTTCATGCATTATGTTCTAGATTTACATGCATTATTAGTCGGGAGACATCTTAATCTCATTCTTTTACAGATCCTACTATGTTGTGAGATTTTATTGGGTATTTTTGTGAATTAGCAAATTGGATTGTAGTTATCTATTATTCATTAGCCGATAATTATTTATAACATTAGTCTTGTCGTTAACACTTTCAATTTTTACTTTTAACAATAGTCCTAGTAACATAATTATAAAATATTTACACCTGATTTGCACTATTTCGTTCACAATAATGATTATGAATAAAATAAAAAAATATAAAAGCTAAACTTAGCCTAAAATAATATAAAAGCTAAACTGAGCCTAAAATAATATAAATAAAGCATAAATATTTGATAATTATATCACAGAACAGCTGTTGGTAATAAAAATAAAAGTTGGTAGTGCTATCGACCAAATTATTAGTATGGATTATTATCACCCATCGAGTAATAGTTTTAATTATAAAAATCTAATTTTCCTTGTTTATATTTATGGCTTTCTTAATTAAGTCAGATTGAATTCACCCATGTCTAAAGCTGACGATTAAACGATGGTTAATCTAATCAATCAAACCATCATTTCCGATAACCAAATTAACCAACCGTTTATAACTAAAAGTGATCCGTTACAAAACTCTAATACTAAGACATCATACTTCGAGGTTTAGTTTTAACATACAACCGAGCTGACTCATACTCACCTCTAAACAAGTTAAAACACGAGAAAAGATTTATAAAAATTTCTATACCACAAGGTTTTTTTTTGGTTTTTCCGTTATAATAGAAATACATAAATCAAAAATAAAAAAAATGCCAACTAATTGTCACCATCTTAGAGCTCGCCCACTGCATCCTCCACCACAACCCCACCTTCATTGTCACCATCGCCATCAGTCCCCTCAACATCAACTGCCTCCGTTACACCACCGCCATGGGCGGACATATGTAGAGTTGAGGGGTAGCCTCCGCTACCACCTCAACTTTTTACGGGTAGTGTAAAAAAAATTACGATTTTATGTAAAAAAGAAAATAATTTATGGTTCTACGTCACCCCTGAGAAAATATTACGTCACTCCTAAAAAAATTTAAACTCAACACTTGATAGAAAGTTTTATATTTTATAAAATATAATCTTACATTTTATAAAAAAAATATTACATTTTATGAAAACATAAATAACTAATAAGCTCAAAATATCCAATAGTCCAATACAATATTAATTAACAAGACCAAAATAAAAATAAGCCTAAAAAAGATTAAACAACTTAAAAAGCTTAATTAATTGACCAAAACACTCATAATCCAATCAAACATGAAACTTAAAACAAAAAAACACCATCTATCGCCCCACGCCCCCATCGACTCTTCGTCCCTTCCCACATGCCACAGCTAGTCGGCCACTATCCACCCACACCGCCGATCACCCCACGTCCCCACCAACACTGGCCATCCGGCCAACCACCGCCGAACAGCAACCTGCTGCGGTAGCCCTTGCCACCACCCACATGTGAACTTTCACTAATGCACCGCCCACTTCAAGGTAACATTTTTAGTTTTCTTTTATGTGTTACACTATAAAATCAGGGATTTAGGGTTTATATTGTTCAATTTCTAATATTTAAGTGTTAGTTTTTATAAAAATTAATGTTTATTTGGTTCAATTTCTAATATTTAGGTTTATGCAATTAGGTATATGAACTAGGGATTTGATAGATGAAGTAGAGATTTGATATTAAAATTAAATATTTAAATTGTGTTATTTCTAATTGTAATTTGTAATCTTATTGTGTTATTTGTTATAAATTTAGGGATTTGAAAGATGAAAAAATAAATTTTATTGGTAATTTTTTTTAAAAAATTTCAAGAGTAGGATGTTGAATCTAATAATAATGATGATATTAGGTCAATAACTTCTTGGAGTTCAAATCATTTGGGTTCAATCCTTCGATCCCAAATGGATTTGATTTGAATGAATATTCTTTCGGACCCCTTTATTAATGTAAATATACACTAAAAAAATTTTACGTTACCCCTGAACTTTTCTTCAAGATCCGCCGCTGGCCATCGCCAACCGCCTTTCTCAAATCCACCTTAAACCACTCCCCTTCAACAGCTCCGACCACGGCCTCCCACCCAACTCTGAGAACACAGACGGCTTACCATTACCCCAAATCCTTAAACTCCTACACGCCTCCACCGCCCTCGAACCCCAATTCCGTCGACGTTTTCGATGAAGGAAGTAGTACAATAGCATGCATAATTTCAGAAATGTTCATGAAGTGGACTAATAGTTTAGCTAAATCTTTTGACCTTAGTAGTTACACATTCACCACTAGTGGTGCCTATAGGATAGCTGTACCTTGTTCCATATGTTTGAATCTCCCTCACCAGAATATCGCCGACGATGGAACCCACGATGATTTTCTTGTGCAGGCTTCCCGGAATCTTGTCGGTTTTCATGGCTCAAGGTCACCTCATACCATTCTTAACTAGTTTTATACCCGTCCGGTGGCCGGGAAGTTTCACGTCGTAATGTAATAACTATCTCTTTTTAAGTTATAAAAAACAAAACCATTAACGTGTTAGTATAAAGACAATTGAGCACATGCAGAAAAATCTTTTATATATGAGAATAGGTCATATGATTTTAAGATTAATATTAGCTTGAAAAACACAACTCCAATTAATCAAGTCATATAAATACAAAAGGATTCATCTAGTTAAAGATCCCAAGACAAATATCATTAACAACGTCAACCAAGTTATGCTCCATAATAAAACGCCATGATTGTGATATTCAATCTAAAAATATCCATAACAAATCCTACTTAGATAAACACCAAAACAACATGCTTTCATCAAATCTGCATCCTATAAGAGAAAAAAATAAAAAGTATTAATGAAGATAATTAATATAATTGGATAAATTAAATAAATATATAACCTTTAGAACAATTTTTTGGAGTCATCAAAGCATACATACAATAAGTTTAGTACTCTAAACGCTTAGGCCTATTTTTATTCCTTCGCGGTATTGAATACCGCGACTCACATCATAGTGTTATAAGCACCCACATCACCATATGTGAAAAAGTCCCACGTCAAGGAGAATATTGTGAATAAACTAAATAACCAAAATGTAGAAGTATGAATATTACCTGAATATACTTATAGAAGGATATCAAGATGTTTAATTGTTCCACCAATCATGATGATCACAAGCTCTTTCTCAACACTTTGTACGAGTTCATGCTGCAATGAAGTAAACATCGACATCTGCATAGAACAACAGGTTGTGTGATGTAAACTATAAAAAAAATTAAGAAAAAACATACATTAATATCATGTTCATGTGAAATATAAACCTTCTAGCATCTCTCACAGGTGTGGTAAGATGAAAAGTAAATTTGCTTTAAAATGTAAACTTACATAAATTAGCACGCCAAATAGTGATTGTCAAGCTAACTTAAACAATTTTGGGTAACACAAGCAGCTTCGATCGATAAAAGCAAACCTATTAACGTATTTACTCACTGATTTGATAAGGGATTGATGAAAAATAAAAAGAAAAAGAAAATATATGCTAAACAAACGTAATAAGGGTTCTGACCCAACCTATATTTCAAATGTTTTCATACAAAACGTCTTGTCCTATAATCTCGTCAGGCCCCTACTAAACCCACTACCACGCCCACCACCACTAGCACCATGAAAACCACAAACCCTGCCAAACGAACCACCACGCGCACCACATCTACCACCCCCACGTCCAAGGTCTCTTCCACCACTTGCTCCCCTGTAAAATCAAATATAAAAAAATAGCATTAATATAAGGCCCCGTTCCCGGGCACCTCACAGTTGGTCATTCATCGCACATAAAACGTTTTAAAACATATATTTAGTTTGCAGCGGAATTTAAAACTTCTATTAATAATTAAAACATGTCATTTCATAACTTTGCAACATTCTTTTTCATTTCAAAATACAATGACATGTAGAAATATGGATGCCAGCCTCAACAACTGAGTAGTCGCCCTGTGCCATCCTCAGTAACATACCTGCCAACTGGAAAATACATAAAAGTCAGCATTGCTGAGTGAGTTCTAGTTTTATATTAAAACATACTTTACTTACCGTCAAAACCATTCTTACATACATACGATCATACAACATACGTACACGTAGATAATATTATTATTATCTTCATCATTCATTCATTACGTATGTACATTACGTTCATTCTTACGTTCATTTCATTCATTCGTACTTTCATTACTTTCGTGCATCCTCTATCTTTCACTTCTAATTAGGTCCGGTCACACTTTACCCTCTTCATGGCACACAGCCATGATTACTGAGGTCGAGTGACAGGGATCCCGTTCATACGTTAACACTATGTTCCTTCCGTTCGTTATTTTCTTTCGTTCGTTCTTTAACTTTCATTACATTCATTGTCTGTCATAATTATCTCTCTCAATCATTAACTCACGCCATACTCCCGACTCATGTCCGAAGACTGATACTGTGCCGGGGCCTGCTCACAAGCCCCCGACTCATGTCCGAAGACTGACACAGCACCGGGATACGCGACAAAGATCCCATACGAGTCAATCACGGAGATTGAACTCCATCCGAGTCTGTTGCAACTCAAAGTTGCTCACCTCATAAACATGTTTGGCCTCGTGCCAGACCCCCGCAGTTAAACATAACTCGGGTAACAACACCCCCACCGAAATGGGTAACATCACCCCCACCGAAGTGGGTAACTACACCCCCACCAAAGTGGGTAACATCACCCCCGCCGAAGTGGGTAACTACACCCCCACCGAAGTGGGTAACATGACATACTACACCCCCACTATGTGGGTACCTATTATACACCATGTACCACACCGAAGGTCAGTCACAAGACTGGAACCTCTACGTGCACTCTTAAAGATTAGCTGAACCTCACGCGGTTGAGCTTGTGGCATTTAAGACTGTGCACTTTGGTACATTTCGCTTGCAAATCTCTCACGTTTTCATTCGTTCATTAAAGGTTCATTCAATCATCGTATTCCTCCTTTATTATCTTTCGCTTTACAATATATATAATACTTTCGTTACATTTATTTACGCTCCACTTCTCTTTATCATTAATCTTTCTCTTTATTAATGATAATAATTCTTCGTAAATTCTTAAACATACTTCGTCATGTCATACCATACTTAACAATATTTTATTAATAATATTGTTAACAGTAATAATACACTGATAATAATATCAGTAATAATAAGGGTTAATCATTGATCATCATTACATGCATAAAACATCATTATCTGTTAACCCTAGTCAACTCTGGTCAAACCTCGAAAATCGGATTTCCAGGGAATTTCCGTAAAAATTCCAAGTGTTCTGGGCGTATGAGCCCTGTTAGGCGTATGAGCCATGTTGGGCGTTTGATCCTGTTGGGCGTATGAGCCCTGTTGGACTTCTAAGCTTATACTTAGAAAATTCTCGGGTTTGGGCGTTTGAGCACTGCTGGGCGTATGAGCCCTGTTGGACTTTTCACCCTACACTTAGAAAAATTCTTTGGTCATACGACTAATGTCCAAACTTTCCACCCTTTTTACTTAGTTAAATTTTCAGACTTATGGGTCTGGGCATTTTAGGACTATTGGACTCATTATCTTGTACTTAGTTATTCTAAGTCCAAAATTCCAGACACATGACTCCTATTTGGGTTTGCTAGTCGTATTAGCAGCCTGTTCATGAATCTAATTCGAGTTTCAAAATCCCAAACATCATAACACCTAGTTCCAAACATGCACACATGATTCTAGGCATAAACTTAACATAAACATGAACATACACACATTCATATCATACGGGTATTATACCCAATTTTATAAAAACATACTTACATGCATTTTCCAGCCCCAAATCATTTAAAAACGGGTAAAAAGGGGTCTAGAAACTCACCTTAACCGTCCTTCGAGTTTACACTCTTCTCCCGAGCTTCTTCAAACGATTCCAACACTTAGAAACCTAAAAATTGAATTCTTCTTCTTGTTCTTCAAAAACCCGAGAGTTTCTCTGCTTTCTCTCTCTAAAATCTGAACAAGAAAAGTGGGCAGATGGGTATGGGCGACCAGATCGCCTTTTACACCCACTTTTCAAAATTTTTATCATCTTTTTCACTTTTGGTCCCTCAACTTTGGGGTTGACTTTCTCTTTCCCCTTTTTCTTTCTCTTTTATTCCTTTGTTTCTTTAAAAGAAAAATACGGGTGTTACAATTAACATATACATATAAAGTTTACTCGGATGTATGATCAAATCCAAGCATCAAATTCTTGATCCTAGTACAAGAATCATGCAATTGCATTCCTTATTAATTATGCAGTTATACACTATTATAATATTCAAAATAAGATGCAACAAACAAAGGTTATGGTTCAGCTTAGTTATAAGCTAAAACAAAACTTATAATCAAACTTTTGGTGTTTACATTGTTATAACTAATATGTTTTGGTTATAAAAGGTTCTATTAATTCAATTATTAGAAAAAAAATTCCCCGTTAATATCCGGCTTTAAACATGAGAGGTTTTAAATTTAAATCAATTGCATAAATCAAGTTACATCATGGGTCAAATAAAATAGCATAAAAGCAAGATCAAATCATGTTTACTTAGTACATCATAAAGGAAAGAGAGATGTAATTTTAAAAAATTTCAAAATAAACATGCAATCTCTTGTTAAAACAATATATACTATACCTATCCATTGTTTTACACAATACTGATTATGATATAAGAATCTATCTTGAAATACCTTAAATGATTAATCTAGTATAAAATACCTTTAATGAGTGTGTTTTTCCTCACTGAGCTTGATCCAAATAGTTCTGTTACGGTCCTTTTGAAGTGTTCAACATCAAATAGCTTCGAATAACATCAAATAATTCACTGCCCCACAAAGAACAATTCAATTAGTACAGATCATAAAGATTATATATATACAAAATGAAAAAAAATGATAAATTTGGGCCTCAATATAGTAAGCAAAAATGTGATTATAAAGCCAAGTCGGAGCATTCTTAGATCAACAAGTTAATCTAAAAGTGTAATAGATAGAGCTATAGAACCCATACAAAAAATTTTGATTTTGAGTTCAAACCACTCATCAGACTAGGTTACCAATTGCAACTTTAGTTGCATCTTTAACCACCCTGAGACCCAAAAAAGACAATAGTTAAGAAGCCTAAAATAAAAGTGATTTCTTTCAACGCAACATGTCACCATATATCCAACCTTAAGCTTACCATGCAGAATCATAAACTAAAAGTTTCATATCAATAATCATAAAAATCTAACATGCTTGATCAATGGATTAGAGAAGTCAATCTCCCATATTCTTTTAGAGTCTTGACAATCTCTTCCTTAATGATTTTAAATTATTCATCAGCTGCTTCATCAGATTTGTGGATTGCCCTAATAGATGATTTTTTTAATCAAACTCATCAAGATCACATCAGACCATAAAAGTTAATAATGATAAAATTGGAGAATAAAACCCGTAAATTGAATAAGAAAACCTTGATTTTACAGATAAACTTGAAAATAACATCGATATGAAATACTTACTTATTCCATATGACCCCATGAGAATTAGAACATCTTTATTCGTCTAGATGAACATCCACTAATGGACCCATGCAAGCCTTTCATAACTCCTTATAAAGTGGATCTTCAAAACATTTAAGAACAAAATCATTTATAACTAAAATGAAAAAGGAGAAACTAACATAAACAATCATTTTTGGCACTGATTAGGAGATAAATGCAAATCCTACATCAATAATCAAATCAATTGTGGGGAAACAACATTTGTAGCATACTAAAAAAACCAAACAGCGGCGATTATTAACAAAATCCCAATGTTAAATCACAAATGATGGTTGTGATGGTGACCAAAATCCTAGAAATCACCTTATTTGAAATCTTGGTCCAAACAGACTGTTCAAGTTCTGCCTTTGTGGGGAACGATTCAATTACCTTGAATCAATTACCTTGAATCCATTGAATTTTCACTTATAAATAAATAAAACCCATGAAGAAAGAAATAAAACATAGATTCATCATTAACAAACAAACCTGATAAGTATGGTAAAATCGATTAAAATAATGAAGAGGACTGTTGAAGATAACTATAGCTGAATCGCCGCCCTAACTATGAATCAAAGAAAACCTGGAGCAAGATGAAGTAATCGGCAGTTACCTTGAATATGTATGCAAGCTACGATGTTGTTTTGGGGATGAGGAAAACCTAGAAGACGGTGAGAGAGATAGAATTGCTGAATCGAAACCATCTTAAAATATATATACAACTTTGGAGATGGAGATCCGTGAGGAGGGAGTGTCGTAAAATGGGCGGTTGACTGAACGTGGTGATGGAATATTGGAGGTGGGTGTGTAACCGCCGGTGCATAAGGTACGTGCATGGGACCAAAGTTAAAACCGCGGCTCAAGCGGTTGCCACCGCCTTTGTAGGAGGAATCGTTCAGTCCACTGTTCACCAGGAAAATCGAGGAACTATCAGTAACCATCAAAAAAGTAACAACCATCCAATTAATATGGCTGAGATTGAAAGTACTTGGGTTTGGACGGTGGAGATGAAATCAAAATTAATAACTGTTATTCAGCAACCATATATATATATATAATTAGAACTAGCCCACAACATCCACCACCTTCACCATCACCATCACCACCACCCCGTTCAACACCACCCCCGCCGTTCTATCACAGCTGTTCCACCACCGCCCACTGCCCTTCTCTGCCCTCTTAAATTCCTCTTCTTTAATGCCTCTGATCACCACCTCCAACCAAAAATCAAAAACACTGACGGATTACCATTATCCCATGTCATCAAACTCTTTCACGCCTCCACTGCCCTCGAACCACCATTTTGTCAGTTCATCTCCGATGTTTCTGATAAAGGAAGTGGTGCAATGGTGTGTATCATTTCAGATGTGTTCATGGGATGGGTTAATGGTGTTGCGAAATCCTTTGGCATTTGTAATTACACATCCACCACTTGTGGTGCATACGGTACTGCAGCATATAGTTCAATTTGGATGAATCTCCCTCACCGGAATGTAGATGGTGGTGGAACCCATGATGAGTTTCTGGTGCCGCGGTTCTCGGAATCTTGTCCATCACTCAGCTTTATCAGTATCTTCGAGTTGCTGATGGTGAAGACGAGTGGTGAAGATTCTTTCAACCCCAAATATTATCATCTCTTTAGTATAAGGGATGGTTATGTAACACTTTTGAGGAGGTAGAACCATTAGGGTTGGAGGTCTTGAGAAATTATTTAAAACTCCATGTTTAGTGTATTAGGCCTCTTCACCCATCATAAATGTTAAAAAAAAATTCGGGTTCATATTCGGATTCGGTTGTTATTGGTTATTGATCCGGAAAGCAACCCGGTATCCGGCCCTAAGAATGCATTGAATGGCTAGACTTGCACCCTGTCGGGTCGGTGCTTTATATTTCATTTGGGTCTCAAAATACAATTGGTGAGTCTCAAATGATAGAGTTAGCAAAAGGGTTGGAAGAGAGCAAGCAGCCTTATATTTTGGTAATTAGTGTTAGGATTTTTGGCTATATGAAAATGTTCCCATCCATATTGGTACAAGGATGAAAGCTTGGGAGGACTCCAAGCCTATAAAAGAAGTCCAAGGATTTGGTTTCAAAGCGCCCCAACCAAAAATACACTTGAAGTGTTTGGTTCTTTCTTTCTCTTGTCTTAGAGTGTAGAAAGTTTTTTAGTTAAACACTTTGGAGAGTGTGAGTGTAATTGGGCGGGGGGAGGCTTAAGAGATTAGTCTATGTGATTGTAACAGTTTCTCGCATAGTGGATCTTTCTCTCTGGAGGCCCGTGGTTTTTCTCCGGTTTTGGAGTTTCCACGTATATTCTTGTGTTCAGTTATATTTCTCTATTGTTAGCATTGGGAGGGTTGTTGGGGATCCTTGAGACCGGTTGTTTCCCAACAAGTGGTATCAGAGCTCCAGGTTTTGGGGGAGGTCTCGGTTTAGAAGGTTCATAGTATGCTCTGTGGTTGCAGCTTAGTCTGATCTTGGTGTATATAGGCTTGGTGTATTTTTCTAGTATACAATATTGTTTTTGAAGATACGGATACGATGTCGAAATACAGTCCCATGAGGTTCGACGTAGAGAAATATGATGGAAGAATCAACTTTGGTTTGTGACAAGTTCAAGTCAAGGATGTGTTGATTCAATCTGGGTTACACAAGGCGTTGAAGGGGAAACCGACCCGTGTTTCAAGCGAGGATTCAAACGGAACCAGTAAAGACGATGATGAAGAATGGGAAGATTTGGATTTGAGAGCAGCAAGTGCGATTCGTTTGTGTCTAGCAAAGAATGTTCTTGCAAATGTGCATGGGATATCAACTGCAAAGGATTTGTGGGAGAAGCTTGAGCAGTTGTATCAAGGCAAAGGCATCTCAAATCGGTTGTATCTCATGGAACAATTTCATACCCTTCGTATGGATGGAGATACAAAAATTTCAGATCATCTAAGTGTTCTTAATAATATCGTGTCAGAACTGGAGGCTATTGGAGTGAAGGTTGAAGATGAGGATAAAGCACTAAGGCTTATATTATCTTTAACATCTTCCTATGAGCAAATGAAGCCCATTCTGATGTATGGGAAAGAAACCCTGAAGTATGCGGATGTTTTGAGAAGCTATTGTCTGAAGAGAAAAGACTAGGAAGTAGTGGTCATACTTCGTCAGAAGGAACAATTTTAATATGCGGGAACGGAAGAAGAATCACTCACAGAAGATTCCTATATGCTGGAAGTGTGGACAGTCTGGGCATGTCAAGAGAAATTGTCCAGGTGGGGCAGATTCGGCTAGCAGCTCCAAGTCAGCTAACAATGTCTCCGTCGTTGTTGATGATGATGATTTCCATTGAGGTTATGTCATCCCTATGGTATGCCCGCGCTATCATGAAAGGGGATACAATTTTGTTAGCGGGTTCACGTATTTACACATGGGCATTGGGTTGGCATAGATGCAAAATGTGTGGTGAAAAATTGATGTTAATGGCTGATGAACTTCCAGGTATGCCAAGGGGGGAAGTTGCACCATAAATTTTCAGCAGGTTTTTCAACATGTGCCGAGAAGAAATTCTTAGAATGGTCTATTCTAAGTGGCGATACTCTTTTATGGTGGAGTATGATCGTCAGTTGAAGACGGTGTTACTTTAATGTGGTTGTTTCTCATATATCCAAGGTGGAGATTGTTAGGATTTTTGGCTATATGAAAATGTTCCCATCCCACATTGGTGCAAGGATGAAAGCTTGGGAGGACTCCAAGCCTATAAAAGAAGTCCAAGGATTTGGTTTCAAAGCGCCCCAACCAAAAATACACTTGAAGTGTTTGGTTCTTTCTTTCTCTTGTCTTAGAGTGTAGAAAGTTTTTTAGTTAAACACTTTGGAGATTGTGGGTGTAATTGGGCGGGGGGAGGCTTGGGAGATTAGCCTATGTGATTGTAACAATTTCTCGCATAGTGGATCTTTCTCTCTAGAGGCCCGTAGTTTTTCTCCGGTTTTGGAGTTTCCACGTATATTCTTGTGTTCAGTTATATTTCTATATTGTTAACATTGGGAGGGTTGTTGGGGATCCTTAAGACCGCTTGTTTCCCAACAAATAGGCCACCTATTGGGTATGACCTGAAAGGTGATTTTCGACCCGAATGGTTGCCTAATGGTTTTAAGGATAGAACTAGGAGGCAAGGATTGGTGGTGCATAATTGGGCACCTCAGCTGGAGATACTATGTCATCGGTCAACCGATTCTTTTTGAGTCATTGTAGGTAGAACTCTTTGCTGGAGAGTTTGAGTCAAGGGGTGTCGTTGATTGGGTGACCGTTGGCGGTAGAGCAAGAATATAATGCGAAGATGTTGGAGCAGGAGATGGGTGTTAGTGTGGTGTTAGCGAGAGGTGTGCACAGTATGATCACAAAAGATGAGGTAAGAAGCGTGATCAATGAGGTGTTTGATCAATGAGGTGTTAGATAAAGCAGAAGGCGGAAAAGGTGAAGGCATGAGGAGAAAAAACAAACTAGCAGAGTTGATAAAGTGCAAGTGTTGAGATTAATAAGGGTTCTTCTTATAGAGCAATGAATGATTTTTTTACTACCGTTCTTTCTAACTTTTAGTTATTGTTTTAGGATCAAATACGAAACGATCAGCAAATAAAATTACCTTTAATATGTAATAAATATGTTGCAAATTTAGCTCTTTCAGAGTCGAAACAAAAACTCTTAGGTATTATATATTTAGTAATATGTTTATATATATATTGGTTCGGTTACATTAGTTGTTCGTATATATTCATTTGTGTTCATTTGTTTATATTCGTTAATTAAAAGTTTTAATATTTTTAATTCCCCCTTTAATATTTACTTTTCTACCATAAACATCAAGAAACATTTAAAACCCCTATCAACAATCTATTCATGCATGTTTGAACCTCATTTCTTCTTCATTCATCGTTGAACCTCCTCTTCAATTGATGCTTTCATAAGTCATAGTCGGGGTTTCAATCACTGTTTCCTAAGTACTTGTTCTTGTTCTACTATCTACCAGGTTGCTACCTATATCTCATCTTTTTTTATAATCAGGCTTCTTAAGCAAGTGCTTTGTTTGATCTCATCTTATACCCTGAAACCAAGCTGTTGGGATATGTATGGTTATTTTTAATCAAAACTTTATCATTCATGATTTATCAAATTACAAAATCACTTTCGAGTTGCTAGCAATTTCTGAAAACTGTTGCTTCCGATTGACAGGACAACTTCAAAAGAAGCCAACTACTTCCAAAATGGCAAAACTACTTCCGACTGATTGCTCACTTCTGAGGGACAGTTTCAGTTCCGATTGCAACTAACTTCTAAGTAACTATCATTGTACAAGTAACAACAAGTAGTGGAGCAACCTTAACTTTATAATATAAGTATTCTCTGTTCAACTACTACAACAATTTTCTTGTGTTGTCCCTTACTTTCTGTATCTAGTTAGAGGATTTAATCGTGGCATGTCACAATTGTAAGATTAATGACTTTAGTATGTCGGAAGAAAAACCCTAGAATAAATAATCACGATAGTTTTCTAGTGTTTGTACCAACTCTTTTTCAACGAACAATTGGTTGTAGCTCTTATTGTAAGACCACTTAGTGTAATGGTTACTAGCATGCTTTTGTATTCTATTTGTAATACTTCTGTGTTGAATCAATTGGTTAACATAGATTTCGCATCTGTGATTCATACGGACAATAATTATGGAGGCTCTAACATCTTGTTGTTGTGCTTAAAAGCTATGTATTTTTTCCTAGATGAGACACTATGGAGTGACCTTTTTACATACTCCCATACCTTTTGACAACAAAAGTGTTATTTCCATCACAAACAATTCAGCGAGGCACTTAAAGACAAAGCTTATTGATATCATGTACCATATTATTCGTGATTAATATACTAACAAGAGACTAATTCAATTGGTCAAAGTTCATACAAACGAACAATACGCAGATCTCTTCATCAAATCATTAGCAAGATTTATGTCAACTCCAGGTGATTTTGGAACCAATATGATGTAGTAAAAGCATATTATATATGAAGAATGTGAAGCATGATGTGGTAAAAGCATACCAAAGATGAAGAAAGGGGTCTTATAAAAGCATGTACATGGAGCTTGCCATACCTAATTCAACAAACGAAAAAAAAATCCTTGATCCAAAGCCTAGCTACATATTGAATTTAATCTATTTAGACATCAATAATAAAGCAAGAGATAAACCATATCATTACCATTTCAATATATATATAACAATGAGACAATATATGATTGTTTTAAAAACTAATAGTATCCAGACAAGTAGCAAACTGTTATAAATCATAATCCCCTTGAACCTCACGAATGTGAGAGGTTGATGCACTAGGTTTGTCTTCACTTTCTACCTCTACATACAAGTGTTTAAGATCTATTGATTAAATTTTAAATTCTCAATTAATTAATAATTTTAAGGGGACGCATAATCACCCTGGGTGCAAAATATGGTGAAATTAACGGGAAATAAATGGAGGGTTTAAATTGGTTGGGAAGGTGATGGTGGTGTGAACACCCGATGAAATTTCATCGGGCAAGGTGAAAACCAAAGAATAAACTGAGTGGTGCCTAAAGAATTTGACCCGCGAAAACTAGGGAACACCACACCCTTGTTTTTATGGAAAACGAGGAAACCTTGGGAATCCTCACAACTATGTCCTCAAAAGGAAATTAATGCCAAAATGGAAAATGAGGGATACTATCATGTCAATACTACCACACACCTGATGTACAACTTAGTGAAGCAACAAAAAATATTAAGGAAGTTTTAGAGTAGAAATTAAGCTTTGTGTTAAGGTTAAACTTCAAGTTCCCCGAATGGTAGGGTACCATCATGGTGCCATATGAGACTATAAAAGTAAATCGCATGGATCATCCTTGTGATAAGTTTCAATTTCATTTTCGTATCTAGGTTTAGAAATTATTTTTGTTCGTATGTTTACACAAAACTTCATTAATAATGATCGTTGGATCTCTTTAGTTAAATATATAAGAAAATTAAAAAAATTACCAAAACCCCTCCCCCACCCACCTCCGCTCCTCTTCTCTAGTCAAAACATTGCATTCATAAAACCGTCGCTACACCCTTTCCCTTGGTCTACGGTCAATGTGCTTTATTAATTCTATAGAAAATATAATTCCATAAGACCACCACAAAATAATTTCCTCATTTCAAAAAGATTAAATCTTTATTTATTATGTTAGGTTTAACTTATTAATTTTCTTGGGTTTTTCGCCACTTAGTTTTCCCCTCGTTTGTTGATTCCCCATGTCTTCATTGCTTCACTCTTATAAAAACCCTTTAGGGAGCATTTGGTTGGAAAGAATAGAATGAAATGAAATAGAATTGAGAAACTAGTATAATTTTCAAGTAAAATTATGTTTGAGTGGGTAATGAAATGTAAAATCTAAGGGAATGTTTCACCTAAAATTCCCTTGGTTGTGAGATTTCAAAATCCTTCCACCTAGAGAGGGAATTTGAAATCTCACAACCAATGGAATTTGAGATGAAACATTCCCTTCGGTTTTACATTTCATTACCTACTCAAACATAATTTTACTTAAAAATTATACTAGTTTCTCAATTCCATTCCATTCCATTCCTTTCCTTCCAACCAAATACTCCTTAGTTTCCCTTTCATTCATCCAAATCATCGATCATATTTTTGTAATTGGAACAAATGTAAAAATTACATGTAAATGAAGAGTAATCCATAATGATAAAACCAATTTTTGTTATAGAAGATGACATTAATTTGTTGATCGTGGTTTTGGGTGTACCTCTGCATTGACATCTGTTACCACATTGGATTTGTGTGTGAAAGTAGTTCCCGCAGTGTGCGGGTAAACAAGGATGTACATTGTGTGTGGGATCGGTTCTAAGTTGATTCAAGGTTAGTTTGGAACATGCAAGAGGTGGTATAAGCATATCGAAGATGAAGAAAGGGAGGTAGTAAAAGCACATCTACATGGAGTCGGCTATCCTAGTTTAGGAAAAGAAAGAAACCTTGATATTAAGGCTAGCTACGGATCTGATCTCTTCGTGCTGACTCAAATTAGTATCCACATAGGAGATAAAGTTATCATGGATATATCAATATATAAAGAATGATGAGACATAACGCTTGTTCTAAAAATCAATAGTACTTATGTAGGTGGTAAACTGTGTTGGTACCAAAAATGAAAAGTCGCTTAAATCCATATAAAGACTTCTGAAGATGATGTATAATCTAGGTGGCTAGAGTCCACAAACCCTAAGGGTGGTTGTATATATACTCTCTTGTTATTCATGCCATAAAGAAAAGCATTCTTCACATCTGACTAATGAGTATGAAAAGAGTGAGATACTAGCTACCAAGCTAGAACAATGCAAATGGTGGCTGGTTTAACACTAGGTTAAATGTCTCATCATAAAAAACATGTACGTTGAGTCTTTCTATGCAATCGAGCTTTATATCTAGCTAAATGTCTATTAGTATTAAGCATGCATTCATATAACCACATCATTCTAATGCTATTATCCCATAGGATCTAGGAACTAGAATTAGTATCCTAATAAGAGAAATGTATTCTTCCTTCATGGTGGCATAATAGTGTGAATCCTATAAGGCATAGGTAAGGGCTCGAGGAAAGCAAGATGCTATTTGATGAAAGTTAAACTTGTCAATTAGTTCGGTAATACTCTATCAGGCTTCGATAGCCATAAGATGATTGTGACAACTCGGAAAAATTTCATGGTTTATATATATGCAAATCTAGTATTTATGCGATTATACAAAATTGTTTCTATATTTTTATTATTATTTGATAATAATATTATTAATAATAAAAATATAAATAACAGTAATAATAATAATAATAATGATATTATTAAAAATAATAATGTTAGTAATGATAATAATAATAATGAAAATATTATTATTTACAAAATTAATTTAATTGATTAAATAAGTCCAGGGACTGATTCTGTAATATTTGAAACATGTTTTAAACCTTAAAACATAAAATAATAAAGTTGTAAAACCCCAGGGACCATTCTGTAATTAATTAAAACCCAACCCCCCTTCCCCGTCGACCTGTTCTCCGGCCGGCCACCGGCGACGATTCCGGCAAGCCCCCAAACAGCTTCAATACTCGACTATAAAATATGAAACCGATCCCAAATGATTCGTAGACAAAAATCGAACACAATGCCCCACAATAATTTGAAAACAAACTGAGTGCGATCGATCTACACCCACGTGAAACTTTCGGCCCCTTTTACAGATCCGAATCGCACTAAAAACTCAACAATGATCGAATTAATTGAACCTAAACAATGCTATAAATACACCTAATCGGTATACACATTCAATTGCAATCGAAACACTCACATTCATCGAATTCGAACTCTTCCTTTTGCGCGACCTGCAACTCAATCGAACTCTATCCTACGAGTTTCAAATCACACAATTAACTTAGGGCTTTTCATCATTTGAGCAATTGGAAACTTCCTGTAAAAGAAATTTGATTATCATCAACATTTTCCACTGGAATCGATCTTGGTGTAGTCGCGGCTTGTTCATCAATTGAACATCATCAATTCGACTCTTTCTGGTAAATTTGAATACACCATTCTGTTCGATTTATCATGGGGAACAAAAGCCCCATGAATCTATGCATTATCATAACCATTTTGATCTTCAATTTGATCGATTTCATTCCTAGGGTTCATGTGATTTGGGGGAAACAGGGTTTAAGATGTTAAAAGGTTTTGGAACTGGGTTCTTGTGCGAATTAGAGCCTTTGGCTCACTGGTTTGTGCGCGGGATAATGGGGAAGAGGTCACGGGTTCGAACCCGGCCCCCCTCCCATTATATTTTTTATGCCTTTTAAAGCATTTTAAAAATATATAAAAATTACCAAAAATTATAAAAATAAATTTTAAAAAAAAACTTCTTTTATTTTAAAAGCTTTTAAATAATTTTCTGTAAAATATTTATTTAAAAACACCTTAAAATAAATTTATAAAATAATATTTAAAAATATCATAAATAACCATTTTTGTAAAAATAGACTTTAAATGATGATTTAAAGTATTAATCCATATTATTTTTAATTATGGATAAATAATAATAATTGTAGAAATTTAATTCTTTAAAAAAATCTTATTTATCTATTTAAATAATTATTACACATGTTATAAATTATTCTCCATATAAAAATGGATTTTTAATAATAAATTAAATCATAAAATTATTAATGGATATTATATTAATCTTGATAATATAAATACAAATTAGATTTTATAAATTTAAATGTTTATAAAATCTTACAAAAATTAAATATAAACTTACGTGTTTAAATGACGTCTACAATTTATTTAGAATATAATGATATGTTAAAATCATTATTAAACTAATTAAATGTTATATAAATCATTAATTATTAAAAATAATAATTAAATGATTTAATGTTTATAACAAATCCCAGAAAACCAAACCCTAGATCAACTGAACACCAGGTTCAAGATCTAACTTATTTAGGTTTTGGATTTGTATCTGCTTGCTTACGTGAAATATAATTCCTTAGCAGGAATTTACTAGCTTGTCAACAACACACAAGGACTGAGGTGAGTTCATAACTATTCCCCTTTTTAATCATTTAAATATTTTGGGGCTGGAATACATGTTGTAATTGAAATTACAAATTTTTTTGTGTATTATGTTAAATAATAATTTGATCACATTTATGATTACATATGGTTATTATGAAAATCCTTCTCTGTATACTGGACTATAAATAAGTAGGGATCTTTTGGATAGTACTATCGGGGAGTGACTTACCCCCACAAAGGTATGGACATGTGATCCATATCAGATGCACAAAGATCTTGTTGTTATTTGGGATGATAGTTTGCATTATAGTTCCACATACAACCCATATGAGGATAAATGTAAAGGAGGATTTGCTCCCTCTGATTTGAAATTATTATGATAATATAATATACACATGAAAAGGATATTAAACTATGGTACATGGACAAATCCTATGTGAAGGACTTGTTGGGCTTGTACATAGTGGGTATGTGGGATAGCGGGTTCACCTTAATAAAAAGGGTTCCGACAGGCTATTCATATACCGGTGAGTAAATTAAACTCACACTTTTACAGTAAATCCTAATTGAGGATAATTGATGATTTATCATTATGTTTTACTTACCTATGAACTCACCAACCCTGTGTTGACACTTGATTTACATGTATTCTCAGGTATCTACTAAGAGCTTATGGACATGCACGTAGGATCATATAAGAGTTCAAGATACCTATTGATTATTATCTGAAATATGATTAAGACATGTTGTCATGAAACAATCTATATTTACTTCCGCTACGCTTAATATTACTCTGAACAATTATTGTAAGGATTATCTAAAATCCATCATATAGATATTTGCATCTCATGTGTAACTACTGTGTTCGATCCTGTTTGTTCACCCCTCCGTGATAAATTCCAGACCCGGAATTGAGGGTGTGACAGATTGGTATCAGAGCCATTGGTTATACTGAGTTAGGGATTGCATCTAGCCTATAGCCACACACAATAGTTGCACAAAGTAAATTGCCTTAGTTAGAGATAGAATAGGATTAAGAAGTTATATGCTTAAACTTAGATAGTTGTTTTCCTAAACATAACTTTGACTCTTTGACTCTTTAACTCTTTTCGATAATTCCTAAACTTATTCTCAACGACATGTGGGATCTACACTTATCATCGTGCCTAAATCAAATTTTTAAAAAAAAAATTCATCAAAGTCTGTGTCTTACAACTTGAAACATGTAATGCTGGAAGAGCGTGATGCCTGTATCTCGAGGTGTTCTGTCTAGGCAAGGTATTCGCATATATCCAAATCAACCGATGGACCTGTTTACCTTACCTGGGAACCCTTGGGATGAGTATCTGCTTATAGGTACGCATGTCTTCAACAAAGTTGTGATTGACTCAATACTTTGATTAGTCAACGTACTCGCTTTGATTTACGAATCAAACGATTACCCCTAGAACATCTCATTGCTATTATGCCAAATTCTCAATTGTCGTTTTCATGATTTCCATGAAAATTCTTAATGATACTTCAGAATGGCTTCTCGTCCAATCCGTTCATGGTCTAGAAACTCTGGCCGTAAGATTTCTGCTATTGTAGCACGTGAAGTTACTACAGTCATATACAAGTCTTTAAGGCAAATAGGTCAAATTACCTTCATATGTTCCGTTTGGTAATCTAAGCTACGCTTGTCCTAACCTAAAGCGAGACTTGTTTCCTTAGTACTCGTGCCTTGCCGAATTTAATCGAAAAACCCAGTTTTCTTAAATTCCCATCTGTCCTATAGTAATTGTCCATACTTTGAATATTTGATATAAAATGCATCTATTGAATATGTCAAAGTGTGAATTCTCATCAAACAATCTCATGATAGATGGACGCACCAGCGGGCAGAGGCAGAGGTAGAGGACGCGCCAGAAGAACTGTCCCAATAGGGATGACTCCTGAAGAAATACAAGCCTTGGTCAATCAAGGTGTTGCTGCAGCCCTTGCCACTCAGGCTGCTCAGAATGGTCATCACTATTCATATAAAAAGTTCCTAGACTGCAAACCAGATATCTTCACTGGAGCAGAAGGGGCCATTGGTCTCATAAGGTGGTTCGAGAAATGTGAATCCATCTTCGCTATATCTGAATGTCCTGATGAGAGTAGGACCAAATATGCCTCCGGAGCCTTGAGTGGAGCTGCACTCTCGTTCTGGAAGACAGAAGTTTCAAGGCTTACTCTCTCCCTAGCCAATGCTATGGCTTGGGAGGAATTCAAACAACTGATGATGGAAGAATTCTGTCCGAGAGAAGAAGTACAAAGGTTTGAAACCGATTGCTGGAACCACAAAATGGTGGGATCTGAAATTGAAAAGTATACCACCGAAAATCATGAGTACGCAACTTTGTGTCCTCATATGATGGAACCTGCTCACAGAAGAATTGAAGGCTATATCCGTGGACTGTCGCCAGTCATTCAATCTATGGTCACTTCCTCCAACCCAACTTCAATCCAACAGGCCATTAGGATAGCTCATAAGCTGACTAATAAGGCTGTGGCTCAGGGGAAGTTACCACCAAGACACAAGGGTAAGGGTGTTGCTGCTGAAAGCTCGGGGAAGAGAAAGTTTGAAGATGCTAAAGACAGTGAAAGTCAAGGTACAAGCAAGAAGCAAGATCAGAAAAAGCCCCATGACAATCAGGGTATTCCGCCTAGATGCCAGAGGTGTAGCAAGCGTCACCATGGCAAGTGTACTGCAATCATCTGCTACAAATGCAACAAGAGGGGGCACACTGCTCCTGAATGTAGAGCCAAGACTCAAGACCAAGGAAAGAAGGATGGTAATCAGCAGAATGGTGGAAAGAAGGAAGTTATTTGTTTCAGATGTGAAGAAAAGGGTCATATTGCTAAAGACTGCACTGGGGAAAAGAAAGATACAGCC
Organism: Flaveria linearis; assembly: GCA_024085815.1. Lineage (NCBI taxonomy): Eukaryota > Viridiplantae > Streptophyta > Magnoliopsida > Asterales > Asteraceae > Flaveria > Flaveria linearis. The sequence goes on along the minus strand of CM044007.1, from coordinate 69,627,785 downwards.
AAGGGCAGAGCCTTCGTGATTGGCAAAGGTGAGGCTCTAAAAGACCCTAACGTTATTATGGGAAAATTTTTGGTGAATAATGTTTATGCCATAGTATTATTTGACACGGGAGCTGATAGAAGCTTCGTATCTAATACTTTCTATAAGCACTTGAATGTAGAACCTGTATCCCTAGATGAGCCATATGTTGTAGAAGTAGCAAATGGTAAATCCTTGACCGCATCACAAATCCTGAAAAATTGTACATTAGACTTATCAGGTCATATCCTACCAATAGACCTCATGCCCATTACTTTGGGAAGCTTCGATGTGGTAGTTGGTATGGATTGGCTATCCAAAAACTCCGCAGAAATTATCTGTAAAGACAAAATGATTCGCATCCCCTACCAAATGATGAAGTCCTGTGTGTGGAGGGAGATAAGACTGGTGTCATGATGGGAGTTATTTCTTACTTGAAGGCTCAAAAGTGTCTTCGAAAAGGACATACTGCTATCCTAGCCTTAGTCACTGACAAAGATAAGGAGGAAAGGAAGATTGAAGATGTACCCGTCGTCAGGGAATTTCCTGAAGTGTTTCCTGATGAACTGCCTGGGTTGCCCCCTAAAGAGAGGTCGAGTTTTCAATCGAGTTAGTACCTGGAGCTACACCTATAGCTCGGGCACCATACCGTCTCGCACCTTCTGAATTAAAAGAACTATCTGACCAGCTTAGGGAACTCCTTGATAAAGGATTCATCCGACCTAGCTCGTCACCATGGGGAGCACCAGTGTTATTTGTGAAGAAGAAAGACGGAACCTTCAGAATGTGCATTGACTATCGAGAACTGAACAAAGTGACGATCAAGAACCGTTATCCCTTGCCACGTATTGACGACCTATTTGATCAACTGCAAGGTTCAAGCATCTACTCCAAGATAGATCTTAGAAGCGGATATCATCAACTGAGAGTCAGGATGAAGTTATTATGAAGACGGCTTTCAGAACGCGATACGGTCACTTTGAATTCACAGTCATGCCGTTTGGGCTAACAAATGCACCTGCCGTATTCATGGATCTCATGAATCGTGTATGCAAGCCTTATCTAGACAAGTTTGTCATTGTCTTCATTGATGACATCTTGATCTATTCCAAAATGAGCATGAGCATGAAAAACATCTGAGATTGGTCCTTGAACTACTAAAGAGAGAGGAGCTCTATGCTAAGTTCTTGAAATGTGATTTCTGGCTTAAAGAAGTTCAATTCCTTGGTCATGTGATCGATGCTAAAGGAATTCATGTAGACCCAGCTAAAATTGAATCCATCAAAAGTTGGCCTACACCTTCTAATCCAACGGAAATTAGACAATTTCTGGGACTAGCCGGCTATTATAGGAGATTTATCGAGGGATTCTCCAAGATAGCTCGACCATTGACCATGCTTACCCAAAAGGGGATAGCATATCATTGGGGGTTCAAGCAAGAGGCTGCTTTCCAAACACTGAAACAGAAGTTGTGCAGTGCACCTATATTGTCCCTACCCGACGGTATTAAAGACTTTGTAGTCTACTGTGATGCTTCTGTTCAGGGACTGGGATGTGTTTTGATGCAACGCGACAAAGTCATAGCTTATGCATCAAGACAGTTAAAGGCTCATGAGAAGAACTATGCAACTCATGACCTAGAACTGGGAGCTGTTGTGTTTGCCCTTAAATTATGGAGACATTACTTGTACGGTACTAAGTGCACTATTTATACCGATCACAAGAGTCTTCAACACCTGTATAATCAAAAGGAGCTGAACATGAGGCAGAGGAGGTGGCTTGAACTATTAAACGATTATGATTGTGCCATCAAGTACCATCCCGGTAAGGTAAATGTTGTGGCTGATGCTTTGAGTAGGAAAGAACATATGAAGCCTCGTAGAGTACGAGCTCTACAACTTACCATTCAAAGCAACCTGCCGGCACAAATTTTGAACGCTCAGACTGAAGCCCTGAAAGAAGGGAACATTAAAGATGAAAACCTTCGAGGGCTGGACCAACAGTTTGAAGTTCATTCGGATGGGATACGCTTTATAGCAGGAAGGATTTGGGTACCCCTATACGGGAATTTGAGGAGCTTGATCATGGATGAAGCCTACAAGTCTAGGTACTCTATCCACCCAGGTGCAGATAAGATGTATTACGACTTGAAGCTTGTTTATTGGTGGCCAAGAATGAAGGCAGATATTGCGACCTATGTCTCAAAGTGTTTGACTTGTTCCAAAGTCAAGGTCGAATACCAAAAGCCTTCAGGAATGTTGACCCAACCAGAAATTCCCGTGTGGAAGTGGGAAATGATAACCATGGATTTCATCACTGGTTTACCCAAATCTCAAATGGGCAATGACACCATTTGGGTTATCGTTGACCGTCTCACCAAATCAGCTCATTTCATACCCATCCGTGAGAAAGACAAGATGGAGAAGCTTGCAAGGGTGTACATCAAAGAAATTATCTCTAGACACGGAGTGCCAGTGTCTATTATCTCTGATCGTGATGCACGGTTTACATCAATCTTCTGGGGTAAGCTTCAGAAAGCTCTAGGCACTCGCCTAGATATGAGCACAGCCTATCACCCTCAAACTGATGGTCAAAGTGAAAGAACCATACAGACTCTTGAGGATATGCTTAGGGCTTGTGTTATTGACTTTGGAAAGAACTGGGAAGGTCATTTACCTTTGGTAGAGTTCTCATATAACAATAGCTATCATTCAAGCATCAAGGCGGCACCATTCGAGGCCTTATATGGACGTAAATGTAGATCACCGCTTTGCTGGGCAGAAGTTGGAGATAGTCAACTTACTGGTCCGGAGTTGATCTTTGAAACTCATGAGAAAATTGTCCAGATAAGAGAACGTATGGCTGCTGCCAGGGATCGCCAGAAAAGCTATGCTGATAAACGCCGTAAGCCACTGGAATTTCAGGAAGCAGATAAAGTTTTGCTAAAGGTATCTCCCTGGAAGGGAGTTATACGCTTTGGAAAACAAGGGAAATTGAACCCTCGCTACGTGGGACCTTTTGAAATTGTCAGAAGGATCGGCCCAGTAGCCTATGAATTAAATCTACCTGCTGAACTTGGTGGTGTGCATAATGTGTTTCACGTATCTAATCTAAGGAAGTGTTTATCCGATGAATCACTTGTTGTGCCTTTAGAGGAACTGCAAGTAGATGAGAAACTCAGGTTTATCGAGGAACCAGTTGAAATCATGGATAAAGAAGTTAAACAACTTAAGCATAGCAAGATTCCGATTGTCAGAGTTCGGTGGAACTCCCGGCGTGGTCCTGAGTTCACTTGGGAACGAGAGGACGAAATGATGCGTAAGTATCCCAACCTGTTCAAGAATGTTGCCAGTACTTCTTAATTTTCGGGACGAAAATTCCTGTAACAGGGGGATGATGTGACAACTCGGAAAAAATTCATAGTTATATATATGCAAATCTAGTATTTATGCGATTATACAAAATTGTTTCTATATTTTTATTATATTTGATAATAATATTATTAATAATAAAATATAAATAACAGTAATAATAATAATAATAATAATGATATTATTAAAAATAATAATGTTAGTAATGATAATAATAATAATGAAAATATTATTATTTACAAAATTAATTTAATTGATTAAATAAGTCCAGGGACTGATTCTGTAATATTTGAAACATGTTTTAAACCTTAAAACATAAAATAATAAAGTTGTAAAACCCCAGGGACCATTCTGTAATTAATTAAAACCCAACCCCCTTCCCCGTCGACCTGTTCTCCGGCCGGCCACCGGCGACGATTCCGGCAAGCCCCCAAACAGCTTCAATACTCGACTATAAAATATGAAACCGGTCCCAATGATTCGTAGACAAAAATCGAACACAATGCCCCACAATTTGAAAACAAACTGAGTGCGATCGATCTACACCCACGTGAAACTTTCGGCCCCTTTTACAGATCTGAATCGCACTAAAAACTCAACAATGATCGAATTAATTGAACCTAAACAATGCTATAAATACACCTAATCGGTATACACATTCAATTGCAATCGAAACACTCACATTCATCGAATTCGAACTCTTCCTTCTGCGCGACCTGCAACTCAATCGAACTCTATCCTACGAGTTTCAAATCACACAATTAACTTAGGGCTTTTCATCATTTGAGCAATTGGAAACTTCCTGTAAAAGAAATTTAATTATCATCAACATTTTCCACTGGAATCGATCTTGGTGTAGTCGCGGCTTGTTCATCAATTGAACATCATCAATTCGACTCTTTCTGGTAAATTTGAATACACCATTCTGTTCGATTTATCATGGGGAACAAAAGCCCCATGAATCTATGCATTATCATAACCATTTGATCTTCAATTTGATCGATTTCATTCCTAGGGTTCATGTGATTTGGGGAAACAGGGTTTAAGATGTTAAAAGGTTTGGAACTGGGTTCTTGTGCGAATTAGAGCCTTTGGCTCACTGGTTGTGCGCGCGATAATGGGGAAGAGGTCACGGGTTCGAACCCGGCCCCCCTCCCATTATTTTTTATGCCTTTTAAAGCATTTTAAAAAATATAAAAATTACCAAAAATTATAAAAATAATTTTAAAAAAAACTTCTTTATTTTAAAAGCTTTTAAATAATTTTCTGTAAGATATTTATTTAAAAACACCTTAAAATAAATTTATAAAATAATATTTAAAAATATCATAAATAACCATTTTTATAAAAATAGACTTTAAATGATGATTTAAAGTATTAATCCATATTATTTTAATTATGGATAAATAATAATAATTGTAGAAATTTAATTCTTTAAAAAATCTTATTTATCTATTTAAATAATTATTACACATGTTATAAATTATTATCCATATAAAAATGGATTTTTAATAATAAATTAAATCATAAAATTATTAATGGATATTATATTAATCTTGATAATATAAATACAAATTAGATTTTATAAATTTAAATGTTTATAAAATCTTACAAAAATTAAATATAAACTTACGTGTTTAAATGACGTCTACAATTATTTAGAATATAATGATATGTTAAAATCATTATTAAACTAATTAAATGTTATATAAATCATTAATTATTAAAATAATAATTAAATGATTTAATGTTTATAACAAATCCCAGAAAACCAAACCCTAGATCAACTGAACACCAGGTTCAAGATCTAACTTATTTAGGTTTTGGATTTGTATCTGCTTGCTTACGTGAAATATAATTCCTTAGCAGGAATTTACTAGCTTGTTAACAACACACAAGGACTGAGGTGAGTTCATAACTATTCCCCTATTTAATCATTTAAATATTTTGGGGCTGGAATACATGTTGTAATTGAAATTACAAATTATTTTTGTTTATTATGTTAAATAATAATTTGATCACATTTATGATTACATATGGTTATTATGAAAATCCTTCTCTGTATACTGGACTATAAATAAGTAGGGATCTTTTGGATAGTACTATCGGGGAGTGACTTACCCCCACAAAGGTATGGACATGTGATCCATATCAGATGCACAAAGATCTTGTTGTCATTTGGGATGACTGTTTCTGTAGTGAGAAGGCAGATGTGCACTTTATATAGTTTGCATTATAGTTCCACATACAACCCATATGAGGATAAATGTAAAGGAGGATTTGCTCCCACTGATTTGAAATTATTATGATAATATAATATACACATGAAAAGGATATTAAACTATGGTACATGGACAAATCCTATGTGAAGGACTTGTTGGGCTTGTACATAATGGGTATGTGGGATAGCGGGTTCACCTTAATAAAAAGGGTTCCGAGAGGCTATTCATATACCGGTGAGTAAATTAAACTCACACTTTTACAGTAAATCCTAATTGAGGATAATTGATGATTTATCATTATGTTTTACTTACCTATGAACTCACCAACCCTGTGTTGACACTTGATTTACATGTATTCTCAAGTATCTACTAGGAGCTTATGGACATGCACGTAGGATCATATAAGAGTTCAAGATACCTATTGATTATTATCTGAAATATGATTAAGACATGTTGTCATGAAACAATCTATATTTACTTCCGCTACGCTTAATATTACTCTGAACAATTATTGTAAGGATTATCTAAAATCCATCATATAGATATTTGCATCTCATGTGTAACTACTGTGTTCGATCCTGTTTGTTCATCCCTCCGTGATAAATTCCAGACTCGGAATTTAAGGGTGTGACAATGATTATGGATGGCAGTCATGACCTGAGGTGGTTACAACGAGAGCTATTAGGAAACGTAGAGCTAGTGGGATAGTGAGCAGGTGAGTTGGGGTAAGGGAAGAAAAGTGCATATGGTAATGATGGCACCCTGATTATGAATGGGTCGGGAATTTGAGGCTCCATAACTCGTCAAGAGATAAGGGAATGGTCGACGGAGGAATCAAGAAACTCATATGATTAGAGATAATAATTTTCCTAATGTAAAAATCATACCATCGATAGCCATCATGCTAAGATGGATAAGTAAAGAAGACACAAGGAGAAGTTGTATGGGTAGTTTGTATAGAAGAAACATGTAGGTAACAACGGCATCCAAACATGCGAAGTTGAGAGTGGAGAGATGGTTTATTGAATAACATGGTTAAAGGTTTGTCATTATTAAGGTAGAAGGAAGAACACTAAGAAGTATGTAGGATTCCACATCGATAAGAACAAATTAAGTGGTGCTAGTACTAAATATAGAATTGAGGTTACATGTGTCTAAAGTGATACGTGTGGTATCTCCAAATCTTTATGCCACCCAGACTGTAAAACCTATGAAAACTCCCAAAGAACAGTAACACACGATCTCAATCTTGTGAACGCGGAATATAAACAAGATTGGAGTAGAAGAAGAATGAATTGAATCACAAAAGATGATATTTGATTGATAAAGAGAAACCTATAAAAGGTCTTGTGCGATTTCGCACAGATACAATGATAATGAATGAAAAGCTTAATTACAAAACGAAAACTAGCTATTTATACTAAACATAGAGTTCTCGCGCGAGATCCCTTTCGCGTGGATCAAGCTTTCGCGCGGCTGCAGTCTTTCGCGTGGTCTGCGACTCGCATGGATCTGGTCTTTCGCTCTGGTAGCTTCTCGCGTGACTTCTTTTTGTCGCGTGGATCTGGTTATCGCACAGTATGTTTTGCCGAGCCTTGATTTATCTTCTACAATCTCCCCCTAGGCTCGGTGAAACATAATCAATCAAAGTCAACATTAGCCTTCAGGTAAGAGCCAGCATAAGCATACCATTTATTCCTCAGGATCCGGTCAATCATCCATACATACTGGCAAGATAGAAAGTAAACAGACTCATCAGCTGAGATAGGGCAGTGTAACAGCTTGGATAAGTCGTCTTTGCCAAACTTCATTAAGTCTGCTGGATCAATGATTCGATAAGACTTGTCTATACATTTGATCACAGCGTGACCGGAATCCTTTTCACATCTCCAGGATAGAAGTTGCTTCAAAGAGTTTGGAGGAACTGGAGCATGCACAGGGACTTTTCTGATAAATTTAGGATGTTGATAGATTCGTATCTTCATTGGAGCTTAGTATTTTCATCAATTCGTGTTGAGTCATCTATCAACTTCGATTTTGCAGTCTTAAAGTCTTTGAAATTTGTGCGCATCTCCCTTCTTATCATGGATCTTATGAGCTCAGCTTCACTGTGATTACTTTCATTGAAGAATGGAGCTTTGCCCATAGAGTATAAATCAGCAGCACGTAAAGTATGGAAGTCTTGTGTGCTCTTTAGATAATCAATTTCTCCATTTCTTCTCTTTATAACATACATTCTTTTCTCACCATCATAAGCCCAGCTAATAACGTGAGACATGTCACCATACTTTTGTTTTGGCTTAGATATAAATAAAAAGTGAGCTTCAGTAGGTGGTGGTGGTGCTTTGAATTGCAAACCTCCTCTAGTGTATAGGGCAATCTGACCAGTAGTATCTGTCTTTGTAGTATCAGTAGGAGTTTCACCACTCACAGTCTCTGTAGGAATTTCTCCTTCTTCAAGATTAATGTCCTTGAATAATTCCTGAAGATTGTTGCCAAAAATATCTGTGTATTCAGTTTGTTCCTCCAGATCTTCAAAATATCAAGTTCTTCTTCAACAGTTTCAGATGAAGTTGTTGAAAAGAATATAATTCCTTTTCATACACACTTTCTGTGGCAGGGTCTATTGGATCATATCCTTCTGGATTACTAACACTTGGTCTATCGACATTATCAGTGTTAGTCTCTCCAGTAGGACTTGAAGAAGAACCTGTAACATTACCACCATCTCCACCATCATCTCCACCATCATCTCCACCATCATTTCCATCATCATCTCCACCATCATTATCATCACCATTATCATCTTCATCGTCATTCTCATCATCTTCATCCTCATCATCATCAGAATCAGCATAATCAACTAACTCTTCATCCTCATGTTCATGAATAATAGGCATAGACACCATGTGTTCCGGCTCAACGAAAGCAGTAGATGTGTAAGCCTCGGTGATAGGTACTTCAGATGAAACTGGAACATCTTCAGTAGTGCTACCACTTTGCTGTACAGTGGATGCTTGTGCTTCGTTGACCGTTTCCTTCTCAAGAACAGTATCAGTAGGAGGTGGACTAGGAGAGCGTCTACTTGATTCACCAATTACTGTAGTAGACCTTATGATAGGAGGCTGATGAAAATAAGTTTGTGAAATGAATTCTCTCAGCTCGTTTAGTTGTCTCTCCAATCCAGAAGAGTAGTCAAATATGCTCTTCATTTGTTGCTCAAGAGATGCCATCGAGTGTCTTTGATTGCTGAGTCGAGATGAATCATGGTTATCTGATTAGACTTTTCTTCATTACTTTTCTTCAACTCAGCAATCAATTTCATATTTTCAAAATTTTCCTTCTCCATGTTCTTTATTCTTTCTTCCAACGTGATAGAACCTGGAGTGCTTGTTGATTCTTCTCTCCTCTGAAACTCAGGAGGAGTATTCAACAGTGTATCTACATCAAACTCCAAATTCTCCTGATGAGGAGGTGTAGAGAAACCAGAAACAGGAACATTAGATGCTCCAGAACAGGAACTGTTTCTGTTTCAGGACTAACAGTAGTCGTATCAACATGAGATTCTTCCCTCGTGATCACATTTGCAGGTGATCTCTGAACTTCAGAAGAAGTGGTCTGATCAGCCTCTGTAATAACCACTTGTGTTCGTGGTTTCCTGGGAATAATACCACCACGACCTCTCTTTCTCGATGGGAGGTCTCTTCTTTTTGCCATTCGTTTGCGTCGTGATGATGTACTAGGAGACTCTTCCGGGACATAATCAGTGTCCCTGTCTTCCTTACTTGGGCGAGATGATGTTGGAGTAGAAGGGTTGGATCAGTCTGAATCACATAAGGAACATTCCCTATCTGATCACTAACAGTATCGGAACTAGAAGCAGAATGAACAACTTCTTCCGTTCCTCCTTCATGTGTAGGTTCATCTTCAAAAAGCTTTTCAATCTCTTCATCAATATTTTCTCTAGTAGAGGAAGTAGAAGCCCCAGCTTGTGCCTCATCAGTATGAGCACCACCTTCACCAAACTCATCGATATTTTCTTCAATCTCAGAAAATCTTCCAATCTTGGCAAAACTTTCACCAGAGCATTTGTTGCCTCTGGCTCCAGTTAGATGTGAGAAAATCTCCTTCTTCACAGTTTGTACAACATACTTAGGAGATCTCTGAGTAGCAAGCTCAGGATAAGCATCATTTATCACCAACTGGATAAATCTCGGATACATAATGAACTTCTTTCCAGGATTTGCTGTAGCATTCTTTACCATCTCCTGAAATATAACCCCAGATATGCTAAAGGGAATGTCATCAACCAATGAAACTAGTAATGAGCCAAACACTGCACTCAAGCTATCCATCCCAGCCTTGAGGTTGCTCAGACAGTGAATCACCACATGAAATAAGTATTTCCAGTACGGTGGTAACCATTTCTTCTCAAGACTTGGATATCTGTACTCGTATCCCATACGAGTCAAGCAATCAATCACAGTGTCATCATCAAGTCTAGTTGGTGTGCTCCTTCTTGATCATCGAATAGAAGAACTCGGTTCAGGATGGACTGAGAAACTGTCACTCGTTTGTCCTTCACAGTAGCCGTGATAATCTGTTTTTCCTGCTTGGTCCTTTTCCAGAGCAGCAGTGCTCCAGAAAGAATCTATGAGCTCAGAATAAATAGCAGGATCAGCTGATATAGCATAGACAATACGAGAGTTCTTCAAGCCTTCGATCATAGAATGAAATAGTTCCTTTCCTTCCGGAACCTCGTCCAGATAAGCAACACAATTATGATTCTGTTAAAGATCATTTGTGCCATCTGCATTGTCAAATAAGAACAAAATTAGAACACTCTTGAAAATAACTTAATATGCATATAGATTTTAACACTTAAAACATTTAGCTTTTAAGGTCTTATTATTAGAAAATTTTATCACTTAGAAAATTTTTCATTTCAAGGCTTAGTCACATGTGAGTACATGTAATTCACTTATGATTTTATCAAAAGTTATAAGTGAGAAATCCATGTACGACAACAACAGAATCAACACTTACAAACATTTTAGAATTTTTCTGTCACGCGAAACAACTCATGCGAAACTAATCAGTATGCGAAATGACAAACTCATGCGAAATTCAACAATTCTTGCGAAAAATGATTTCACCGATAAACCCTTGTCACGCGAATTAGTTTACACGCGATAAGCTTTCTCAAGCGATTCCCTTTTCGCAACTGTTCAGTTCCTGGTGCGATTCGCACAACCCAACTTCAAATTAACCTTTCAAAATCGATTTTAATCCATGAAATGCATATCATTGCTGTCGCCTAGATCTATTAGGTTAATTTCATTCATCATTTCATCATTTAAGTCCATTTATTTAGATTTTAATTCAAGTTGTTAAGTTCCCTTAACATTGTTCTTCTACAGTAACCAAATCAAACTGTGTATACCTTCAAAATCACACTATGCACGTACTAGAATGAGATGTGAATCAAACTATCAGATTAGGAGCGAAATGGTGTATGCGATAGAAGATTTCGGACGATGTGCGAAAATGCTTTTCGGGTGAAGTTTGAGCGAAAAGTGGGTTTGTCTAGAACATTGTGCCTTTTATACCTCAACCGTATCACGCGAAAACAAGTTCGCGAACCACCCTTTTCGCGTGACTTTCCTTGTCGCACAAACAATTATTTTTCAAAATTTTTCAAAATTTTCAAATGTTTTCAAAGTTTTTCATAGTATTCTTATGTTTCAAACTTTTCAATCCTTTTATTTTCAAGACTTATGTCAACATAAATGTTATTTACCAAGTGATTAATTAACTTAATGAATCTTCAATTTTCAAATTTTTCTTATTATTTCTTTGTCCTAAAATAAACACTATAAAAGTGAAATAAAAAACAACACTTATATACAAATAACAAAAGAATGAAAACAATTGAAGAATCAAGATAGCTTTGCTTGTATTGTAAGAATTTTCATAATGAGATCATATAGTTCTTGTCAAGTTAAGACTCTGTCCAGCTTTATTTAAAATAACTGGTTAAGTTGATTGTCATATATTTAGTCCTTTTAAACTTATACTTCAGGTTTTACTCAGACACATAATGAGTGATATATATATCATGTTTTGTGTTAATTTGATATAAGTCAGTGGATCCCACAATCAGAACTTCTGTAGAATTATATTATCCTTCAAGACACTATTGAGATTTCAAGTCACCCAATTGACTTAAACCATGCATTGATGATCAGTGATACCATTTATTGTAATCCTAAATATAACTATTTGAGCATAACTAGCCTGAGAATATTTCATAACCCGGAATATTAACAAGTTTAAGGACTTACTGACAGCCATCCGGACTTACGTCTGCCCTCTCAAGATGTTTAGGACTTACAAGCCATCCGGACTTACATGCCCATCTTTCGATTTTCCTTCCAAAGTTAAAAACTATTCTCAAAATCAGAAAATATTACCATATAGTATGTATGTCATATAGACATATCTTTGATTTGTTGTGCTTCTTGGCATCTTTTATCCTATATGGCCTTTTCCTTTTGGCATCTTTTTTGCTCAATTATTTTCTTTTTGTATTTTTCCCCTTTTATTTCTTTTTGTATTTTTATCTTTTGTATATATATATATAGTTATGATAATCACTGAATCAATCATATACAGGCTTGAGTATGACAAGATTATATCTCTCAGTCTGTGTTAGAACATTTTTGACACATAATCCTGATATGTTCCCCACTGAATCATATTTCGTTAATTCAAGTGTAATCACTCAATTATGATCTTTTCATTTCTGAAAGCAAAGCCTATCGACATATCAAACATAATCCAAGTATATTCGTATTTAAGCCTTTGAAAGTACTTATATTCTTTTGAACTTTGTAATATCATTTCTCATTTAAGCATGAAAATTTCTTCTTTTTGATTTTGGCAATCCTTTGATCTTAACTCCCCTAAGACCAAAAATATTTTTCAGAACTTGCTTTTCTAATTTTCTCCCCCTAAAATTGTGATTGTCCTTTTAAGAAAAGAAACAATTGCAATTTATTCATTATTAAAAACTGAAAAATCTTTTGTGAAGATTCATAAAACCAATTTATCCAAAGTTAATCATTCCCAATGATTGCACTAGAAATCAAATCGAGAATGATCAAACGCCTTGGTAAATAAATCAGCTATATTTTCAGTTGACGGCACTTGTTTAAGATGAATAAGTTTACGATCAAAACAGTCGCGGATAAAATGTATGCGGATGTCTATGTGTTTAGTTTTTGAGTGTTGGATGGGATTTTTCACGATGTTTAAAACTGCCGTGTTATCACACCAAATTGGTGTGTCATAATGTTGAGACCATAATCGAGAAGTTGTTGCTGAATCCAGACAAGCTGGGAACAACAACTCGAAGCAGCCACATATTCAGCTTCGGCAGTGGATGTAGAGACAGTGTTCTGCTTTTTACACTGCCAAGAAATGAGTCGGTTGCCCAAGAATTGACATCCTCCTGTGGTCGATTTCCTGTCTAAATTACAACCACCATAATCACTGTTAGTATAAGCAAATAAATTAAAATCGGAATTTCGAGGATACCAAAGACCAAGTTTGGGTTGACCCTTGAGATACTTGAAAATCCTCTTGACAGCTTTCATGTGTGATTCCTTTGGATCACTTTGATAGCGGGCACACTGACAAACAGGAACATAACATCCGGCCTGCTTGCAGTGAGATACATAAGGAACCAATCATTGATCTGTAAAGATGCTGATCAACTGATTCTCCTAATGGATCTGGAGTAAGAGTAGGACGAAAAGCCATTGGAGTTGGAGCTACTTTGGAGTCTAGAAACTTGTATTTCTCAAGAATTATCTGAACATACTTTTCTTGATGAATGAGAATACCAGTCTCAGATTGAGTAACCTGAATACCCAAGAAAAATGAAATTTCTCCAAGTGAACTCATCTCAAACTTCTTCTTCATCACTTCTTCGAACTCCGTGCACATACTATCATTTGTGGAGCCAAAAAAATATCATCGACGTAGATTTGAACCAAAATGATATCATCGCCTGATTTTCGGATGAATAAGGTTTGATCAATTGCACCTCTTGAATAACCATTTGCAAGCAAATGTTCAGTCAGAGTTGCATACCAAGCACGAGGTGCTTGATGTAAACCATATAAAGCCTTATCCAACTTGTAAACATAATCAGGATGATCTGGGTCTTCAAATCCAGGAGGCTGACAAACATAAGTTTCCTCCTTCATTTCTCCGTATAAAAACGCAGTCTTAACATCCATCTGGTACACCTTGATGTTCATGAATGAGGCAAAGGCTAAGAAAATGCGTATTGCTTCTAGTCTTGCAACTGGAGCATACACTTCTTCATATCTAAGCCTTCAACTTGATAAAATCCCTGCACCACAAGGCGTGCTTTATTTCTAACTATAACACCCTTTTCATCCGTCTTATTCCTAAAAATCCACTTTGTTCCAATCGGAAGCTTATCTTTTGGTAGTTCAACAAGATGCCAAACATTGAGCTTCTTGAATTGCATCAACTCATCTTGCATTGCTTCTATCCAGCTGTTTTCTTTAAGTGCCATTTCCACATTCTTGGGCACTGTTTGTGATAGAAAGCAAGCATACAAACATGTATTGATTGCTCCTGATCGACTTCTGGTAACTACACCTTCGTGCAACGGACCAATGATTGCTTCAGTTGGATGAGTTTTATGTATTCTCAATTGAGGAATCTCATCTGCAACCATTCCATCTTCCAAATTTGTAATATGTTCAACATTATCAAGAACTTCTTCAGTATGTTGAGATAGAGGCACATTAGTTTCATCAATTGTGTCATCTGAAATATGAGTTTCAGAAGCAGTTGACACATTTGGAGACTCATCAAATGGAACCTGAATGATCTCTATCGGTGTGTGTATAGTGTCTGAAGAAGATGAAGATAATGGAGAACTCAACGATTCTTCCAGCTCCTGAGTAGGAATTTGTTCTGAAGAAATATCTAAAGACTCCGAACAGGCAGATACTGGCACAGAAGCTGTCGGAATATCTTTGGATGATGAAGCAGTAGCAGAATCATCAGATATCAAAGAAGGAAGTTCCTCAACTATTTGGTTATCCAAGGTGATTGATTGAGAATTAGAATCTGCAGATGAAGATTTAGAAATATTAAAATTTATAACAAGATTCATAATCATAAACCCATGAAGGAGCTGAACCTGCATCAGTTATGTTAAGTTCGTGCCAATCAATGTTAAATGACTCGATTATTTGTCTAGTTCTTTTATTATAAACACGATATGCACCCTTATTGGCAGCATATCCCACAAAGTAACATTCATCAGCCTTTTCAGAAAATTTTGAAGATAATTCGGTTGTATGTAACAAAGTGCACAACAACCAAGGCTTTAAAATATTTAACTTTGGGTTTGTGATTATAAAAGATTTCATAAGGGTCTTATTTAATCTTTTGTTGATTATACACGATTCTGAACATAACATGCAGTATTTACTGCTTCTGCCCAGAAGAACAAAGGTAATTTGGCAGCAGAGATCATTGTTCTAGCAGCTTCAATTAATGTCCTATTTCTTCTTTCTGCAACCCCATTCTGTTTGGAGTGCCAGCAGCACTGAATTGTCTGGCAATTCCCTTGGATTCACAAACTCATTCAGAGTTTGATTGCAAAACTCTGTTCCGTTGTCACTTCTGATGCATTTTACCTTTTTCTCAGTCTGATTCTCCACCAAAGTAATGAACTTGATCAAGAGGTGTGGAGTTTCATCCTTAGATGCTAGAAAAACACCCAAGTAAATCTAGAAAAGTCATCAGTAACAACCAAACAATAAGATCTTCGACCCAAACTTAGAACACTTACTGGACCAAAAAGATCCATGTGTAAGAGTTGTAAGATTGATTCGACTGAGTTGTGTGCAACTGGTTTGTGAGGAAGTTTATGTTGTTTACCTTTTGAACATGACAAACAATGTTCAGTTAAATGATATCTTTTTCAGGTAAACCAATTACATGATTTTCCACGTACAAGTTTATTCATGTTTTTAAGATTGACATGTCCTAATCGACGATGCCATAACATGGAATCATTCTCCGAGGCTTTGGATAATAAGCAAGAGGCTGTTACCAAAGAATTAGAACAATGCATATCAAGAAGATATGTGTCATTGTCTCTCGGAGTCCTCATCAAAACCCATTCTTCTGGAACAACAAAACCTGGTTTTAATATTAAGCATTCGTTATTAGTAAAGTGTGTTGAATAATGTTTGTCACAGATTTGAGACACACTTAGCAGGTTATGTTTTAATTCCTCAACAAAATTAACATTTTCAAAACTCAGGACGCCATTTGTAACTGTACCCCGTTTTGTAATTCGTCCTCCTCTATCTCCTGCAAATATCACTCTTCCTCCGTTGTATGATTGCACATCTTGTAGTAATGATAAGTTACCAGTCATATGTCTTGAACAACCGCTATCAACATGCCATAGACTGTCAGTAGCCTTTCGCGGTTGTCCCTGCATTAGTAACAAAATTACTTAGATTTTGGTACCCAAGTCAAACATGACTTGAGCACTTCTGAGTTGCAGTAAGACAAAATGATTTGAGATTATTATATTTTGTTTGCACATCATCTTTTTATTTATGCTTTTAGGCTTGACATTTTCTTTTATGTCATTGGTCAAATTCTTATCCCGTTTGACATTAAACTCTTTAGCAACCTTTGATTTCATATTATTTGATAATTTTCCACGAGTGAAAATAATTTCTATTATGAGAAATAGAATTATGAAATCTTTGTTTACTTAATGATTTGTGTCTAAAATGACAATTATTTGCCAAGTGATTAGTGTTTCCACACTGAAAGCATCTCTTCTGTTGTGTGTGGAAAACAAACTGTGGATGTCAATTATGAAAATTGTCATAAAAACCAAAGTCAGATTGACTAGGTTTAACTTTCTCCACAGTCTCTCGAATCTTTGTCTCGTTTGACAATTGCAAATTCATCTTTTGCAGATTCGAGGAAATCGAAGTATTATGACCACTTTGATTCGGAGATTTGGCAATTTTGACTTGTGAAATTGTTGGTGTTGGAATATGAACAGTCTTTGTCTTTGCTGGAGTAGGACCAGACTTTGAATGTGCTGGAGAAGGACCAGGCTTAGATATACGGATTGGTGCTGGAGAAGGACCAGGCTTTTGAATTGTGAGATTGCATGCAGAAGAATTATTCATGTGCAAATCTGGGCTACAAACATCTTGATTCACAAGGTTAGCATTATAATGAAGTTTATTTTTAAAGAATCGAGAATTCGTTTCTTTAAAAATATGTTCTTCATTTTCAATTACACCCTTAGAAATGAATCGACTCTTAAAATCATTTTCAATTCTTTCCTTTTGATTAGCCCTTTGATTTGCATTCAAATGATTTTTACTATTAGATTGCAACTCATTCAAATCAACCTTCTTTTCATTTCCAGACAAATTTTGAGTACAAGCAGATTGTGAAACTTTTACATTCTTATTATTTAAACATTCATTCTCATTCTCATCCTCACTCTCACTTTCCCAATCTTCAACCAACCCATCCACCTTCATTTTATCTGCAAAAAGATTTTCAGGTGATTGTTTAGTTTGGGTGCTATGATAGGATCAACTGATAAGTTTATTTTAACAGAAGGTTTTAAATTTTGAGATGGAGAGAATCCAATCCCATATACCATATCAGAATCACAAATGTTCTCAGATGAAGGTAAACATGAATAATCATGATTAATTGGAGGAGCAATGTTAGAAACCCAACACCACATTTTCCTCCTTTAATTTTCTGAGTCATTTGTGACTTGATTATGCCCTCAACCATCGTTGATGAAAGTTCAAATTTCTCAACAGTCAATTTAACCGTGGCTAATTCACTGTTGAGTCTGTTATTTCTAGAGCGAGTTCATTATTTCTGTTTGTCAAGTCATTATTAGTACATTCTTTATCATGAAGATTTAATTTCAAATTATAAATTGTTTTGTTTAAACCTTCAAGTTTGTCTTTAAAAATCCTTTCATTTGACTTGTGTTTACTAGCTTGATACTGAAGTTTTTCAACTTCCATTATCAGGCTTTCATTGTGAACTCTGTATCTTTGAACTTTCTCAACACATGCATTTTGACATAAGTCATCATATACCTTGGGTTCTGAAGTTTCCCCTTCTGTTTCCTCTGCCTTCTTGACCATGAATGCTTTCATGTTATCAGTTGGTTCTTCCACTGGAGCACTAACAACAGTCTTTTGATCAATACATGTGCTTTTGACTGTGAGCTCAACAGTGTCATCTTCAAACGCAATCTTTTCTTCATCAATCTTCTCAACCTGTTCTTTCTTCTCAGCTTTCTCTTTCTCCTCTTCAACTTTCTCAATCTTTTGATCAACTTTCACTTTCTCCACTTCATTCTCTCCTTCTCTTCTTCTTCTGTAGCAAACAAGCCTTCCAACAAATCATCAGACACGAATTCAGCAAACAAGTTTTCTTCCTCTTCTGGTTCTGGCACAATCTTTGCAATGAGTGCATGAGACAAAGTTAGATCAAGGGCCTCCATTTGATCAGACCAATCGTATTCAGCATTTGTTTGAGAAACTAATGCTTTATTGCCGCTAGAAGTACCAGCTTTGTCTTTCTTCTGCTCTATCTCCACAGTCACCATCTTCTTTGGGCCTTCATTCTGAACAGTTTTTGGTTCAGTACACTCTCTGGCGAAATGACCTGGTTTGTTACAGTTGTAACACCTCAGGTTGGATTTGTCGAAACCGATTTTGCTAGAATTATTAACACCAAACATTTTCCTTCCAGTTCTTCTAGCAAAATTCTTTGCCCTGTAAACTACCATGGCCATCTGATATTTGATGTCGTTTCTTCAACATCATCCGGATTAACTTGTTGAAGATCATCAACAAGAATATTTGGAGCAGAAAGTCTTCCGGCCATAAAAGCTTCATAACTTGACATAAATGTGGTGAAAAGAGCAAGATGCTCCTCAGCAATCTGAACAGTCTGCTTGGATGGATTAGTAGTAGCAACATAAGCATGTTGACCACTATGAGATTCTTGAGGTTGAGAGACTTGTTGGTGGATGATGGGGGAATAATGTTGAGCTGCTGGAACATGAACTTGATGAGTTACTGCTGGTTGCATATATGAAGATGCTGCACTTCCCAATTGTTGTTGCTGACACATTTGTGTATAGCTGACATAGTAATTTGGATTACTAGCCATCTTTGCGTAGAGAGCAGTTCCTTCAGCCTAGAGAACTGAGATGATTAGCAGCTCGCTGCTTATCATCCATAGCATAAGACTTGATAGTTGAGATGAGATCGGTCAACTGAAGAGTATACAAGTCTTTGGTTCTCTTTATCAATGTACAGTTGTTATTCCAACTATAAGGAAGTGAGTTGAGTAACTTCTTATTCACAGTAATGGGTTCCATAGTAATACCAGCACTCTTCATTTTTGTGACCAGTCTAACAAACCTGGCCATTTGAGCTTCCAACTCCTCACCACAATATGATTGAACATGTTGAATTCTTGATTCAACATATCCTTCTTGCTCTCTCTCATGTCTTTGTTGCCCATTATCTGAGATTCCAGAGCATCCCATAGTACTTTAGCACCCCTGAACTCTTGAAACTTTTGTGAGATCTCAGTAGTAAGAGCCATTGTAATTGCAGCATACGCCTTATCATCCAGTTCCAATCTCTTAATGTCGTCTTCATCCCACAAATGTTCAGGTTTCTGAACCATTTCTCCTTTGTCATTTTTGTACAACGGAATGTAAGGACCATATTGTATAGACCTCCACATTTTAGGTTCCGTGTAAATGACATATCTTTCAAATCGAAACGCCCAATCGGTATAATCATCTTCACATAGAAGCCTCGGTGGCTTGTTACCAGTTCCAATCTCAGTGTCTAGATGAAGTGAGCAGTAAGATGCTTCAAATTCGGTGTTGTTGAAGCCATAATGATCACAAAAATCTGGTTTTTCGTGCGAGAAGAGAATTTGTGCAAAAGTGATTTCGCGCGTAGAGAGTTTTCGCGCGCGATGGATCTTTTCGAGCGAATTTTCAGAGTTACCTTTTCACGCGAATCGCACAAAAAGGTGAAATACCTAACTGAGCGAAAACACCCTGTTTTCGCGTGCGAGAACTTGCAGATCAAGCGAAAAGTCAATTTTGTGCAGAAACAGATTACCAACTGTTTGTTCACGCGAATATCACCTCCAGCTCACTGATTAAGTTTGATTAAACCCATTTTAATCCAATTTTAATGATTTTAAGTCAATTTTAATCAAAATTAAGCTTAAAGTCCACTAATTACGTTCAATTAGGTCCAGATTAGTCCAAATCTTCCACAATCGAGCAGCATAACTTTTCCATCTTAGAATCTAAGGTAATCGATGATGAATTCTTCAAAAATCGAGTAGAATACAATCCAATTCTTCTCCAAATCGTGGTTCAAGAGCCTAATGCTCTGATACCAATTGTAAAACCTCTGAAAACTCCCAAGAACAGTAACACACGATCTCAATCTTGTGAACGCGGAATATAAACAAGATTGGAGTAGAAGAAGAATGAATTGAATCACAAAAGATGATATTTGATTGATAAAGAGAAACCTATAAAAGGTCTTGTGCGATTTCGCACAGATACAATGATAATGAATGAAAGCTTAATTACAAAACGAAAACTAGCTATTTATACTAAACATAGAGTTCTCGCGCGAGATCCCTTTCGCGTGGATCAAGCTTTCGCGCGGCTGCAGTCTTTCGCGTGGTCTGCGACTCGCATGGATCTGGTCTTTCGCTCTGGTAGCTTCTCGCGTGACTTCTTGTTGTCGCGTGGATCTGGTTATCGCACAGTATGTTTTGCCGAGCCTTGATTTATCTTCTACACAGACTGTCTTGAATCATAAGGTGACATAAAATAGAATGCACATCGTAAGCATGGCGGAGACCCCATTAAGCATGTAGTAGATGTGTGAGGCTATATGTGTTGTTGACTAGTCTGTTGAAATATATTCTAAACCATTTATATATAGATTCTTTTCAATCTTTTTTCTTTTTTTCACTACGAAAAAACTAAAGAAAGGTGAAATAGGAAAAAGAAAAAACATACTAAGTTGTCAAGGAAAACCAGTTAAATTAACCGAATGAGTTTCCTTTGTGTGGACTTGATGTTTGTGACGCATGAAAAACAATACAAAGGCCAGATTTGTTAACCAGTTGTCTTGTTATTTCACTGGTTCAATTGAAAGGATGAATTTATAAATTAAAATATTCAATAATTGTCTTAGAAAATAAAAAATATAAATAATAAGAAATTTTCTACACTAGAGAAAAAAATTTATAACAATATTGCATAAAGAAATTATTAATAAAAATAAAATCCATTTGTGTTGGTAACCTATTGGTACGGTCGTTTGTGGTTGTCTCATTTTACTCTTTTCCTCATATGTGATATTAGCCTCACATTAGAGGTTTCTCTACTTTCCTCGTTCTTTCTATCTCATCACTACAAGAAATATGATCATTTGCGGCGACTGTATTAGCGACAACATAGGCTAATAGCAGCGACACCAATAGCGGGGACATGTCGTCGCTAATAGCTAGTGATCCGTTCCAGACTGTTCTACTTAATTCTGGTCATTGATTAGTCCTCAGATCTAACGGTTGGGGTTATTTCGTACAACACAAATAGCAACGACACTATTAGCGGCGACATGTCGCCGCTATTGGTGTTCCCTTTACCCGGGATGTTTTCCCTCACCCCAATCACTTGGCCCAATACTCCACTCAGCATCTACTTCAGCGACTCCCCGGTCACCGTCGTACCTTCCTCCCCCACCCTCCCCACTGCCGCACCTTCCTCCCCCACCTTCCCCACCGCACCTCCATCCCCCCACCCTCCCCATCACGCACCTCCATCCCCCCACCGTCCCTTCCACCGCAGCAGCCTCCCCCACTGCCACACCTCCATCCTCCACCGTCCCCACCGCCGCAACAGCCTCCCCTAGCCTCCCCATCGCCCAGCAGCCTCCCCTAGCCTCCCCACCGCGCAACAGCCTCCCCCAACCTTCAAACCACCGCCACCGCCGCCATTGCCGCCACCACCGCACCAGCCTTCACACCGGCGACCCTCATCTTTTGTAAGATCCTAATCACCACTATTATACATTTTTGATGATTTTACCAGATCTATGTATATGATGTTTCACTAGCTCGACCCATCATGTGAGAGTCACCGCCACCAACCGACACTACCGCTGTCATAATTATTTAGGTTTATTAGCGGAGACCTGAAGGTTATTAGCGGCAATACTAGTAGCGGCGACCCATTAGCGGCGAATTTTTGGCCATTAGCGGCAAAGTATTAGCGGCGACCCATTAGCGGCGACGTTGGGGGATAATAGCAGCGCCACATGTCGCCGCTAATGATAAAAAATTGGTAATGGCATTAGTAACCGTTATCATTTTACATATTTTTTTCATTCTTCTTAAAATACAATACATTAATAAATTAATGTGTGTGGATTTGATGGTGAGAGTAGGTGCTGGTGAAAAGTCACCAATTTTAGTAACTAAAATCTATCGGTAATCAAGGGACCGGGGTCGCGAGCTTCTTGCAACGACATAGGAAGTCTCTTTTCCCAGATGAAATACAAATGCTCTTAGAGTCAAAGATTCTTTAAAGACTTTTTTTAGATTCAAACCAAATTAATAGTAGTTAGGAGTGTCTGAAAATATGGTATTGTTGTTTAAAAAAATAAGCATAAAATACCAACATTAGTGTCACACCCTTAATTTCCACAAACGGGGTTTCACTGTTAGGCGTATGACAAACCAAGATCTCAGACACGGTCATATCAAACGACAAACGTTTGACTTCAATCAGAGTAAACACATAAACGAAATAAACATCAGTTCGGAAGCGTATAAATGAAATGTAAACCAATACTAAAAGTTTGCAAAGTACAATGCCAAAACAAGATGTTCAATGCAAAATAAAAAGTTTGATGATGCATGTCTTGAGTGAGTTCCTTAACTGTGCAACATAAGCTTAAGCGTTCATGTGACCTGAGAAAACATGCTAAAGTGGGTCAATATAAAGTTGGTAAGTTCACAGGTTTAATAACAGATAATATGTTTGTAAATGTTCGAATGGTAAAGTAATTAAAGCATATCGATAGGTAGCTAGCCTATAGTCAAGTTACTTAGCGTTTCGCACCGAAGCTGACTATTTGTAAGTTGTTTGCCTTCCCACCATGTCTAACACAGAGAGTGGAAAATGTTAGGTCAATTACGCACCCGTTTGACCTCCAATCAAGCTAGCACGACTAGCCCGGGCGGGGTTTGTCAAACCCAGTAGTACTACTCAGAATTACCTCGCTACACATTACTAATAGTTTGAGAATGTAAGGACTTTTAAATATGTTTGCACTAACGTAACAAGCGATAAACAATAATACTAGAAACCATTTTGTAAATATGTTTGCATGTTTTCTCCCCCAAAAAGGAAAGAATGTAAATACGGGCCGTGAAGACTCACCTTGAATGCACAACAACGAAAGAATGATCGCACAATGATTAAGGTTTCGATTTACCTGAATTTCATTTAACTTGTAATTAATATTAATTGTATATTCTAGACATAAGGAAAAGGTTCGGTTTCACGTTTCACGACTCGGGTACGGTGTCGGTTATCGGTTGTTGAGGTTTACTCATTCGCGTGTAACACAGTCAAGCAACTTATTTATATAATAATTCATACTATCATAATATATATATGTTACCATTAACACACCCATGCAAACATGCATTCATGCACCCAACATGAAACATACATACACTTATACATGCACACAGAACACGTATACATATTTGCTTAACTCACACAACACCATGCGCCTACAATGTTGTAGTTTATGCGCCTAAACCATGCAAAGGGGAAATCCTATGCGCCCACAACCACTTATGCGCCTACGAAAATGAGAACCAAAAATGGACCCCCATGCGCCTAAACTTCCTGCCAAACGCCCACTCACCCATTTAATTTTTAATAGATAGATATATACACACCATGTACCACATACGTCATGCACATGCAACAACATGCTTCCCCCCATGCGCCTAAGCATAACTAATAACAATCACATTCCCTTCCCCATGCGGCCGCCTTACTCACCCATGTGTCCAACACACACCTCATGCGCCTATCTACAACACACAACCATACATATACAACCATGCAAAAACACATGCCATGCATAACCACACATACACACAACTCATGTGTACATGTTTACCCACGGTCAACACATACCCGAATCACAGCAGTCACCACACACATACAGATATCCAATCACATGCATATATATATACACACAAGGCTCACCCACTCATGGGCACAACTACAATAAACACAAAGCACACACATACCATATACGCCCTACAACTCACTGCCCAATTGAACACATACCAACACACGTACATACAAGAACCCACATACATGCAGAACGTGTACATGCGCCTGAACCCTCAACCAACAACCCTAGACTGAGAGTCCTCAACCGAAACAAAGCGAGCCCGTAACCGTAAATCCAAACTCAAAGCTGTAATAACACGAATACGATTATAGGTCTAAAAATCATACCGAACGGGGTACACTGTTATTTTAGTTGTCGTTGGGTGTCCGTGTTTGAGATCGAGAGGGTTACTTTATCGCATTGTCGTTATAGGGTTTCTTAAGGAGTTCTCTCGCTCATCGAAACCGCAAGAGGGAGCCTACCGACCGAGGGTGGCCAGAAGCAACCGATTGTAGACGGGGCTGCTGAAAAAAACCTTGCGCAAATGGAGAGGTCGACGACGACAGGAAGAGGTTTCTCGGTGGATTAGGGTTTGTTTGAAGAGGGTAGTCGATGTGGGGGTTTCACGGTTATAAGTATTCAACCAAAGAGGGGTATTTACATCCAAGACCCTAGAGTCTACTTATTTTGCAGCTTAGGTTAAATTTGTTTAATTAAAAATTGTAACTTAATTGTGTTTGGTTGAAACGTATGATAATAAGCTCATTATTAATTCTTGTTGGAAATAATAATAATAATAAGTCATTATCATTTAGTATAATTTGGTTAATCATAAATTGGTAGTCATAACTTAACGGAGAGAGATTAGATTACGGGGGGTGAGGTTAACATGAAAGTTCGGGTTGTCACATCATCCCCTTGTTGAAAGAATTTTCGTCCTGAAAATTGGGACGTAAGGTTAACGCTGAACATCAGGTTTCAATAGCGGTACAGAAGAGTAGTCAGAAGTTTTCTCAGGGTCGAGTTTTCTAGAATTTCTAGAACAAATCCAAAATCAAGAAATGTAGGGTTTTAAGGTTTCACGAGAGTTGTGACATCATCCCCTTGTTGAAGGGAATTTCGTCTTGAAATTTAAAAAGAAAAGATATCTCAGAATAATACCTTAAGAAGTAGATGCCTGATCATTGAACAGTAGTGGGTACTTCTTTTTCATTTGATCCTCGCGTTCCCAGGTAAACTCTGGTCCACGCTTTGAGTTCCAACGGACCTTAACGATAGGAATACGGCTATGCTTGAGGATTTTGACCTCTCGATCCATGACTTCCACCGGTTCTTCAATGAAACGCAGTTGTTCATCCACATGTATCTCATCCAACAGAACGACAAGAGTCTTATCTGGAAGGCATTTCCTCAGGTTCGAAACATGGAACACATTGTGTACTCCACTAAGCTCTTCGGGTAGGTTCAATTGATAGGCTACGGGGCCAACCCGTTTGACAATCTCAAACGGTCCCACATACCTAGAGTTTAGTTTTCCACGTTTCCTGAAACGAATCATACCCCTCCAATGTGACACTTTCAAAAGTACCTTATCACCAATTTGAAATTCCAACGGTCTACAACGCTTATCAGTGTAACGCTTCTATCGGTCCCGTGCTGCTGCCATGCGGTTACGAATTTGCACGATCTTCTCAGTCGTCTCATGCAAAAGTTCAGGACCCGTAAGTTGCCTTTCTCTAACTTCTGCCCAGCAAATAGGTGATCGACACTTACACCCATACAGTGCCTCAAACGGAGCACTCTTGATTGAGGTGTGGTAACTATTATTGTAAGAAACTCAACTAATGGTAAGTGATTTTCCCAACTGCTACCAAAATCAATCACGCAGGCACGCAACATGTCTTCCAAAGTCTGGATTGTACGCTCACTCTGGCCGTCAGTTTTGGGGTGATATGCAGTGCTCATATCCAACCGCGTTCCTAATGATTGATGTAGAGATTGCTAGAAATGTGAAGTGAATCGAGTGTCACGATCAGAGATAATGGAAATTGGCACACCGTGCCGAGAGACTATTTCTCTTAGGTAAATACAAGTTAACTTCTCCATTCTATCAGTCTTTCTAATTGGTAAGAAGTGTGCGGATTTCGTCAAACGATCTACAATCACCCAAATGGTATCGCATCCGTTGGGAGTGCGAGGTAGTTTTGTCATAAAGTCCATTGATATTTGTTCCCACTTCCATACTAGAATTTCTAGTTGTTGAAGTAAACCCGATGGTCTTTGATACTCCACCTTTACCTTGGAACAGTTAAACATATGCTTATGTTGGTGGCGATATCAACTTTCATGTTTGGCCACCAGTAAAGGACCTTCAGATCGTGATACATCTTGTCTGAACCCGGATGAATGGAATATCGTGACTTGTGAGCTTCATCCATTACCAGCTCTTGTAGGTCTCCATACAATGGAACCCATATTCGTTACATGAAGTAACGGATTCCGTCAGATTTAGCTTCTAACTGCTTTTCCATGCCTCGCAGGGACTCTGCTTTCAGGTTCTCGTCCTTTAAGGCCTCAAGTTGAGCATTACGTATCTGATCAGGTAATCTGGTGTGGATGGTGAGTTGTAATGCTCGAACTCGCTTTGGCTTAGGTGTCTCCTTTCAGCTTAAGGCGTCAGCTACTACATTAGCCTTACCCGGATGATATTTGATCGCACAGTCATAGTCGTTCAACAACTCGACCTAGAGGCGTTGTCTCATATTCAACTCGTTCTGCTCAAAAATATGTTGAAAATTCTTGTGATCGGTATAAATGGTGCACTTGGTACCGTACAAGTAATGTCTCCATATCTTGAGAGCAAACACAACGGCTCCCAACTCTAAGTCGTGTGTCGTGTAGTTTTTCTTGTGAACTTTTAGCTGATGAGAGGCATATGCGATGACCTTCTCGCGTTGCATTAGCACACAACCAAGACCTTGGATGGAAGCATCACAGTATACTACAAAGTCTTCAGTTCCT
This sequence comes from Flaveria linearis, assembly GCA_024085815.1. Taxonomy (NCBI): domain Eukaryota; kingdom Viridiplantae; phylum Streptophyta; class Magnoliopsida; order Asterales; family Asteraceae; genus Flaveria; species Flaveria linearis. The sequence continues at coordinate 69,600,764 of CM044007.1, read as the reverse complement.
TCGGGTAGGGACAATATCGGTGTCGTGCAAAGTTTTTGTTTTAGGAACTAAAATGTTGACTCCTGCTTGTCACCCTAACTGTACGCGGTGCCTTTTTGAGTTAATGTTGTAAGTGGTTGAATGATCTTCAAAAACCCTTTGATAAATCGTCGGTAATACGCAGCCAATCCAAGAAACTGTCGTACCTCCGTCGGAGTCTTTAACGTAGACCAGTTCTTGATGGCTTCTAGTTTTGCCAGGTCAAAATGTATTCCCTTCTCGTTGACTACATGACCCAAGAATTGGACTTCCTGAATCCACGAAAGTCACGGACGATAGGGATATCCTTAATCTTTTTTTCTTCGATGGTCTTCTCTGTGATCATAGCTAAAATAGCGATATGGCCTTTGCGTAAGCATTTCTGGGCTTTCATGTACGAAATGATGCCAAAAACTACATCACTTTTCTCACCCTGAACAGATAAGATCTCACCACTAGGAAGTGGTACACGAACGATCTTATCGCTATAGAAAATTTCAGCTTGGTTCTTAGATAACCAGTCCATGCCGATGACCACCTCAAAACTACCAAGTGTGACAGGCATAAGGTCTATTTCTAACTTGTGTCCTGATAGTTCTAATTTATAGCGTTTAAGAATGTAGGTTGCCTCGATCAATTTACCATCAACTAGTTCTACAGTGTAACTAGGTTCTATTTCAGTTAAAGTTACATTTAGAAGTTTGCTAAACTTGGTAGAGATAAATCTCTTATCAGCGTCGGTATCAAATAATATTAAAGCAAAACAGTCATTCAGAGGGAACGTACCGGTAACCATGTTTTGATCATTCCTTGCCTCGCCAGACCCAATCATGAAAGCTCGACCTTTAGTGTCATTCCCATTGTTGTTATTTCCATTATGGCCCCTATTCCCATTCTTCAGTTATGGGCAATCCTTTTGGTATGACCTTCTTTACCACATTCGTAGCAGCCCTGGTTGCTTCGCCCTGTCGTTGTTGCTGAGCTTGTTGTTTGGTCATCAGTTCACCCTTCCAATCTTGGGCAGCATGACCCATCCTTCCACACCTTCGGCAACGGAAACGATCACACTAGCCATGATGATGAAAGTTGCATTTATTGCACTTTGGATATTTGCCCGCATAATTACTCGATCCCTGACCATTGTTGTTGTTGTTGTTTTGATTATTATTTGTGAAGCTTCTGGAGGAATCAAACTTTCTGACCTGCTGTTATTGGGTGTTGTTGGAGTTTGAGGACTTGTTGGTAGTACCATCCCATTTCCATTTATAATTAGATGAGCCAGATGCAGCGCCACGTTTAGGTAGAGTGCCCTGCGCCACTGCCTGATCGGTGAGCTTATGAGCTAGCCTGATAGCCTGCTAAATAGTGACAGGGTCAGTAGCTATGACACTAGCTTGGATCTGAGGAGATAGACCATCAATGTACTTCTCTATCTGTTTGTAAGTATGGGTTACCATCTGAGGACATAAAGCAGCCAACTCGTGTGAACGAGTCGTATATTCCTCAATGTCAGAACCAACCATCTTAAGATTCCAAAACTCCCCCTCCAGCTTCTGGACTTCATTCCTAGGGCAATACTCTTCTTTCATTAGAATCTTGAAGTCATCCTATGGCAGATTATTAGCAGCTTCAAGTCCTAGGGTCTGGACTTGTGAGGTCCACCACGTCAATGCTGGTCCTTCTAGTGTGCCAGAGGTGTACTTGACACGGTTTCCATCAGGACAGTTTCACATGGCGAATACTGACTCGAGTTTCTCCAGCCAGCGAAGTAGTGTAACTGCACCCTCAGAACCGCTAAAAGAATGAGGCTTACAATCCATAAACATATTGAAGGTACAGATTGTTAGACCTGAATCAAAAGAACATACTGGTGTTTAATAATTAATAATATGTTATCCTATGGAAAGACCAATGTGTCTGATTGATTCGAGGTTGTCTCCTTGATTTTGATTCTGGTTGTTCTGGTTCTGATTTCGGGCCTGTTCGTATGCTGCAAGCGCATTAGTAACACGCTCATTAATAATGGCGTCCAACTCGACCTGAGTCATGTTGATGTTACCTCGTCCGCTCGGGCGTCCAGGTCTTCTTCCTGACATGATTCTTCACATTCACAATACACAACAATCAATAATCAAATGATAATTTTTGATAAAAAAATTGTAGGAAGTACAACGTATTCAAATCAAGCAATCATAATTAAATATATTTATATGTTGGATGGAAAACAATTCTAGCAATCTGGGTTAAGGTATTTCCCTTGGAGCTCTAAGCGTCTACATGTCTAAGTCTGATCCTCTAATAGACTTCAAATTTCTTCAGTTCTTCCACATTTACTGTTCAGGCTAGTGAGGAAGATAGGGTATGTTAGAAGTAGAAAACAAGTGTGGATGAGATGGAAAAGTAAGGTGTGTTGTCCTCCTTGATTGTCGTTGTTAGGTGAGTCGTGCATGTTAGAAAAGTTTTCAAAACGTTAGGTTCAAGTCGACGTCTCTTCAACTCCGGGAGTGAAGAAACAGATGTAGATGTCGAAAGCAAGCGAGCGGGACCCTTCACCTCTCTGTTAGCCGAGGATGATACGTGTGACATGGATAGTGCAGATGATGTTATGAACATTCTGTAACGTAATGCTAGTATACCGAGAAAATGTACGTACAACAGTTGTAAACATGTAAGAGTGTCCGTGTAATGCTAGTGTTGTGTCTAAGCCTATGGTCTAGATGCAACTGCAATCCTATTTCTCTATAACCAGTGGCTCTGATATCAATATGTCACACCCTCAATTTCCATAAACGGGGTTTTACCGTTAGGCGTGTGACAAACCAGGATCTCAGACACGATCATATCAAACGACACTAAATGAATTTAAAATAAACGTTTGACTTCAATCAGAGTAAAAATGTAAACGAAATAAACATCAGTGCGGAAGCGTATAAATGAAATGTAAACCAATACTAAAAGTTTGCAAAGTACAATGCCAAAAGAAGATGTTCAATGCAAAATAAAAAGATTGATGATGCATGTCTTGAGTGAGTTCCTTAACCATGAAACATAAGCTTAAGCTTTCCTGTGACCTGAGAAAACATGCTAAAGCGGGTCAACATAAAGTTGGTGAGTTCACAGGTTTAATAACAGATAATATGTTTGTAAATGTTCGAATGGTAAAGTAACTAAAGCATATCGATAGGTAGCTAGCCTATAGTCAAGTTACTTAGCGTTTCAAATCGAAGCTGACTGTTTGTAAGTTGTTTACCTTCCCACCACGTCTAACACAGACAGTGGAAAATGTTAGGTCAATTACGCACCCGTTTGACCTCCAATCAAGCTAGCGCGACTATCCCGGGCGAGGTTTGTCAAACACAGTAGTGCAACTCAGAATTACCTCGCTACACATCACTAACGGTTTGAGAATGTAAGGACTTTTAAATATGTTTGCACTAATGTAACCAGTGATAAACAATAATATTTGAAACCATGTTGTAAATACTTTTGCATGTTTTCTCCCCCAAAAAGGAAAGAATGTAAAATAGGGGCCGTGAAGACTCACCTTGAATGCACATCAACGAAAGAATGATCACACAATGATTAGGGTTTCGAGTTACCTAAATTTCATTTAACTTGTAATTACTATTAATTGTATATTCTAGACATAAGGAAAAGTTCAGTTTCACGTTTCACGACTCGCGTATGGTGTCGATTATCCGTTGTTGAGGTTTAGTCATTTCGCATGTGACACAGTCAAGCAACTTATTTATATAATAATTCATACCATCATAATATATATATATATATATATATATATATATATATATATATATATATATATGTTACCATTAACACACCCATGCAAACATGCATTCATGCACCCAACATGAAACATACATACACTTATACATGCACACAGAACACGTATACACATTTGCTTAACGCACACAACACCCATGCGCCTACAATCTTGTAGTTCATGTGCCTAAACCATACAAAGGGGAAATCCAATGCGCCCACAACCACTCATGCGCCTATAAAAATGAGAACCAAAAAGGGACCCCCATACGCCTAAACTTCCTACCAAACGCCCACTCACCCATTTAATTTTTAATACATAGATATATACACACCATTTACATACATGTCATGCACATGCAACAACATGCTTCCCCCCATGCGCCAAAGCACAACTAATAACAATCACATTCCCTTCCCCATGCGGTCGCCTTACTCACCCATGTGTCCAACACACACCTCATGCGCCTATCTACAACACATAACCATACATATACAACCATGCAAAAACACATGCCATGCATAACTACACATACACAGACAACTCATATGTACATGTTTACCCACGGTCAACACATACCCGAATCACAACAGCAACCATACACATACAGATATAAAATCACATGCATATATACATACACACAAGGCTCACCTACTCATGGGTACAACTACAATAAACACAAAACATACACACACCATATACGCCCCACAACTCACTGCCCAATTGAACACACACCAACACACGTACATACAAGAACCCACATACACGCAGAACGTGTATGTGCGCCCGAACCCTCAACCAAGAACCCTCGACTGAGAGTCCTCAACCGAAACAAAGCCGAGCCCGTAACCGTAAATCCAAACTCAAAGCCGTAACAACACGAATATGATTACAGGTCTAAAAATCATACCGAACGTGGTACACAGTTGTTTTGGTTGTCGTCCGTTGTTGTCGTGTGTCTGCGTTTAAGACCGAGAGGGTTACTTTATCGCGTTGTCGTTACGGGGTTTCTTGAGGAGTTCTCTCGCTCGCCAAAACCGCAAGAGGGAGCCTACCGACCGAGGGCTGCCGGAAGTAAGCGATTGCAGATGGGGCTGCGGAAAAGAACCTTGCGCAAAAGGAGAGGTCAACGACGGCAGGATGAGGTTTCTCAATGGATTAGGGCTCGTTTGAAGAGGGTAGTCGATGTGGGGGTTTCACGGTTATAAGTATTCAACCAAAGAGGGGTATTTACATCCAAGTCCCTGGAGTCTACTTATTTTGCAGCTTAGGTTAAATTTGTTTAATTAACAATTGTAACTTAATTGTGTTTAGTTGAAACGTATGATAATAAGCTCATTATTAATTTTTGTTGGAAATTATAATAATAATAACTCATTATTATTTAGTATAATTTGCTTAATCATAAATTGGTAGTCATAACTTAACGGAGAGAGATTAGATTACGGGGGGTGAGGTTAAACTGAAAGTTCGGGTTGTCACAATTAACAAAGTTAACAATATTGCCTAACTATCATATATCACACTTTTAGGTGGGAGGGAAACTACTTTTAATTAACGGCCTAAACCATGGATTCAATCACACGTTCAAACACCTTAATCCACCATGAAGGCACCACTTAATAAACATATATTCATGCTCCCATTCATGGCTCAAGGTCATCTTATCCCCTTTGTAGAGCTAGCCCACCGCATCCTTCGCCACAACCCCACCTTCACCATCACCATCGCCACCAGCACCCTCAACACCACCTATCTCCGTTTCGCCACCGCCAACCGCCCTTCTCCATTATATCATCTCCGATGTTGTCTACGCTGACAAAAGTAAGACGATATACATAGTTTCACATATATTCATGGGTGGGTTTAGTTTCACATATATTCATGGGTGGGTTTAGTTTCACATATATTCATGGGTGGGTTTAGTTTCACATATATTCATGGCGTGGGTTAATGATGTAGCGAAATCTTTTGGCATTTATAACTACACATTCACTGCATGTGGCGCCTATGGTAACACTGCATATATTGTTCAATTTGGATGAATCTCCCTCATCAGAATGTCACCAAAGATGAAACACACCACGAGTTTCTGGTGTCAGCTTTCCAGAATCTTGCTGGTTTTCGATCACACAGCTTCATCAATATATTCATGCTGCGGACGGAGAAGGCGAGTGATGAAAGATCTAGAAAACAACTGGGCACCCAACCGGATCGGTGTTGTATATTTCATTGGGTCTCAGAGCACAATAGGTGAGACCCAAATGATTTGGAATTAGCGAAAGGGTTGGAAGAGAGTATAAACATTTTATTTGGGTAACTAGGCCACCAATCAGGTTTGACATAAATGGTGATTTCCGACTGAAATGGTTGCCATTTGGTTTCAAGATAGAGTTGGGGAATGAGGATTTGTGGTGTATGAATGGGCACCTCAACTAGAGATATTGTGTCATCGAGCGAATAGTGTTTTCTTGAGTCATTGTGACTGGAACTCTATGTTGGAGAGTTTGAGCCAAGGGGTCCCATTGATCGGTTGGCCATTGGTGCAAGGTATAGTGTGAAGATATTGGTGGAAGAGATGGGTGTTTGTGTGGTGTTAACGAGATAGGTGAATAGTACGATCATAAAAGATGAGGTGAGTATGGTGATAAATACGGTGTTGGATTCAAGAGAAGGCGGAAAAGGCGAAGATACGGGGAAAAAAGCTAGTGAATTACGGGAAGTGATAAGAGCAAGCGTTGATATCAATAATGGTTCATCTTATACCGCGAGGAATGATTTCTTGGTCATCGTATTTTCTGGATCGAAATGACCATTGAATGGAATGAAAGGTGCAAATAAATAAGTTTGTGACCGACCATTATTTGGGTAAGGTTGAGTAGAGATCACATGGTCATCGCAACCTTTTCGAGTCTTATAGTGAATACTTAAATTAGAGCCCTATTCGAAAAAGAAGATATATGTATAATTATTTTGCTTACGATTTGTATAATACTTTCATCCTACACTTCGGAATATGATGAAATAAACTTACGGGAATGTTGAACGTTGTATTAGCCACCAGAGAGTGTTATAACCAAAGTAAGATTTAAGGTAAGCATTAAAGATTTACATAAACTCTTGATGTATGCTTAGCTAAATGCAAGATAACCCCTAAAGGTTTCAAAAATCTTTTAGGATTGTAAGATACACAAAAAGTACATCATACACATTGACAAGTCTTTTTTAGCTAGCTTTAAAAACAAAATAAGATGCAAGTAGCCTTTGGACATGCATACAAGAATATCTAGGTAAAATCAGAGGGGGATGCTTTGTTTTATAGTGTGTTGATTATGCTCGCTACACTAAGATATAAGTTCATTAAATTAGTATGGATAGAGTGGTATAGAAAACGAGCAAAACACTAGACTTGCAATAAAGAGGGAGGTTGTAACACCCGGATATTTTCCTTGAAGCCAGCGAAAGAAGAAAAAGAAATAAAGTCCAAAGTCGGGGGACCAAACTTGCCAAAACGGGACAAAATTGGTAAAAATGGGGGAATAAGAGGGGGAGGGCAGCCACATCCTCCCCACTCTTGTTCAAAACACAGCATAAGAGAAAGAAGAGAGAAAGAAGAGAGAAAAGAGAGAAGAAAGCTTGGTTCGAGTGGATTCGAGCGTGCCAAATCGTCGAGTAGCAAGTCTAGACGAAGCCCTTCTTCTTCTTGTAGTTTGTGTGAGTTCTAGGACCCCTATTTTACTTGTTTTCAACTGATTTGGGGCTGGAACACATAGTAAACCCATTTTTGTAAGTGTGTGTGTTTGACCCATTTGGGTGTGATTGCGTGTGATGCGTTTGGAGAGTGTTTTTGGGCTTGTGTGTACTTAAATGGTGTTGTAGTATACATTCCTAAGGTTTAGGATGGTTGATTTGGGCTTAGAATGGGTTTGGATGAGCTTGGAGGTCGAGAATGGCAGATTGGGTTCGGGATGACTGCATTCTGCATCAGTTAGGGCTAGGCGACCGACTGGAGCCCATACGGCCGACTGGAAGGCGATTGGGGTTCAGTCGCACGATTGAGGTTCAGTCGCACGACTGGGGTCCAGTCGCATGGGGAGTCATGCGACTGAGATCCCAGTCGCATAGGTGCTCATTCGCATGAGATCCATTCGCATAAGGTCCATTCGCATAGTGTTCATTCGCATGATTGAGAGTCCATTCGCATGACTGGGTGTTCATCTGTATTGGTGTTCATCCGTATTGGTGTTCATCCGCATAGGTCCAGTCGCATGAGGTTCAGTAGCATGAAGGCCATGCGACTGAAGGGTGCCCATTCGTCCAAACAGGGTTGTTGTACCCGAGGAAGAACATAGTTAAAGTAATGACTTTCGGGGGAAAGTGCAGATGTAAGCTTTGACGAGAAAGTTCCCGTAAGTACATGTAAGATGACCCTTGGAGGCCTTAGAGGGTATGTAGGGCATGATGATGATGTTGCATGATATGCATGATGTATGTTAAGTATGTATGATGATGCCCTGTATGATGATGCTATAGTGTATATGGATGTTCCTATTTATGACGTATGTTTATCTTTCCGTGGCTTTACGTGTTATGTTAATGAATAAAACGAAAGTATTATGTAACGTAAAGTGGAAGATAATGAAAGAGGAACATGATGAATGAATGCATGCATTAATGAATAAACGAATGAATGTAAGAAAGGCTTGCAAGCAAATGTATGGAGGTGCACACCCAATGAAGGTGTTAGCTTAACAGTGTGCGGGTTAGCTACCCCGAAGGATGCACACTGGGGTCCAATCTTTGTGATTGACCATATGTACGGGATCCTTGTCGCTTGCCCTAGATGACTTGATCAGCTTCGTGCACAATGTTCGTGATTTAATTACCACAGGTCCAGCATCAGCTTCGTGCACAATGTTCGGGGTATAGAATATGGCATTGATCCAGAATGAATGAGGAAAGATAAGTGATGAGTGTACTTACCCTAGGTGCTGGAGCCAGCTCTGTGCCCAATGTTCGAGGTCTATGAAAGACCTCAGGCTCAGTTACCCGCTTCGTGCACAATGTTCGGGGTAATGTACAGGTCATCGAAAGTAATGAACGTACGAATGAATGTAATGAATGTACGAATGTAAGTAAGGAATGTACTAATGAAAGAAGAATTTATGAATGAATATGAACGAAAGTAATGAATGTGAATGTTAACGATGTACGCTACATGAACGAAAGTTAACGAACGAATGATGAAGATAATAATGATATTATCTTTGTGTACGTATGATGTGTGATCGCATGTATGTAAAGAACGGTTTTTAACGAAAGAAAAGTATGTTTTATTATAAAACTAGAACTCACTCAGCAACGCTGACTTTTTATGTATTTCCAGTTGGCAGGTAACGTTGCTGAAGATGGCACGGGGCGGCTACTCAGCTCTTTTGGATGGCATCCATTTATATAATGCTTTTGCGATGTAATGCAACAATGTATTTTGTAATTGATTAATGATGTATTATTTTGCAAAAGCTTTTATGATGAGATGAGATATCATTTTGATCGTGTCCGCTGTGACGTTTTAAATAATAGTATGTTTTATGTGCGATGAATGACCAACTGTGAGGTGCCCGGGAACGGGGCCTTACAAGTTGGTATCAGAGCTAAAGTTTAAGTGAAACAAGTAAATTTTCAAAATAAACCTAATCTTAAACTGAGAATGGGACGAAAAGGGAAGGGATGCCAATCTGACTAGCTGCGTGCCATTAGGTATTTTCTTTAATGTTAACCGGTATTTTGTGCGCATGGTATGTGGTTTATGTGTTGCTGGTAGATTTAGATACTGATGTAGTCAGGACAGGTGATGCTCGGGGTACGAAGAGTAAAGTAAGTGGCTAATCACAACTGGCCACTGTAACTAGGGACTTACTATACTTGACATACACTGAGCTATTTCCTTGAATGACCGTATTGGTGTTAGAATCTTTCAGTGTCTGATAGAGGATAGCCGTTGGTAGATCATCAAAAGCCTCGCGAGGTGGACTTGGTGCGGCGTCACGACCCAAGAGAGGCCGACCTAGGGTGGAAAAGGTGGTTCATGAAGAACCCGAGACCCCTCATCCGGAGGGCGGTGATGAGAGCGCCAATCTGAGAGCCTCGGTGAAAGAGGCGGTGGTTGAAGAAGTGCATCAGGTCATGGAGATAATCTTACCATCTGTGGTGACCGAAGTGATTAAGGCTATGAGAGATGGAGAAAGGAAAGAGAGAAACAGGTCTGCGGGAGGACGAGAGCAACCGGAAACTGAGACGGTACTTTCTGATGACGAAGAAGAGGAGGAAGAAGAGCCTGCCTCGGGGGTGGTACGAGGCTGTAACTACGGGGCGTTTATGAGATGCAAGCCCCCTACTTTTGACGGTAACGGCACTTCTGCAGCTGCTCACCGGTGGGTGAGGGAAATGGAGGCTGTTCTTGATATCAGCGAGTGCTGGGAGGACCAAAAAGTGAAGTTCGCTACCCACTCTTTCGTGGACTCGGCTCTATGCTGGTGGGACAATATAGTCCAAGCCGAGGGTAGAAGGGCAATCGGGAGGATGAGATGGCCTGAGCTAAAGAATTTGGTTATTGAGGAGTTTTGTCCTCATCGAGAGATGGATAAGGTTCAGAGAGAGTTCCTACAGCTAGAGGCGGAAACGATGACACATCAGCAATACACCACGAAGTTCAATGAGGTGGCACGTCTGGTGCCGGATCAAGTGACACCCTTGTCACGAAAGATTAAGATATACATTCAGGGTTTGCCAGCGGATATTCGCAGGCACATGATCGCTGCCCGACCGAGCACGTTTAGGTAGGCGGTGGACTTGGCGGGGAGGTTATATGACGAGAGGGCGGTAGTGGTGGCGACTGAAGGTAGTAAGAGGGGTGGTGGTGATCGAAACTAGAATAGGAAGAGGTTTGGTCGGGGTGAGGCCTCGACGGGTAACAAGAAGGCACGAGTGGGTGATCGACGTGTAGCCACACCGGGTACAGGATCGAGAAAGTGTGGCAAATGTGGGAAGGAGCACAATGGCGAGTGCAGATGGGGGTTGAACGTTTGTTTCAAGTGTGGGAAGCCTGGTCATATGGCTAGAGATTGTAGGGGTACGAGGTGCTTTAACTGTGGGGAAAGTGGTCATATGAGTAAAGACTGTAAGAAGCCGAGAGCTGAGGGTTCCGGGGTGAAGAGAACGGGAAGTGAAGGACCGAGGGCGAGCACCAGGGCATTCACTATGACACAGGAAGAAGCTAGGACGGACCCTGATGTTGTGTCCAGTACGTTTCTGGTGAACCAAACTTTAGCTTCTGTGTTATTTGATTCGGGTGCCAGTAAAAGTTTTATTTCTGCTGCTTTCTGTGCTAAACTACCTGTTAGTAGTAGACGTGTTGACGCGCCCTTTGATGTAGAAACTTCCATAGGTAAGTCGACCAGGATTTCTGAGATGATAGAGGGTTGTGATGTGGAATTAGAGGGTCATAAATTTCCGGTTAGACCATTTGTGATGACCTTAGGTGGTTTCAATTTGGTTCTTGGGATGGATTGGTTGGCGGACTTCGAGGCGAATATAGTGTGTCGAAGGAAGATGATTCGTTTGATAGCGCCTGACGGGAGTTCGATAACTGTTTATGGGGATCGGGTCACGACGATCCCGAAAGTAATCTCAATGGCGGTGGCGGCAAAGTGTATAAGGCGTGGATGTAGTGCCTACTTGTGTTATGTAAAGGATGTGGAAACGCGAACACCACAACAATCCGATGTTCTGGTTGTGTGTGACTTTCTCAATGTGTTTCCTGAAGACTTACCAGGAGTGCCACCTGACCGAGAGATCGAGTTTCAGATTGATCTAATACCGGCTGCCCAACCTGTTGCCAAGGCAACGTATCGGTTGGCTCCGACGGAGATGAAAGAGTTGATGGAGCAGTTGCAAGAGCTACTTGATAAAGGGTTCATTAGACCGAGTATCTTTCCTTGGGGTGCTCCGGTCTTGTTCGTGAAGAAGAAAGACGGTAGTATGAGGATGTGTATAGACTACCGTGAGCTGAACAAGCTGCAGTGAAGAATCGGTATCCGTTACCGAGGATCGATGATTTATTCGATCAGCTTGAAGGCGCCAGTTGGTTTTCGAGGATCGACCTTCGATCTTGCTACCATCAACTAAAGGTGAAAGAGCAGGATATTTCTAAAACAACTTTTCGCACACGCTACGGTCACTACGAGTTTCTTTTCATGTCTTTTGGTTTGACTAATGCACCAGCTGCTTTTATGGACTTGATGACTCGAGTGTGTAGGCTGATGTTGGACAAATCAGTGATTGTGTTTATTGATGATATCCTGATTTGTTAAAGGAGCGAGGTAGAGCATGCCGGTCACATTCGAAAGGTGTTGGAGATGTTGAGAAGGGAGAAGTTGTATGCCAAGTTCTCCAAGTGCGCGTTCTGGTTGTGCGAAGTTCAGTTCTTGGGTCATGTGGTGAATCCGGAGGGGATTATGGTGGATCCGGCAAAGGTGGAAGTGGTGATGCAATGGAAGTCTCTAAACACGCCATCCGAGATCTGTAGTTTCTTGGGTTTGGCGGGCTATTACAGAAGATTCATTCAAGACTTCTCAAAGATCGCCTCTCCACTAACCAAGTTGACCCGGAAAGATGTAAAGTTTGTATGGGGTCAAGCTCAAGAGAAGACGTTCAAAGAATTGAAGACGAGATTGACTCAAGCTCCTGTTCTGTCATTACCCGATGGAAGCGAAGATCTGGTGGTTTATTCTGATGCTTCCTACTCAGGGTTGGGGTGTGTGTTAATACAGAGAGGAAAAGTTATAGCCTACGCATCCCGACAATTGAAGGTTCATGAGGTTAACTACCCTACTCATGACTTGGAGCTGGCAGCTGTGGTCTTTGCACTAAAGATTTGGAGGCACTATCTCTACGGGACGAAGTGCACCATTTTCACTGACCACAAGAGCTTGAAGTACTTCTTCGTGCAGAAAGATCTGAACATGAGGCAGAGGCGATGGTTAGAGCTTATAAAGGACTACGATTGTGAGAGCCATTATCATCCGGGAAAAGCCAACGTGGTGGCGGATGCCCTTATCCGAAGGGAAAGACCCGAGCCGATTAGGGTGAAAGCGTACCAGTTGATTATGACTTCTGATGTGATGAAGCAAGTCAAAAAGTTTCAAGATGAAGCATTGAAGGAAGATCATCTTAACTCTGAAAGGATGAGAGGTCTGGTTACGGAATTGGGTGAAAACACACTTGGTGTTAAAACCCGATTCGAGCGAATATGGCTTCCTCATGTTGGGAATCTACACGTGAAGATTATGGATGAAGCTCATAAGACTCGATACTCTATTCATGCCGGTGCTACAAAGATGTATCAAGACATGAAGAAAGACTATTGGTGGCCGGGTATGAAGCGTGATGTGGTGGAGTATGTGAGTAAATGCCTTACTTGTCTACAAGTGAAGGCCGAGCATCAAAATCCGTATGGAAGTATTTCAAACTTTGGATATACCGGAATGGAAGTGGGAGCACATCACCATGGATTTCATTACGAAGCTGCTGCTACCCCGAAAGGGTATGATGCTATATGGGTGATTGTTGATCGCTTGACGAAGAGTGCTCACTTCCTACCGATCCGCGAGACATATTCATCTGAGAGGTTGGCTGATCTGTTCATCAAGGAAATTGTAACTCGTCATGGTGTGACGGTGTCTATTGTTTCTGATCGTGACACCCGGTTTACATCCAAATTCTGGAAGAAATTCCACGACGCCATGGGGACAAAATTACATATTAGCACGGCTTATCATCCCCAGACTGATGGTCAGTCAGAAAGGAGCATTCAGACATTGGAGGACATGCTTCGGGCATATGTGATTGATTTTTGGGGAAGTTGTGATGACCACTTACCGTTAGCTGAATTCTCATACAACAACAGCTATCATGCCAGCATTGGCATGCCCCTTATGAGTTGCTATACGGTAGGAGATGTAGCACACCGTTTGTTGGGGTGATATTGGTCATAAAGAGTTAGGGAGCGTCAATGTGATCTAGGCTACGACCGAAAAGCTTGAAAAGATCAAGGCCTTCATGAAGGCAGCCAAAGATAGACGGAAGTCGTATGCTGATAAACGACGCAAGCCGATTGAATTCCAGGTGGGTGACCGTGTTATGTTGAAGGTCTCACCTTGGAAGGGTATCATTCGGTTCAGAAAGCGGGGCAAGTTGAGCCCAACATACATAGGCCCTTTCCGAATCATTGCTCGAGTAGGGGAGGTGGCCTATAGATTGGAGTTACAAGATGAGTTAAGTGGAATTCACCTGACATTCCACGTATCTTATCTAAGGAAGTGTTTGGCAGATGAAGATATGATTGTTCCACTGGAGGATATCGAAGTGGACGAACGGCTCAATTATGTGGAGCAACCAATGACAATCATCGATCGAAAAGAGAAGAGGCTCAGAAATAAAGTGGTTCCTCTTGTACGTGTACAGTGGAAGCACAGCAAGTGATCCGAGTCAACGTGGGAGACCGAAGAAGAAATGAGACAACATTATCCGCGTTTGTTCGAGGAATAACAGGTTTCGGGGACGAAACCCATATAAGGGGGGTGGACTTGTAACACCCGGATATTTTCCGTGAAACCGACGAAAGAAGAAAAAGAAATTGGTAAAAATGGGGGAATAAGAGGGGGAAGGCAACCACATCTTCCCCACTCTTGTTTAAAACACAGCAAAAGTGAAAGAAGAGAGAAAGAAGAGAGAAAAGAGAGAAGAAAGCTTGATTCGAGTGGATTCGAGCGTGCCAAATCATCAAGTAGCGAGTCTAGATGAAGCCTTCTTCTTCTTGTAGTTTGTGTAAGTTCTAGGACCCCTATTTTACTTGTTTTCAACTGATTTGGGGCTGGAACACATAGTAAACCCGTTTTTGTAAGTGTGTGTTTGACCCATTTGGGTGTGATTGCGTGTGATGCGTTTGGAGAGTGTTTTTGGGCTTGTGTGTGCTTAAATGGTGTTGTAGTATGCATTCCTAAGGTTTAGGATGGTTGATTTGGGCTTAGAATGGGTTTGGATGAGCTTTGAGGTCAAAAATGGCAGATTGGGTTCGGGATGACTGCATTCTGCATCAGTTAGGGCTAGGCGACCGACTGGAGCCATACGGCCGACTGGAAGGCGATTGGGGTTCAGTCGCACGATTGAGGTTCAGTCGCACGACTGGGGTCCAGTCGCATGGGGAGTCATGCGACTGAGTTCCCAGACGCATAGGTGCTCATTCGCCTGAGGTCCATTCGTATAAGGTCCATTCGCATAGTGTTCATTCGCATGATTAAGAGTCTATTCGCACGACTGGGTGTTCAACCGCATTGGTGTTCATCCACATAGGTCCAGTCGCATGAGGTTCAGTCGCATGAAGGCCATGCAACTGAAGGGTGCCCATTCGCCCAAACAGGGTTGTTGTACCCGAGGAAGAACATAGTTAAAGTACTGACTTTCGGGGGAAAGTGCAGATGTAAGCTTTGACGAGAAAGTTCCTGTAAGTACACGTAACCTTGGAGGCCTTAGAGGGTATGTAGGGCATGATGAGGATGTTGCATGATATGCATGATGTTGTTAAGTATGTATGATGATGCCCTGTATGATAATGCTATAGTGTATGTGGATGTTCCTATTTATGACGTATGTTTATCTTTCCGTGGCTTTACGTGTTATGTTAATGAATAAAACGAAAGTATTATGTAATGTAAAGTGGAAGATAATGAAAGAGGAACATGATGAATGAATGCATGCATTAATGAATGTGAATGTTAACGATGTACGCTACATGAACGAAAGTTAACGAACGAATGATGAAGATAATAATGATATTATCTCTGTGTACGTATGATGTGTGATCACATGTATGTAAAGAACGGTTTTTAACGAAAGAAAAGTATGTTTTATTATAAAACTAGAACTCACTCAGCAACGCTGACTTTTTATGTGTTTCCAGTTGGCAGGTAACGTTGCTGAGGATGGCACGGGGGCGGCTACTCAGCTCTTTTGGATGGCATCCATTTATATAATGCTTTTACGATGTAATGCAACAATGTATTTTGTAATTGATTAATGATGTATTATTTTGCAAAAGCTTTTATGATGAGATGAGATGTCATTTTGATCGTTTCCGCTGCGATGTTTTAAATAAAAGTATGTTTTATGTGCGATGAATGACCAACTGTGAGGTGTCCGGCAAGGGGGCCTTACAGAGGTGGAACAAACCTACTAGTCACATCCAACTAGTGGTGGTTGTTTTAAAATGTGAGTATACTAATAAGTCACCCTTCTTGTTTCTTGCTTTTAATTTCTTGTTTTTAGCTTATAGGATTACTTAGAATTGTATTGTTTTTCGGTTATCTAGTAGTAGCGGTTCAGAACTTTTTTCATTGGGACGAGAATTTTAAGAGTCGTTAGGCTATCGTAATATAATAAATTTTTTCGCTCCGATTCAGGTCAGGTTAGTTTGAATCCGTTTCATTGGCGAAAAACATTGTTAAAATGGTTCCCAAACTCTTCTATTTATATATATATAGCAAGAACTATATTGAAGCAATAATACTCGTAAAAGTGATGACATATGATGTTTGAATCAATTATAATTATAAATATGATAATGTGTAGTGATAGAACTAGGACTTTTAATTTGGGGGTTCGTAACGTCATATCACTTATTTTATCATCAAAAACACTTATTTTGATATCAGTTTTTCTTTCATCCTACTAACTATCTGATTATTTGAGGGATAAATTGTTAAACATCTATTCAGTTACAGACCATAGTTGATGAGAAAATGTGATCCCAAGACTGTCGGAGTCACCGAAGCCCGTGGATCCCAGTGTAGTTCTACCCTTGAATGCATTTGAAATAATCTTGCTATTTCTTCAGTTTCAAATGCTTAGGAAGTGAGGGGCGATCGGAATTTTTACATATATGTATTTGAAATAATCTTGCTATTATCATTTTTTATAATCATATAGTGGAGTATAATGCATGTGTACGATTTCTCATTTTTTCCATCTTCATCATATTTGCTAGTCATGCAAGTATAAAACACCAAAGCTCATTCGACGTCTTTTCTTACGAACTCATACATTTTTTAAATTTATTTTCTTGTACTCAATAGGATAGTAATATACTTTCATAAAAGTTGACCAAAAAGGATATATCACTACAAAAGATAGGTTTTTTTGTCTAAGTTTTTTACGGCGATAACGTTTTCATCACAAAAAAAACACTAAACGATAAAAAAAATTTTTTTGACTTTTCCAGTCAAAATCATTTTTTGCGGCGATACTTTCATCGCAATAAATAAAAAATAAACTATTTTTAATTTTTTTAATTGAAAATTAGTTTTGCGACGAAACAAAGTCGTCGTAAATAATATTTTTAATTTTGTTTTATATTACGACAATCTTTCTAAGGGCGGGAAAATTCTCAATAACTCATTCGCGGCGATTTTTTTGCCGCAAAAAATGATTATTATTTATTAAATCTTTAATTTTTATATTTTATTTTTCGCAAAGTTTTTGCGGCGACGCTTTCGTCGCGAAAAAGATTTTAAAAAGTTTTTGCGGGAATCTCAAATCTGGTTCACCATTTTGAACCCACAACCCCACCACACCACAACGCACCCCACTCCCCCATCGCCACAACCTCCGATCGTCGACCCCACCCACTCCCCCACCACCATAACCACCGCCTCCACCGTCGACCCCACCCCACTCCCCCATCACCATAACCGCCACCTCCACCGTCGACCGGCCCACCCCACTCCACCACAGCCTTTGATCAGCCGCTACTCCACCACCGCCGCCGCTCGTTTGCACCATAGCCACCATCACCACTTCTGATTTTAGGTAATAACCTCATTTTTTCCTAATTTTGTGTTATTTATAGTTATTATTTGACATTAGGATTAGGAAGTTTATAGGGTTATTAAAAAAAGACCTTTAACTTAGTTGAGATGAAATAACATGTGTGTATGTATGTATATAAGAATGTATGTATTTGGTGCGTTAATTCTTGTGTTAATTAATGTATGTATTTGTGTATGTATGTATATGTGTATGTGTGTATATATGTTAAATTGAGATTAAAAAAACATGAGATTGTATCTATTTAATGATTTTTGTTAGTTGAGATGGAAAAACATGAGAATTTATGTATTGTTGTATTTGTTGTGTATGTATTGTTATGGAGGCATTAAAATTTGGTTTGGTTGGAGAATGTCCCTACTTTTAAATGTATTAAGATAACTATTTATTAAATCTTTAATTTTTATATTGTATTTCCCTAGTTTTAAATGTGTTAACATAATTAATATTTGTTTGCAGACACAGTTATGATGATTGATAAGAGTTGGACTACTTTAGAAAACAAATTTTATAAAAAATATTTGATTGGTCTTAAAGCATTTATGGAAAGGTGCAAGAATTATACTAATAGTCAAAATAGGAACAAATAGTCGCACTTCAACAACAACACCCTGAATTGTCAGAGAAGCAGATCATGCGGCAGGTCTTGGGGGGAGCGGCCTGGGGGAACGTGGTATCGGACCAATACCAAGCGTACCTTCATAACCCCCACCTCCACTTTATAGAACGGATCAGATGATGTTCTCATAGGATGAGGTTGAGGAGATGATAGCAGCGAGACTAGCAAGTGAGCAAGAACAATGGTAGTCTCACAATGGTAGTCTCAGATGATGGCTAATATGATGGCACAAATGCAGAGTCAAATCCAAACTCAAGTCCAGAGCGCCTTAAAGAGAAGTGGTTATTCTCAACAAAGTGATGATGAAGATGATGAAGGTGGGTCGTCATAGGATTATGATTTGATGTTTGTTATGAATATTTTGAAACATTTTGTAACAAACTTTTTGTGACTTTTTAACTCTAGACAATAGTTAGTTTTTATGTTATCTTTTGTAATTGCGATTAGTTTGATTATTCTGATGATATTAGTGACTTTGAACAACAGTTTTGGTACCTAGAGTACCTGGGTGGATTGCTGCAAATGCAACAAAATATTAAAAAAAAGCAAGCCTTTTTGCGGCGATATTTCGCCGCAAAAACGTTTTTGGTCAAAAACTTTGCAGCGACAAATAGTCGCAAAAGAGGTTTCAGGTCAAAAATTTGGGCGAAAAGTTGCCGTAAAAAATATTAAAGAATTATTAATCTGCATATTTTTTAATATTAAAAGAATATTAAAAAAACATTTGCGACTGTCACACCCCAACTTTAACGGCGGAAACGTCGAGATGTGAGGGTTAAGATTGTTCACAGCCACATAACCCTATATTTAAATGTAAATATTAAAATTATAAGTTTTAAAAGAAAGTACAAACATAAGTCTCAAACATGAAATAATCCCCAAAATAAGCAGAACATAACATAGTCACTTTATTCTTTTATCTAGGTCCAAATCCTAGTTTATTGCAAGCTTCACTTAACTTTAAACTTGGGCATTTCCTGAAATATGATAAAAATAAAAGGTCAACTAAAAAGTTTGTGAGTTTCTAAGGTTTTCATACATAATATAATAAGGTTACAAGTAGCAATTCATGTCATATGTTATAAGTTAGTAAGGTTATAGAAAACATATCATTACAACCAAACCTCGACTTGATTACAAGTATATATGATTGGCTAAGTTTATTTGGTTCCCATGATGAACAAGCATACGTCATCAGGAGCCGGCAATACCTCGGCTTTAGCACCAAATAGGCTTGTCAGGCCCAAAGATCTAATACGTCATTAGGCTAGCAATAGTTAATGATTGTAAACAAACTATGTATCTCATATATTCACTTACAACACAAATAACCATGACAAAAATATAAAGATGAATTGCAAGTGCTTTACAAATTTCAAATGTTTATAAGTGTATGAAATATAAGTATCATGTTTCACCCCAAAATAGTGTGAAATACATAAAAAAATGGCTAGGAAACTCACTTGGCAAATAAGTATAAGAATGACGATTAATAAGAATAATAAGCGACGTTCCAACGTAAACCTTCACGAGATACCTAAGATTATATATATATATATATTTACAAGATTTAAGTTTAATTATAATAAGCTTAACGTTTTAACGAGAACTAGGGTTTTAGGTGAAATTTGGGGATTTTGTAAGTACGTTAAATATTTTAATAAAGAAATTTACCACTTATGTATTTTATTAGAAAATTATAAAATTAAGCCATTTGTAACAACTAATAAAGTTTAAATATAAAACTTAAATAAACTTTTAAAATAATCATGATTTTAAAAAGTAACGTTTGGATCAATTATTTATTATTTATTATTTGAAACACATTTTAATAGATTTAAATAAAAAATAACCTTTGTTAAGAGGTTTTTAAAAAAGTTGTTTAATTATTTAAATTTAATAAAAATTCAAAAATTTATTTGGTGTCTATAAAAATATTTAAAGTTTATAAAACTATTTTTATATTTTTAAAAGTTTTCTACAATTAATTTTAGGGCTAAAAAGCCATAAAAAATACATGAGGGTGCCCTTGTTCGAACCCGGGACCTCAAGATTGAGTTGCAAGTGTCTTACCTGTGAACCAGGGCCGTGGCCCGCGGTTTAATCTGGTTTTAAAATCTTAAAACATAAACAGAAAGAAAAACCCCCAAATATCATAAACCCTAGATTGATTCGAACCAAAATTGCTGATCATAACATTGTTGTTAATGTTCTAAAACATAGGGCTTTTGTTCCCCAAATATAAACGAATTCAAATCAATGTTTAATTACCCGATTTGATTTGGGATGATGTTAAGAACGATCTAAGAACAAGCCACAGCCGTAGGTGCACAATGGATGAGCAATCTTCAATGATAATCAAATTAAACTTGTGGGTAGCTTCGAATTACCATTTAGACTAGAAGCCCTTATCAATTTCAGTGTAGATGGATCGAGGTTTGGATTTCGACAAGGTTGCAGGTCACGGTTTAGAGGGAATCAAACGAGGTGTTTATGTGGTTTTTCAGATGAAATTAAGAATGATAATAGCTTAGGAATAGATAGATGATCATTCAGGTTCGATTAATTGAGTTATTATTGGGTTTAATTGCTTGAACGGTTAAGGGTGTGGCCGACGGTTACTAAGTCCAAATCAACACCCATTATTGTCTTTAATTCGAATTAAAGTGTACTTAGTGGTCCAAAACATGTTCTAGAAGCGTTTGGAACCTGTTTTTAATCGAAAAACGAATGATTTTGATGATTTTGGGGTTGGCAGAGCCGCTCCGGCGGTGGCCGGAGGGTTGGCCGGAAAATCGGGGTTTACCCTTTCAGAATCTTGAAAGGTCCTACAAATCTTGGAATTACCTTAAGGTCGTAAGGTAATTTCAGTTTGTAAGCCACTTTCCCAATCCTTTTCAGAATCTTGAAAGGTCCTACAAATCTTGGAGCTAGTTTACCCTTCTTCCCAAAGCGAACAACGTCCTTCCATGGTAAGACCTTAAGAAGAACCATCTCCTCAACTTGGAACTCCAATGGCTTGCGTCCCTTATCGGCATAGCTCTTTTGCCAACTTCTTGCCACTTCAAGGTTCTTGCGAATTACAGAGACTTTATCGGTCGTTTCTTGTATGAGTTCAGGACCAGTGATGAAGTTTTCACCAATGTCGGTCCAGCAGATCGGCGAACGACATTTACGACCATCAAGCGCTTCGAACGGTGCCATCTTGATACTCGAGTGGTAGCTATTGTTATACGAAAATTTTGCGAGCGGTAAATGCGTATCACAATCACCACCAAAGTCAAGGACACAAAGGCGTAGCAAATCCTCCAAGGTTTGGATGGTTTACTCGGTTTGACCATCTGTTTGAGGATGGTAAGCCGTGCTTAGATCCAATTGAGTACCCAAGAGTTCTTGCATAGACGACTAAAAGTGCGAAGTGAAACGCGCGTCTCGGTCGGATATGATGTGCAGAGGTACCCCATGACGACTTACAATTTCATCAACGTATATACGAGCCAACCTTGATGTCTTGTAAGTGTCACGTATGGGTATAAAATGTGTCGATTTGGTCAATCGGTCAACGATCACCCATATGCTATCATGTCCACGGGAGGTGCGGGGTAGCTTAGTTATGAAGTCCATGGATATATGTTCCCATTTCCACATAGGAATCTCAAGTTGTTCAAGTAATCCACTTGGACGTTGATGTTCGGCTTTAACCTTCGTACACGTGAGGCACTTAGCTACATAAGTCGCTATGTCTTTCTTCATTCCAGGCCACCAATATTGACCACGCAGGTCCATGTACATCTTATCGGAGCCAGGATGAATAGAATAACGAGCTTGATGAGCTTCGTTCATGACAAAGGTACGAAGATTATCACGATTTGGAACCCAAATTCGATTTGCGAAATACATCAAACCGTTGGGTTTCGTCTCCAATTGAGATAGAAGGTTATGCTCCAGTTCATCCTTCATTCTTCCTTCTTGTTGAACCACTTGTTGGGCCTCTAGGATGCTAGACTCGGTGTCACTATTTATTCTCAAGTTTTGTAGTAGTACGGTAGTCTCGTTGACATCCAGTCGAATCTCGGTATCGAATTCCCTCAAAGTATCAAACCATTGTCGTCGATCGTGAATTTCTTGAAACGAGATCATCTTGTTATGGACTTTACGACTTAGTGCATCGGCTACAATATTTGCCTTACCAGGGTGGTAACGAATATCACAGTCGTAATCACTAATCAACTCAACCCAACAACATTGTCTCATATTGAGATCTTTTTTATTATAACGTGTTGAAGGCTTTTATGATCAGTGTAGACTATACATTGCGTACCATAAAGGCAATGCCTCTAAATCTTTAAGGCAAAAACCACAGCACCAAGTTCAAGATCGTATGTCATGTAATTCACCTCATGGACCTTCAATTGTCTTAATGCATATGCTATGACCTTCCCTCGTTGCATAAGAACACAACCAAGACCTTTTTTGGACGCATCACAATACACAGTGAAATCATCGTTTCCATCGGGTAGGGTCAAGATAGGAGCATTGCATAACTTGTGTTTAACACTTCAAAAGCTTCTTCTTGCTCGGACCCCCACTCGAATGGTTTATTCTTTTGTGTCAAAGAAGTGAGTGGCTTCGCGATCCTTGAAAAGTTGGCAATGAATCGCTGGTAATAACCAGCCAGACCAAGGAAAGAACGAATTTCGGTTGGAGTTGTGGGAACACACCAATTCTTCACAGCTTCCACCTTTGCAGGGTCAACGTGAATTCCTTGGCTATTCACCACGTGTCCTAGAAATTGAACTTCCTCGAGCCAAAATTCATATTTTGAGAACTTCGCGTACAGTTGTTCTTTCTTTAAAAGTTCAAGAACTTGTCGCAAATGAAGTTCATGATTGGTATTGGACATGGAATAGATGAGTATGTCGTCAATGAAGACGATCATGAACTTCTCCAGATAAGGCTTGCATACTCGATTCATGAGATCCATGAAAACAGCAGGAGCATTTGTTAAACGAAAGGCATAACCATGAACTCATAATGCCCATATCGAGTACGGAATGCAGTCTTTGGGATATCATCGTCATGGACTCGCAATTGATGATAACCAGAACGTAAATCGATCTTCGAGAATATAGCAGCTCCTTGAAGTTGATCAAACAAGTCATCGATACGAGGAAGAGGATAGTGGTTCTTGATGGTAAGTTTGTTAAGTTCACGATAGTCGATGCACATACGAAACGACCCATCTTTCTTCTTCACGAAAAGAACAGGTGCACCCCAAGGCGAAGAGCTAGGTTGAGTGAAGCCCTTCTCGGATAGTTCTTGAAGTTGACTAGAGAGTTCTTGCATTTCCGATGGTGCAAGTCGATATGGTGACTTAGCCACGGGGTTTGCTCCGGAATCAAATCGATTTTAAATTCGACTTCACGCACGGGAGGTAGACCACTATGGTCATCGGGAAATACTTCAGGAAAGTCTCGTACAATTGGGACATCCTTAAGATCTTTCCCTTTGACTTTTGTGTTGACCACATAAGCCAAGAAAGCCATGTAATTCTTACTTAGGCATTTTCGGGCTTGGGTGCACGACATGAGTTTGAGCCCTTTGGAGGATTTTTACCAAACACCTTCAATGTATCCCCAGAAGGTAACGGTATACAAATGCACTTCGTGAAACAAATGATCTCGGCATGGTGTTTGGCTAACCAATCCATAACAATGATGACGTCAAAGCTTCCAAGTTTCATAGGGATAAGATCGATAAGAAAATCGTGCGTGTCAAGACTCAAGATACAATCATGAATAATAACATCAATGGTGATTGGTTCTCAATCGGCGACTTCAACAGTGAGAGGTCTTTCTAGTTTCGTATGTGGCTTAGCAAGAATAGGTTCAAACTCTAATGAAACAAAACTCTTATCGGCTCCAGAGTCAAACAGAACGTAGGCATAAGTATTATTAATAAGGAACATACCTGTTCAATTTTAGACGTATTTAACGACGCAGTTAACGCATGAAAAGACTTAGGTCATAAAAGTTAAGGGTAAGTTAACATACCATTCACCACATCATTGTTTGCTTGTGCTTGATTTGCATTGATGTTGAAAGCATGACCTTGGGCTTGTGGAACATTACCCACAAGACGAGGGCATTGTGGGCGAAAATGACCAAGTTCCCCATAGTTGTAGCAAACACGGTCTGTAACCATCGCGGACGTTATTAGGTGCACGGTGACAAGTCACCACCAAGTGACCATATTTACCGCATAAGGTACAGATACAACATGGTTGATTCCCCGGATGATGATACCTACAAGTATTGCACATAGGTTGAGGACCAGCATACGCCCTAGCCCCACGCACATGTGCCACAGGTGCAGCCGCAGGTACAAGTTGTCTTTGGGGTTGTTTGGGTGCAGCCACAGCATAGTTGCGCGTCGGTGTGAACTTGCGCTTCTTGTTGTTGTTGTTGTGAGATGGTTCAGCTTTAGTCTCCTTAACGGCCTCGGTAGCCATCTTTTCCACCTTCTTTACACCCTTCACAGACATGGTGCCCGCTCGTATATGATTCTCGGTGAGTTGAGCGTTGATAGTAATGGCTTCTTCCAAGGTTGTGGGTCGGCTACCCACCACAGCATCTTGAATTTGGGGTGGTACACCCTTAATGAACTTCTCGATGTTGCGGGGGACAGTGTCGACCATATGAGGTAGTAGTATACTCAACTCATGATACTTAGTTGAGTAGGCCAAATGATCACCACCATCTTGCTTCAAGTTCCAGAATTATTCTTCCAACTTTTGCAATTCACTTCTCGGGCTGAACTTCGCGATGGCGATGTTCTTGAACTCATCCCAAGAGAGTGCCGAAATAGCATCAGCTCCTCGATTTCTCTACTCACTATTCCAACTGGTAATACCCTTTGTTGGAGCATACTAGTGGCATAACGAACTTTGAGTGCCTCGGGACACTCACAGTTGACAAAAGTGTTCTCCATGCTCTCGAACCACTCAGGAAGACCAGTGGCTCCTTCCTTGCCACTAAAACTAGTGGGCTTACAAGAGCTAAAATGCTTGAAGGTACAAGTTTGGTTGTTGCGTCCTTGGTTAGCACTATTCTCCCTTTGACCATTTCCATTGTTGCTAGAGTTGGTCATTAAGGTGCTATTGAGTTCAGCAACCATGGTTAGGATGATAGCAACCATTTACCGGGCAATCATGGCAGCTAGCTTACGGTCGGAACTTCCACGCTTTCCATGATGACGAGACATGCTGGAATACGCAAAATGAGTTAGACACGAGAAAGAGAATAACAAGGGGTATATTTCAAACAAGGATAAGTCAAGAGTTGTAAGGCACATGGAATGGTTCCATTTGGTAATCCATTACCATTTGAATGCGTTGACACGTCAAGGTAAGTTGACCCATTCGCCTTAGAAACTTATGTATGTTGACCATAGTTTATCACTCATCCCAGAAATCCTCAGGTAAGCATAACTTGTCCCGTAGGATTTATGTGATATGCTTGCCTTAGCCCGAAGGCCTTTTGCCAGGAAATCCAGGATACAGGTGTCTATGAGTCACACAAATTTCTTAGGTTCATAATATCAAAACCTTGATGAGATTTTCATAGATTAGACATAAGTCTAAAGGTTCAAGTCATAAGCATAAGTATACGATTCCACATGTCGTCGAGAATAAGATTAAGAAGTTTCATTTGTCGGGGAGAGTCAAAGAGTAAAGGATAAGTTTAGGGAGACAAGTAACAAAGTTTTAACAATTATAAGGCAATTCTATGCTAAGGCATCAAGTTGCACATAAGAAGGCATAGCATTATGTAGCATGCAAACAATGTATATATTTACAAGAATATAAATATTATTCTATAAGGTTCATGCATAAACTATAGTCTAGGTCACCATTTTAAGAACCTAAATCCCTATAGTTATGGGCTCTGATACCAATCTATCACACCCCAACCTTGACGGCGGAAACGTCGAGATGAGAGGGTTAAGATTGTTCACAGCCATATAACGTTATATTTAAATGTAAATATTAAAATTATAAGTTTTAAAAGAAAGTATAAACATAAGTCTCAAACATGAAATAATCCCCAAAATAAGCAGAATATAACATAGTCATTTTATTCTTTTATCTAGGTCCAAATCCTAGTTTATTGCAAGCTTCATTTGATCACTTTAAACTTGGGCATTTCCTGAAACATGATAAAAATAAAAAGTTAACTAAAAAGTTGGTGAGTTTCCAAGGTTTTCATACATAATATAACAAGGTTAGAAGTAGCAATTCATGTCATAGGTTATAAGTTAGTAAGGATATAGAACACATATCGTTACAACCAAACCTCGACTTGAATACAAGTATATATGATTGGCTAAGTGTATTTGGTTCCTATGATGAACAAGCATACGTTATCAGGAGCCGGTAATACCTCGGCTTTAGCACCAAATAGGCTTGTCAGGCCCAAAGATCTAAGACGTCGGCAGGCTAGCAATAGTTAATGATTGTAAACAAACTATGTATCTAATATATTCACTTACAACACACAAATAACCATGACAAAAATATAAAGATGAATTGCAAGTGCTTTACAAATTTCAAACGTTTATAAGTGTATGATATATAAGTATCATGTTTCACCCTCAAAATAGTGTGAAATACATAAAAAAAGGGCGAGAAAACTCACTTGGCAAATAAGTATAAGCATGACGATTAATAAGAATAATAAGCAACGTTCCAACGTAAACCTTCACGAGATACCTAAGAATATATATATATTTACAAGATTTAAGTTTAATTATAATAAGCTTAACGTTTTAACAAAGCCTAGGGTTTTTGTTGGAATTTGGGGATTTTTGTAAGTGTGTTAAATATTTTAATAAAGAAATTTATCACTTATGTATTTTATTAGAAACAGATAAAATTAAGCCATTTGTAACAACTAATAAAGCTTAAATATAAAAGTTAAATAAACATTTTAAAATAATCATGATTTTAAAAAGTAACGTTTGGACCAATTATTTATTATTTATTATTTGAAACTCATTTTAATAGATTTAAATAAAAAAATAACCTTTGTTAAGAGGTTTTTAAAAAAACTTATTTAATTATTTAAATTTAATAAAAATTCAAAAATTTATTTGGTGTCTATAAAAATATTTAAAGTTTACAAAAACTATTTTTATATTTATTAAAAATTTTATAATTAATTTGAGGGCTAAAAAGCCTTAAAAATACATGAGGGTGCCCGGGTTCGAACCTGGGACCTCAAGATTGAGTTGCAAGTGTCTTACCGGTGAACCAGGGCCGTGTGTAACACCCGGATATTTTCTTTGAAGACGACAAAGAAGAAAAAGAAATAAAGTCCAAAGTCGGGGGGACCAAACTCGCCAACACGAGAAAGTTGGGTAAGTTGGGGTATTTGAAGGGGGAGGGCAGCCCTTACCCTCTCCCCACACCCACACATTTCAGCTATAGAGAGAAAGAAGAGAGAAAAGGGAGAAGAGAAGAAGAAACCTTGTTTCGAGCGAGTTCGAGAGTGCAAAATCGTCATGTAGCGGGTCTAGACAAGCTCTTCTTCTTCTTGTAGTTTGTGTGAGTTCTAGGACCCTTATTTTACTCCTTTTCAACTGATTTAGGGCTGGAACACATAGTAAAGCCGTTTTTGTATGTGTGTGTGTTTGACCCATTTGGGTGTGGTTGCGTGTGATGTGTTTGGAGTTTGTTTTCGGGCTTGTGTGTGCTTGAATGGTGTTGTAGTATGCATTCCTAAGGTTTAGGATGGTTGATTTGGGCTTAGAATGGGTTTGGATGAGCTTGGAGGTTGAAAATGGCAGATTAGGTTCGAGATGAACTGCATTCTGCATCAGTTAAGGCTAGGCGACCGACTGGAGGCCATTCGGCCAATTGAGGTGCGATTGGAGTTCATTCGCACGATGAGGTTCAGTCGCACGACTGGGTTCCAGTCGCAGGGGAGTCATGCGACTGAGAGCCCATTAGCATAAGTGCACATTCATATAGTGTTCAACCGCATGAGGTCCATTCACATAGTGCTCGTTCACACGTAAGGGTCCATTCGCACGATTGGGTGTTCATCCGCATTGGTGTTCATCCGCATTGGTGTTCATCCGCATTGGTGTTCATCCGCATTGATCCATTCGCATGATGTTCAGTCGCATGGAGGCCATGCGACTGAAGGGTATCCATACGCCCAAATAGGGTTGTTGTACCCGAGGAGAGGCATAGTCTAATTACTGACTTTCGGGGAAAGTGCAGATCTAAGTTTTGACATGGAAGGTCCCGTAGGAACATGTAAGATGACCGTTGGGATCTTAGAAGTTATGTTGGGCATGATGATGATGATGTTGCATGTTTATGCATGATGTATGTTTTGTATGTATGATGATGCCCTGTATAGTATTGCTATAGTGTATGTTGATGTTCCTTATTATGATGAATGTTTATCTTTCCCGTGGCATTACGTGTTATGTTAATGAATGAAATGAAAATATTATGTAACGTAAAGTAAAAGATACTGAAAGAGGAACATGATGAATGAAGCATGCATTAATAATGAATGAGAGTAATAAAGGCTTGCAAGCAAATATAGGAGGTGAGCGACCTTGTTATCGTAACAGACTCGAAATGGAATCCTTGTCTTTCGACCTCAGTAATCGTGGCTGTGTGCCACGAAGAGGGTAAAGCTTGACACTGGGATTGACCATTTGTATAGAACCATTGCTGCATATCCTAGGTACTGTGGCTAGGAGGTGCGGTGCACCGTTATAGAAGGTCTATGATAGGCCTAGGTCCAGTACCACGAAACAGAAGGGTATTTCACATGGCAATGGTACACTTAAACTTTACCTTAGGTACTATGGCCAGGAGGTGCGGCGTACCGTTATAGAAGGTCTATGATAGGCCTAGGTCCAGTACCACGAAACAGAAGGGTATTCTTTACCTTAGGTACTGTGGCCAGGAGGTGCGGTGTACCGTTATAGAAGGTCTATGATAGGCCTAGGTCCAGTACCACGGAATAGAAGGGTAAGGCTTATGGGTGATGGAAAGAAAAGAGGTAATGATGAAAGAGTAAGTATGACAAGAAAGTATGATGACTGAACGAAAGTTAAAGTAAGAACGAATGAAAGTAATAAACAGATGAAATGTAATAACAGAGTACGAAACAGGATCCTTGTCACTCGACCTCCGTAATCATGGCTGAGTGCCATGAAGAGGTAAAGTTTGACAGGATCTAGATAGAAGTAAAAGATATCAAATAACGAAGATAATAATGATATTATCTATGTGTACGTATGGTGTATTATTACGTGAAAGTAAAGAAACGGTTTTAAAGAAAGTAAAGTATTTTATTTATAAAACTAGAACTCACTCAGCAACGCTGACTTTTATGTGTTTCCAGTTGGCAGGTAAGGTTGATGAGGATGGCATGGGGCGGCTACTCATCTCATTTTGGATGGCACTCTTTTGTATAATGTTTTTGCACCGTAATACGAACAAACGACGTTTTGTAATGAATGTTGTATTAACTTGCAAAAGCATTTATATTAAAATGAAAAGTTTTTTTACTAATTCCGCTACAATGTTTTATTAAAGTCAATGAAATTATATGTTTTTAAGAGCGATGAAAGGCCAGCTGTAAGCGTCCCGGGAATTGGGCCTTACACCGTGGCCACGGTTTAATCTGGTTTTAAAATCTTAAAACATAAACAGAAAGAAAAACCCCCAAATCTCATAAACCCTAGATTGATTCGAACCAAGATTAATGATCAAATCATTGTTGTTAATGTTCTAAAACATAGGGCTTTTGTTCCCCAAACATAAACGAGTTCAAATCAATGTTTAATTACCCGATTTGATTTGGGATGATGTTAAAAACGATCGAAGAACAAGCCACAGCCGTAGGTGCACAATGGATGAGCAATCTTCAATGATAATCAAATTAAACTTGTGGGTAGCTTCGAATTACCATTTAGACTAGAAGCCCCTTATCAATTTCAGTGTAGTTGGGTCGGGGTTTGGATTTCGACAAGGTTGCAGGTCGCGGTTTAGAGGGAATCGAACGAGGTGTTTGTGTGGTTTTTCAGATGAAATTGAGAATGGTAATAGCTTAGGAACAGATAGATGATCGTTCAAGTTCGATTAATTGAGTTATTATTGGGTTTAATTGCTTGAACGGTTTAAGGGTGTGGCCGACGGTTACTAAGTCCAAATCAACACCCATTATTGTCTTTAATTCGAATTAAAGTGTACTTAGTGGTCCGAAACATGTTCTAGAAACGTTTGGAACCGGTTTTTAATCGAAAAACGAACGATTTTGATGATTTTGGGGTTAGCCGGAGCCGCTCCGGAGGTGGCCAGAGGGTTGGCCGGAAAATCGGGGTTGGGGGCGTTTTGGTTTGGGATTTAATAAAATTTACACAAACAGCCCCTTAACTTTTGAATGTTTATTATTTTATGCTTAAACTTTCTTTTAAAGTTTATAAATTGACAAACCAAACCCTTAACTTAATTTAAGTTTTAAACATTTTAATAACTTTATAAAATGTTATTATTATTATTATTATTATTATTATTATTATTATTATTATCATAATTATTATTATTTAATATTTTATATTTTTAACTTTCATACATTAAAATTTAATGACAACTAAAAAGAATAAGCATAAATAAAAGATGAATTCTATAATTGACAATAATGACCCTTATAAGAATAAACAAAGTTAACTTTTAGTTAACAAAATACGAGATATTACAGCGACAAAGATTTCGTCGCAAAAAACATTTTCCAAATATTTTTTTCCTTTTTTTAAAATAGGTGGGCCCCACAATTGTTTCGTCGTAATATTCGTCGCAATAAACCTTTTGTGACCAGTTATTTACGGCGAATATATAACGACAAAAATATCATCGCAAAAACATATTGCGACGAGATTCGTACTTTTTGCGATGATATTTTTCGCCGCAAAAAGTGTTATTTCTTGTAGTGTATATCAGTGGTGAAGTAATAAACACATTTATATTGATGCCCTTTAGAATGAAAGTTTAAATTGGGATCGATTTCAGTTAAATTGACAATGAACAGTGGAGATTGATGAATTACATAGATATGTTGTTAGAACGGGTTACACCAAAATATGCATGCCAAAAGCATAAATATACAATGACACATGGCTTCGAGAATAACCGTTGGGCCATCGTGATTACCTTGATGATATTGCCTTCGTAAACGCGTAGGACAATTTCTTCAAGCCTAATTAATGCAGTCAATACTACCAAACATCCCTTGGATGTCATGTCTATATTGTTGCGTATTATACAATAATACAATGTCATGGCTAGCAAGTCTTCATAAAAATTTATCACCATATAAAATAACAATAGTGTTCTAAAAACAATTCAAGACACTCGCGTGATGTTCTGGAAGACGTAGCTAAATATTACTCCTATGTGTCGAGTGATTTACTTGTGACGAGTTGACAAATTGTTGACGTGTATTTTTGTATTTGCATGGAACTTTTTCTCCACCTCTCATCAAACCCTTCTTAAACCATTCAAAATTGTTACATATATCTATAAAGGATCACAGAGTTGCAATGTAGAAGATGATGAAAAAATGTATTCAAATTCAACAGAAAGTTTACAATATATATCGATAAGGGTGCAGGTAGACTAGGAGATTTACATGGGTTTCCAACAACCTCCATTGACTAGCTATAAACTATTTGAAATTTAAATATAGATAATAACATGGGATAATAAATAATAACAATGATAATAATTTATTCCTTAATATTCTCCTGCAGATGGACGATCCGGAGATGAGACCAATCTTGAATAATAGTAAACTGAACCGTGGTTGCAGTAGGGGCTTTGTAACGGCATCAGCCAACTGATCGTCACCGGTGATATGTGTAACCCGTAATGAACCGTCGTGTACCTTTTCTCTAACAAAATGAAAATCTAAAGCAAGGTGTTTCATGCGCGAGTGAAAAACCGGGTTAGCAGAGTATATGGTGGCACCGAGGTTATCATAATAGATGGTAGGCACTGTTGATAATCGAATTCAAGTTCTATTAGTAAAGATTTGAGCCATTGGACCTCAGTTGTAGTATAAGCGACTGCTCGAAACTCTGCTTCTGTAGAGCTTCTAGCCAATGTGCTTTGTTGTTTAGAGCTCCAAGATATTGGGTTAGAGCCAAGATAAACAATATAACCTGTGGTGTTTCAATAGTTATCTTTATCACCCGCCCAGTCGGCATTTGTGAATGCATGTAGGTTCAGTGGGGAGTTTTTACGGAGATAAATACCATGATATATAGTCCCTTGAAAGTACCGCAATAATTGTTTAATGCTTTCCAATGAACCAAGGTTGGTGCATGCATAAACTGTGAGAGATGATTGACAGTAAATGATACATCCGGCCTGGTGAGTGAAAGGTGTAACACCCGGTTATTTAACTATTTTGAAGCCGACGAAAGAAGAAAAGAAATAAAGTCCAAAGTCGGGGGACCAAACCCACCAACGCATGAAATTTGGGCAAATGGGGGCATATTAAGGGAGAGGGCAACCCATTTCCCCCTCCCCACACACTCATTTCAGCAACAAAAGAAAGAGAGAAGAGGGGAAGGAAGAAAAGAGGAAGAAAGGGTTGATTCGGGTCGATTCGGGCTCGAAATTCATCGTGTAGCAAGTCCAAACGAAGCTCTTCATCTTCTCCTTCTTTGTGTGAGTTCTAGGACCCCTATTTTACTTGTTTTCAACCGATTTTGGGGCTGGAACACATAGAAACCCGTTTTTGAAAATGTGTGTGTTTGACCCATTTGGGTGTGATTGTGTATAGTGTGTTTAGAGTATGATTTCGGGCTTGTGTGTGCTTGAATGGTGTCATAGTATGCTTCCCTAAGGATTAGGAGGGTTGATTTGGGCTTAGAATGAGTTTGGAAGGGTTTGGAGGTCGAAAATCGCGACTGCAGTTCGGGATGAACTGCAGTCTGCGCCCAGTTAGGGCTAGGCGACTGGAGGGCCAATCGGCCGACTGAGGGACGACTGAGGTTCAATGGCACAACTGAGGTTCAATCTCACGACTGGGGATCCAGTCGCATGACAGGTCATACGACTGAGAGCCCTGTCGCATAGATGTTCTTTCGCACGACTGACAGCTCAATCGCATAGGTGTCCATTTGCATAGTGTCCAATCACACGATTGAGGGTCCATTCGCAAGATTGGAGGTACAGTCACATGGGAGTTCATTTGTATTGGTCTAGTCGCATGATGTTCAGTCGCATGGAGGCCATGCGACTGAAGGGTGCCCAATCGCCTAAATAGGGTTGTTGTGTACGAGGAGAGGCATAGTCTAATTACTGACTTTCGGGAAAAGAGCAGGGGTAAGTAATGATGTGGTAGTTCTTGTAAGTACATGTAAGATGGTCGTTAAGGCCTTAGAAGTGATGTTGGGTATGATGATGATAGTGTTGCATGTTTATGTATGATGTATGTATGTTAAGTATGATGTAGCCCTGTATGATGGGGATGACTGGTGACTGGTAAATGTCGATGTTCCTTGTTTCGATACGTGTTTATCTTTACGTGGCTTTACGCATTATGATTAATAAATGTAATGAAAGTATTATGTAACGTAAAGTGGAAGATAATAAAAGAGGAACATGATGAATGAATGCATGCATTAACGAGCGAATGAATGAAAGTAAGAAAAGGCTTGCAAGCAAATGTAAGGAGTTGCACACCCAATGAAGGTGTTAGGTCAATGGTGTGCGGGTTAGCTACCCCGAAGGATGCACACTGGGGTCCATTCTTTGTGATTGACCATATGTACGGGATCCTTGCCGCGTACCCTAGGTGACTGGATCAGCTTCATGCACAATGTCCGTGATTTAATTACCACAGGTCCAGCACCAGCACTCGTGCACAATGTTCGGGGTATAGCGCATGGCATTGATCAATAATGAAAGAGGAAAGATAAGTGGTGCATGTACTTTCCCTAGGAGACTGGATCAGCTTCATGCATAATGTTCATGATTAATTACCACAGGTCCAGCACCAGCACTAGTGCATAATGTTCGGGGTATTGTACATGTCATCGAAAGTAATGAACGTATGAATGAATGTGAATGAAAGTAACGAAAGTGAAAGTTAACGATGTACATTAAATGAACGAAAGTTAACGAAAAAATGATGAAGATAATAGTAATGTTATCTACGTGTACGTATGTTGTGTGATCGCATATATGTAAAGGACGGTTTTAACGAAAGAAAAGTATGTTTTATTATAAAACTAGAACTCACTCAGCAACACTGACTTTTTATGTGTTTCCTGTTGGCAGGTAGTGCTGCTGAGGATGGCACGAGGCGGCTACTCGGCTCTTTTGGGATGGCATTCTTTTGTATAATGCTTTTGTGACGTAATACAACAATATATATTTTGTAATTGATGAACGTTGTATTAACTGGCAAAAGCATTTATAGTAAATTGAAAAGTTATTTCAAAGATTCCGCTGCATGATTTTTGTAATGATTATACAATGACGTGTTTTAAGTGCGATGATGACCAGCTGTGAGGTGCCCGGGAACGGGGCCTTACAAGTTGGTATCAGAGCCAAAGTTTAAGTGAAACGGGTAAATTTTCAAAATAAACCTTAACTTAAACTGAAAATGGGACAAAAAGGGAAGGGATGCCAATCTAAGTAGCTACGTGCCATCAGGTATTTTCTTAATGTTAACCAGTATTATGTGCACATGCTATGTGGTTTATGTGTTGCTGGTAGATTTAGATACTGATGTAGTGAGGACAGGTAATGCTCGGGGTACGAAGAGTAAAGTAAGTGGCTAATCACAACTGGCCACTGTAATTAGGGACTTACTATACTTGACATAAACTGAGCTATTCCCTTGAATGACCGTGTTGGTGTTTGAATCTTTCAGTGTGTGATAGAGGATGGCGATGGTAGATCATCCAAAGCCTCACGTGGTAGACTTGGTGCTGCATCGCGGCCTAAAAGAGGCAGACCTAGTGTTGAGAAGGTGGTTCCTGAGGGACCCGAGACCCCTCATCCGGAGGGTGGTGATGAGAGTGCAAATTTGAGGGCCTCGGTGAAAGAGGCGGTGGTTGAAGAGGTGCATCAGGTCATGCAGACGATCTTGCCGTCTGTGGTGACCGAAGTGATAAAGGCTGTACGGGAAGGGGAAAGGCAAGAGAGGAACCGGTCCTCAGGAGGTCGGGAGCAACCGGAGACTGAAACGATTCCCTCCGATAATGAGGAGGAGGAGGAGGAGCTTGTGCAGGAGTCAGCACGAGGCTATAACTACGGGGCGTTTATGAGATGCAAGCCCCCTACTTTTGACGGTAACGGCACTGCTGCATCTGCTTACCGGTGGGTGAGGAAAATGGAGGTTGTACTTGATATCAACGAGTGCCGGGAGGACCAAAAAGTGAAGTTCGCTACCCACTCTTTCGTGGATTCGGCTCTGTGCTGGTGGGACAATATAGTCCAAGCCGAGGGTAGCAGGGCCATTGGGAGAATGAGATGGTCTGAACTGAAAGGGTTGGTGATTGAGGAGTTTTGCCCTCATAGAGAAATGGATAAGGTTGAGAGAGAGTTCCTGCAGTTTGAGGTAGGGACGATGACACATCAGCAATACACCACGAAGTTTAATGAGATAGCACGTCTGGTGATGGATCAGGTGACCCCTCTGTCGCGAAAGATTAAGAGGTACATTCAGGGTCTGCCAGCGGATATCCACAGGCATATGATTGCCGCCCGACCAAGCACCTTTAGGTCGGCGGTGGACTTGGCGGGGAGACGGTATGATGAAAGGGCTGTAGTGGTGGTGGATGAAGGTAGTAGGAAGGGTGGTGGTGATCAAAACTGGAGTGGGAAGAGGTTTGGTCGGGGTGATGCCTCGACGGGTAACAAGAAGGCACGGGTGGATGATCGCCGTGTAGCCACACCGGGTACGGGATCGAGAAAGTGTGGCAAATGTGGGAAGGACCACAATGGTGAGTGTAGATGGGGGTTGAATGTTTGTTTAGAGATTGTAGGGGCGCGAGGTGCTTCAACTGTGGGGAAAGTGGTCACATGAGTAAAGACTGTAAGAAGCCGAGGGCTGAAGGTTACGGCGTGAAGAAGAGGGGGAATGAAGGACCAAGGGAGAGCACCAGGGCATTCACGTTGACGCAGGAGAAGGCTAGGACGGACCCTGATGTTGTGTCCGGTACGTTTCTGGTGAACCAAACTTTAGCTTCTATGTTGTTTGATTCGGGTGCCAGTAGAAGTTTTATTTCTGCTGCAATCTGTGCTCAACTGCCTGTTATTAGTAGACGTGTTGACGTGACGTTTGATGTAGAAACTACCATAGGTAAGTCTACCAGGATTTCAGAGGTGATAGAGGGTTATGATGTGGAACTAGAGGGTCATAAATTTCCGGTTAGACCATTTGTGATGACCTTAGGTGGTTTCGACTTGGTTCTTGGAATGGATTGGTTGGCGGACTTCGAGGCGAATATAGTGTGTCGAAAGAAGATGATTCGTTTGATAGCGTCTGAAGGGAGTTCGGTAACTGTTTATGGGGATCGGGTCACGACGATCCCGAAAGTGATCTCGATGGCGGTGGCGGGAAAGTGTATGAGGCGTGGATGTAACGCCTATTTGTGTTACGTAAAGGATGTGGAGACGTCTACACCACAACTGTCTGATGTACCGGTTGTGTGTGACTTTCCAGATGTGTTTCTTGAAGACTTGCCAGGAGTGCCACCTAACCGAGAGGTCGAATTTCAGATTGATCTGATACCGGGTGCCCAACCTGTTGCCAAAGCACCGTATCGATTGGCTCCGACGGAGATGAAAGAGTTAATGGAGCAGTTGCAAGAGCTGCTTGATAAAGGGTTCATTAGACCGAGTATCTCTCTTGGGGTGCTCCGGTCTTGTTTGTAAAGAAGAAAGATGGTAGCATGAGGATGTGTATAGACTACCGTGAGCTGAAAAAGCTGACAATGAAGAATCGGTATCTGTTACCGAGGATTGATGATTTATTCGATCAGCTTCAAGGTGCCAGTTGGTTTTCAAGGATCGACCTTCGATCTGGCTACTATCAGCTAAAGGTGAAAGAGCAGGATATTGCTAAAACAGCTTTTCGCACGCGCTATAGTCACTACGAGTTCCTCATTATGTCTTTTGGTTTGACCAATGCGCCAGCTGCTTTTATGGATCTGATGAACCGAGTGTGTCGGCCGATGTTGGATAAATCAGTGATTGTGTTTATTGATGATATCCTGATTTATTCAAGGAGTGAGATAGAACAATCCGGTCATATTCGCGAAGTGTTGGAGACGTTGAGAAGGGAGAAACTGTATGCCAAGTTCTCCAAGTGCGCATTTTGGTTGCGTGAAGTTCAGTTCTTGGGTCATGTGGTGAATCCGGTGGGGATTATGGTTGATCCGGCAAAGGTAGAAGCGGTGATGCAATGGAAGTCTCCAAAGACGCCATCCGAGATCCGTAGTTTCTTGGGTTTGCCGGGCTATTACAGAAGATTCATTCAAGACTTCTCTAAAATCGCTTCTCCACTAACTAAGTTGACCCGGAAAGATGTAAAGTTTGTATGGGGTCAAGCTCAAGAGAAGGCATTCGAAGAATTGAAGGCGAGGTTGATCCAAGCTCCTGTATTGTCATTACCTGATGGAAGTGAAGATCTGGTGGTTTATTCTGATGCTTCCTACTCGGGATTGGGGTGCGTGTTAATGCAGAGGGGAAGGTTATAGCCTATGCATCCTGACAATTGAAGGTTCATGAGGTTAACTATCCTACTCATGACTTGGAGCTAGCAGCTGTGGTCTTTGCACTGAAGATTTGGAGGCATTATCTCTACGGGACGAAGTGCACCATTTTCACTGACCACAAGAGCTTGAAGTATTTCCTCGAGCAGAAAGACTTGAACATGAGGCAGAGAAGATGGTTGGAGCTCATAAAAGATTATGATTTTGAGATCCATTATCATCCGAGCAAAGCCAACGTGGTGGCGGATGCCCTTAGTCAAAAGGAAAGACCCGAACCGATTCGGGTGAAAGCATACCAGTTGATTATGACCTCTGATGTGATGAAGCAAGTTAAAGAGTTTCAAGATGAGGCATTGAAAGAAGATCATCTTAACTCCGAAAGAATGAGAGGTCTGGTTGCGGAATTGGGTGAAAACACATTCAATGTTAAAACCCGATTCGGCGGATGTGGATTCCTCATTTTGGGGATCTACGGATGACGATTATGGATGAAGCTCATAAGACTCAATACTCTATTCATCCCGGTGCTACAAAGATGTATCAAGACATGAAGAAAGATTATGGGTGACCGGGTATGAAGCACGACATGGTGGAGTATGTGAGTGAGTGTCTTACTTGTTTGCAAGTGAAGGCCGAGCATCAAAAGCCGTATGGAAAGATTCAACCTTTGGATATACCGGAATGGAAGTGGGAGCACATCACCATGGATTTCATTATGAAGTTGCCGCATACTCCGAAAGGGTATGATGCTATATGGGTGATCGTTGACCGCTTGACGAAGAGTGCTCACTTCCTACCGATGCGCGAGACATATTCATCCGAGAGGTTGGCCGATCTTTTCATTAAGGAGATTGTGACTCGTCACGATGTGCCGGTGTCTATTGTGTCTGATCGTGACACCCAGTTTACATCCAAATTCTAGAAGAAATTCCACGATGCGATGGGGACGAGGTTACATATCAGCATGGCTTATCATCCCCAGACTGATGGTCAGTCAGAAAGAACCATTCAGACATTGGAGGACATGCTTCGGGCATGTGTGATTGACTTTGGGGGAAGTTGGGATGACCACTTACCGTTAGCTGAATTCTCATACAATAACAACTATCATGCCAGCATTGGCATGCCACCTTATGAGATGCTACACGGTAGAAGATGCAGAACACCCGTTTGTTGGGGTGATATTGGTCATAAAGAGTTAGGGAGCGTCGAGTTAATCGAGGCTATGACTGTAAAGCTTCATGAAGGCAGCCAAAGATAGACATAAGTCGTATGCTGATAAACGACGCAGACCGATTGAGTTCCAGGTGGGTGACCGGGTTATGTTGAAGGTCTCACCTTGAAAGGGTATCATTTGGTTCAGAAAGCGGGGCAAGTTAAACCCGAGGTACATAGGCCCTTTCCGAATTATTACCCGAGTAGGAGAGGTGGCCTATAGATTGGAGTTGCCAGATGAGTTGAGTGGAATTCACCCGACATTCCACGTATCTCATCTACGGAAGTGTTTCGCGGACGAGAATATGATTGTTCCACTGGAGGATATCGAAGTAGACCAACGGCTTAATTATGTGGAGCAACCAGTGGCAATCATCGATCGAAAGGAAAAGAGGCTAAGAAATAAAGTGGTTCCTCTTGTGCATGTACAGTGGAGGCATAGGAAGGGATCCGAGTCAACGTGGGAGACTGAAGAGGAAATGATACAGCATTACCCACACTTGTTCGAGGAATAACAGGTTTCGGGGACGAAACCTATATAAGGGGGGTGGACTTGTAACACCCAGTTATTTAACTATTTTGAAGCCGACGAAAGAAGAAAAGAAATAAAGTCCAAAGTCGGGGGACCAAACCCGCCAACGCATGAAAGTTGGGCAAATGGGGGCATATTAAGGAAGGGGGCAGCCCATTTCCCCCTCCCCACACACTTATTTCAGCAACAAAAGAAAGAGAGAAGAGAGAAAGGAAGAAAAGAGGAAGAAATGGTTGATTCGGGTCGATTCGGGCTCGAAATTCATCGTGTAGCAAGTCCAAACGAAGCTCTTCATCTTCTCCTTCTTTGTGTGAGTTCTAGGACCCCTATTTTACTTGTTTTCAACCGATTTTGGGGCTAGAACACATAGAAACCCGTTTTTGAAAATGGGTGTGATTGCGTATAGTGTGTTTAGAGTATGATTTCGGGCTTGTGTGTGCTTGAATGGTGTCATAGTATGCTTCCCTAAGGATTAGGAGGGTTGATTTGGGCTTAGAATGAGTTTGGAAGCGTTTGGAGGTCGAAAATTGCGACTGCAGTTCGGGATGAACTGCAGTCTGCGCCCAGTTAAGGCTAGGCGACTGGAGGGCCAATCGACCGACTGAGGGACGACTGAGGTTCAATTGCACGACTGAGGTTCAATCGCACGACTGGGGATCCAGTCGCATGACAGGTCATACGACTGAGAGCCCAGTCGCATAGATGTTCTTTGCACGACTGAGAGCTCAGTCGCATAGGTGTCCATTCGCATAGTGTCCAATCACACGATTGAGGGTCCATTCACACGATTGGAGGTACAGTCGCATGGGAGTTCATTCGCATTGGTCTAGTCGCATGATGTTCAGTCGCATGGAGGCCATGCGACTGAAGGGTGCCCAATCGTCCAAATAAGGCTGTTGTGTACGAGGAGAGGCGTA
This sequence comes from Flaveria linearis, assembly GCA_024085815.1. Classification (NCBI taxonomy): domain Eukaryota; kingdom Viridiplantae; phylum Streptophyta; class Magnoliopsida; order Asterales; family Asteraceae; genus Flaveria; species Flaveria linearis. The sequence continues at coordinate 69,559,920 of CM044007.1, read as the reverse complement.
GTCTAATTACTGACTTTCGGGGAAAAGAGAAGGGGTAAGTAATGATGTGGTAGTTCCCGTAAGTACATGTGAGATAGACGTTGAGGCCTTAGAAGTGATGTTGGGTATGATGATGATAGTGTTGCATGTTTATGTATGATGTATGTATGTTAAGTATGATGTAGCCCTGTATGATGGTGATGAGTGATGACTGGTAAATGTCGATGTTCCTTGTTTCGATACGTGTTTATCTTTCCGTGGCTTTACGCGTTATGATTAATAAATGTAATGAAAGTATTATGTAATGTAAAGTGGAAGATAATGAAAGAAGAACATGATGAATGAATGCATGCATTGACGAATGAATGAATGAAAGTAAGAAAAGGCTTGCAAGCAAATGTAAGGAGGTGCACACCCAATGAAGGTGTTAGCTCAACGGTGTGCGGGTTAGCTACCCCGAAGGATGCACACTGGGGTCCAATCTTTGTGATTGACCATATGTACGGGATCCTTGCCGCTTACCCTAGGTGACTGGATCAGCTTCGTGCACAATGTTCGTGATTTAATTACCACAAGTCCAGCACCAGCACTCGTGCACAATGTTCGGGGTATAGTGCATGGCATTGATCCAAAATGAAAGAGGAAAGATAAGTGGTGCATGTACTTGCCCTAGGTGACTAGATCAGCTTCATGCACAATGTTCGTGATTAATTACCACAGGTCCAGCACCAGCACTAGTGCACAATGTTCGGGGTATTGTACATGTCATCGAAAGTAATGAACGTATGAATGAATGTGAACGAAAGTAACGAATGTGAAAGTTAACGATGTACGTTAAATGAACGAAAGTTAACGAACGAATGATGAAGATAATAGTAGTGTTATCTACGTGTACGTATGTTGTGTGATCGTATGTATGTAAAGGACGGTTTTAACGAAAGAAAAGTATGTTTTATTATAAAACTAGAACTCACTCAGCAACACTGACTTTTTATGTGTTTCCAGTTGGCAGGTAGTGTTGCTAAGGATAGCATGAGACGGCTACTCAGCTCTTTTGGGATGGCATTCTTTTGTATAATGCTTTTGTGACGTAATACAACAATATATATTTTGTAATTGATGAACGTTGTATTAACTGGCAAAAGCATTTATAGTAAATTGAAAAGTTATTTCAAAGTTTCCGCTGCATGATTTTTGTAATGATTATACAATGACGTGTTTTAAGTGCGATGATGACCAGCTGTGAGGTGCCCGGGAACGGGGCCTTACAAAAGGTATCGTAACGTACCAAAAAGGGTGCGGTAGTCGGTGGGGGAAGGGTGCGGATGTCCTCAATGCAAGGTAAGAGGTTCGGAGCATGTTGTTGGTGTCGATATCGCTTTACAGTCACTCATATTAGCTTTATGAAGTATATCACGGATATACTTAGTTTGAGATAGCAGAATGCCATGTGGTTTAGGCGTGACCTCAATACCTAGGAAGTAGGAAAGAGATCCAAGATCTTTGAGTGGAAAGACACAGGATGAAACTATCAAGGGTAGATTGGGATGGGTTGGTGATAATAATATCATCAACATAAACAAGAACCAAGATAAGAGATGAGGCACTAGTAAGAGTGAAAATAGAGGGATCAGAGATAGTCAGTTTAAAACCAAGAGAAAGTAGGTACGATTTGAGTTCATCGTACCATGCTCAGGTGGCTTGTTTTAAACCGTAGATAGCTTTATTTAGTTTGCATACATGGTTGGGAAAAGAGGGATTGATGAATCCCGATGGTTGGGGCATGTGCACGTCTTCATTTAAAGTGCCTTGTAAGAATGCTTTATTAATGTCAAGTTGACGAAGGGACCAATTATTAGAAACAGCTAGGGAAAGGACAAGACAAAGTGTAGCCAGTTTGATAAGCAGGCTAAAGGTTTCAACATAATCAACCCCGGGTCGCTGATGGAAGCCTTTGGTAACGAGGAGAGCTTTTATGCGCTCAACAGACCCGTCTTGTTTGTATTTTGTTCGTAGTACCCATTTGCGACGAACGAGATTAGGAAAAAGTGTGAGGGGAACAAGGGACCAAGTGTGGTTTCGTTCGAGCGTGTCGAACTCATCTAGCATGGCCTGTCGCCATGATGGATGCTTTAAAGCATAGGCAACTATGGGTGGTTCAGAGAGGGGCAGTGGAAGTATTATTGTAAAAAAGGAATTGAGAGTTATGATATCAAGTATTTGGCTTTGGGTTAGAACGAGTGGAAGATTTGGTGGGTATAGAAGTTGGCGAGGGAGGAGGGTTAGAAGGTGAAACAGATTCAGTAGAGATATGGGGAGGGGTTGAATGTGAGGTGGGTGTAGGTTCGGTAGAGGGGGTTAGATAGGTAGGCATGGGGGAATTTGAAGTAGGGCTTGTGGTTGTGAAATAAGAATGAAGAAGGGAGTCCATGCATGGGAGGAAGGAGGGATGGGTGATTGTGAATTGATAATGAGTGCATGATAGGGAAATTCATCTTCAATAAAAACAACATGGAGATAAGAGTATGTTTTTGAGCTATAGGGATCAAATACATAGTACGCACTTTGAGTCGGGGAATAACCAACAAAGATACGAGGCGTGGAACGTGCATGAAGTTTGTGTGATGAATATGGCCTTAACCACGGGTAACATAAGCAACCGAAACTACGTAGTTTTGTGTAGTTTAGTTCTTTATGGAATAGACAAGAGAAAGGTGAGGAATTGTTGAGAGTGGGAGTGGGTAGTCTGTTGATAAGATATGCAGCTATGGAAAAAGCAAAGGTCCAAAAGGTAACAGGTAAGTTAGCATGTGAAAGAAGGGTCAATCCGGTTTTAACAATATGTCGATGTCGTTCGGCATAACCATTGTGTTCGGGTGTGTGAGGTGGTGATGTACGATGAGATACACCATAAGAAGAAAGGTGAGAACGAAGCTTGACGTATTCGCCACCATTGTCGGAAAATAATTGTTTGATTTTCCACTGAAAATAATTTTCAACCAAGGTTTCGAAGTGAATAAAGATAGAAAGTGAGTCGGATTTTTGTTTTAACGGGTATAACCAAATGTATTTAGTGAAGTGATCCACAAAAATAATATAGTATTTGTGGTTATCGAAGTATGTAACTGGTGAATACCAAACATCAAAAATGTGATATCAGGTGGAGCATCAGAAGTAATAAAAGAAGTGGAAAAAGGCAATCGATGACTTTTATTAATATGACAAGAGTTACAATTGTCAATAAAAGTAGAATTAAATGAAATAAATGACGACAAAAGCTTGAAGATTTTATTATTTGGATGGCCAAGACAATGATGCCAAGTCATGGAACAGACTGCCCGTTGCATTGTGAAAGCCAATGGTGGGTTGGAGGAGCGAAGCTCATATATCCCACGAGTTGTCGTGCCTCGAAAGAGTGGAGTTTTCGTGTCCCGAACCTTAATGACAAAGACAAATGAATAGAACTCAATCAGAAAGTTGTTATCAAGGCACAAACAAGCTATAGAGATAAATGTTACGTGAAAGAGAAGGAACACAAAAGACAACTTTTAGAATAAAAGATGTGTGTGAAGTAGAAATAAGAAGAGAACCAATATGAGTAATTTGTAAGGACGAATCGTCACCGATAACGAGCTCTTCTGTGCCATCGTACGGTGCATGGAGGGAAAGGTTGTGCAAGTCATTAGTGACATGATGAGAAGCTCCACTATCGAATAGCCAGTTGGTGGCAAAGTTGCTGTTGGTGGTGGTATTCATCTTATGTACTTGAGCTCCTTTGACCTGCGATGTTCGGTTAAAGGAAGGTATGGAAATAGTTGGATGTACCTTTTTAAAACTCGCACAATTTCTTAAGGATGACCCCTTTGGTGACACCATTGACGTTTGCCAAGGAATGGTCGTCCACCGGTGGTCGGTGAAGATAAAGGAGTTGGTAACAATCTGCTGGAGTTGTTGGTGGATGTGAGATTGAGAGCAGCAGGGAATGTGACCACAGTTAGATCTTTTATCGACTGATTGATGGAAAGGGATGAGTTATCTTCATTACTCGTGGTGATGTTTGATGGAGTTGAGGGAGGAGAAGAAGTTGGTGAGTTTAGATGTGAGGATGTGTTGAGCCAAGCTCTGATACCATATAGAGGATCAGAGAGTTGCAACACCTAGAAGACGATAAAAAATTGTTGTTCTAATTCAATAGAAAGTTTACAGTATATATCGATGAGGGTGCAGGTAGACTAGGAGATATACATGGGTTTCCAACAACCTCCATTGACCGGCTATAAACAATTTGAAATTTAAATATAGATAATAACATAGGACAATAAATAATAATAATGATAATAATTTATTCCTCAATAATATCTTCAATAATCCGTAGAAATAAATCCCTAGGCAACCGAAACCTATTTCAATATATCTCTCCTTTTTATTTTGGATCCTCCATGCAATAAGCGTTTATAAGAAAATTATTAGTTGTAATACAATGACGTTTGAAAATTCGTTTTCTTAAACTTTTTGTTTCATCAACCTCATCGATGTGTTCGACGAGAAAAATTTTAACCCTTTCGATTTGGAACTATCTGAAGAAGAAGAAGAGGGAATATAATACTGGTGGCGCATTTTGGTATAGCATGAAAGCAACATATATATGCGAAGTATTTGAGAGAACTTTTTGTAAACAATTCGAGTGGTGTAAAAAATGTTGTGTTAATTGGAGATTTAAAAGGGAATATATTTATTTATAATTTAGTCAACATAGCCATTTGTGGGGGTGGACTCGCACCAATGTTTCAATTCTTCTTCTCAACAAACCGACCCATTTTCAGGTTGGCATTACATCAACAATTAGACTGCATCAGGTTCTATATTAAATAGGCATAATGCATACACAGTGACTTTGCTTAGATTAATCAATGAAAAGTACATTTTAATCTCCTAGATTATTATAGGATCGAGTGAACCTGAATAATATATCGACTAGCAATTTTCATGCCATCAAAACCTCCAACGGCTTAATGGAATGTAAGGAAACCAAAGTAAAATAAGCTACCAATTTGAAGTTTTTGCTAGTCTTGAAACACAACATAATATTAATTTGATGTGTTAATTACATTATTGGTGGTATGCTCATATTGTAGAATTGGTCTCATCTCTTAAATAGGTTTTAAAACTTAACACGAGTGGCTCTTAACATTAAAACTTGTTAAGTTTCTTAGTTAAGTGGGTGTAAAATGACAAATATACCTCTTAATTTAATTGTAATAATAATAATAATAATAATAATAATAATAATAAAATAATAATATATTATTATTATTATTATTATTATTATTATTATTATTATTATTATTATTATTATTATTACAATAATAATAATTATTATAATAATACTAATAATAATAATAATAATAATAATAATAATAATAAATAATAATAATAATAATATAATGCTAATAGTACTAATACTAATAGTACTAATACTAATAATACTAATACTAATAATGCTAATACGAATAATACTAATACGAATAATACTAATACGAATACTAATAATAATAATACTAATAATACTAATAATACTAATACTAATACGATGACGATGACGATGACGATGAGGATGACGATGAGGATGACGATGAGGATGACGATGACGATGAGGATGACGATGACAATGACGATTACGGTGACGATTACGATGACGATGACGATGACGATGACGATGACGATGACGATAACGATGACGATGACGATGACGATGACGATGACGATGACGATGACGATGACGATGACGATGACGATGACGATGACGATGACGATGACGATTACGATGACGATGACGATGACGATGACGATGACGATGACGATTGTAACACCCTCAATCTTATAACCATAATATAATAAGGAGGGTGCTACTAGTTGGGTTATTATAACAACTCAGAGACTACAAACGCAGCGGAATTTTATATATATTAAAACTGTTTACATCGTTAACAATATTTACAAGGCATTATCCGACATTTCAAAACTTTTTAAACTTCAAGTACTTCATTTCCAAAACCCAACATTTGTGGCCAGTATCGTACACCATAACCAGAAGCTAACTCTGTGGGGGATCATCACGAGCACCTCTATTACTACCTGGCATGCATTAGAAATTAAACACAAATCAGATAAACTGGTGAGTTCTAACATACACCACATTTCAATAGTAACAATTCATCAACTGTTATCACACCGAATGATCCACACGCATATTCATCAGTCCATTTATTTATCCCAGTATTGATATGCATATCGAATACCCACAAGGTATTTATGGACATCTTTTATCAGTTTTTAATTTGGTGGGTGAAACCTCCACCTCCCGCGTTGACGGGTCAAACCTCCGTCTATAATTTGGTGGGTCAAACCTCCACCTCGCGCGTTGACGGGTCAAACCTCCGTCTATAATTTGGCGTTGACGGGTCAAACCTCCGTCTATAATTTGGTGGGTCAGACCTCCACCTCGCCATTCATCACAATTTACCACTTTCAACTCTTATTCACATTTTGTATTTATTTATATGCATGCCAGTACCCGATTTTTATCAAACAACATTTATCATACGACATTAACACATAAAAAGGGCAATTAGAACTCACCTTAATGTTTCCAACAAGTGGTTATCAATCCAAATATGCTAGGGCAGCTAAAACTTCTCTTTCTTAAAGCAAATCTAAAACAATAACCCTAACTTAGTCAAATTTCCCTTAGCTGACCACTTCACACGACTAAGGCTATGCGACTGGACTCATTCGTACGATTGAACATGCGACTGAGCTTAATCGTACGAATGGACCATACGACAGAGGTGCGAATGAGCTATAACAGGGTTTGTGCGAATGACCTCCATTCATGCGATTGGTGCATGCGATTGAACTTCAGTCGCACGTTTGAACAATGCGATTGACTCAGTCGCACGAATGGGTCATGCGACTGGGCTCATTCGCCTGAAACGGATCAGCAGCTGTGTTCTTGACATATTTGATCCAAAAACTCGAGTTTTAACCGTTCAGATTATACCATATTCATAACAGAACCTATATACTTCATTTACAATCGTTTCAGGTCCTTATTTCATCAAATATCATAAAACTAGGATCTGAACCCTCACTTTTCAACTTTAACAGAAAGATTAAACGAAAACCCAGATTCAAACATGTTTTTGGATCAATTTTAACCACCCACACAGCTTAACATATTTAAGAATCGATCCGTACCAAGCAAAACTTACCAAAACGGAGCTAGTTTGATCAATTTAGGCAAGAGCAGGGTGTTTGGGTTCGAAAGGAACAAGGGGGTGAGGTTACAGCAGATAAAATCTGCTTTTAACACCCTTAACCGCCCTACTTATCCTTCATGCCTATTTTTAGCCGACATACTCAATCGCACGACTGGCTTATTCGCACGACTCAATCGTACGACTGAGCCCATACGCCCGTCATTCGTGCGATTGAGCTTCATTCGCACGTATGGCATGCGACTGAACACTAAATCTAATTAATATATATATATATTATTGAACTTTTGGATGTTACAAGTCTACCCACCTTATTTAGGGTTTCGTCCTCGAAACCTGACTAAAACAAATGAGGGTAGTTTCGTCTCATCTCCTGTTCTGGCTCCCAGGTTGACTCAGATCCTTGGCAATGTGCCCACTGCACCCGGACTAAGATAATGCTCTTATTTCTAAGTTTCTTCTCTTTACGATCCATAATGGCCACAGGTTGTTCAACATAATTGAGCTTCTCATCAACCTCAATATCATCTAATGGTACATATTGAGTTTCATTAGCTAAACACTTCCGTAACTGAGAGACATGGAAGGTTGGATGAATAGCACTTAATTCTTCTGGCAAGTCCAACCTATACGCCACGTATCCTACTTTCTCTATTATTCGGAAAGGTCCAATAAAACGTGGACTTAACTTGCCCCTCTTTCTGAATCGAATAATGCCTTTCCATGGAGAAACTTTCAACAAAACAAAATCCCCAACTTTAAATTCCAATGGTTTTCTTCTACGATCTGCATACGATTTCTGCGTGCTTTTCGCTTCTCTAATACGATAACTGACTACTTCAAACTTTGACATCGTTTCTTCAACTATTTCACTATTCCCCAATTCACGTTGCCCCATATCTCCCTAATAAAGTGGAGTTCTGCACTTTCTTCCGTACAACATTTCAAACGGGGACATCTGAAGGGTAGCATGATAACTGTTGTTGTATGCAAATTCAACTAAAGGAAGATGACTATCCCAGCTACCTCCAAAATCAATACTACATGCCCGTAGCATATCTTCCAATGTCTGAATAGTTCTTTCACTTTGACCATCTGTTTGGGGATGATATGCTGTACTAAAGTAAAGTCTAGTTCCCATGGCTTCGTGAAATTTTCTCCAATACCTGGAGGTAAATCTGGCATCTCTATCAGACGTGATACTTTTCGGAACTCCATGCAATCTAACTATTTCTTTAGTAAAGACATCAGCTAACTTTTCCACCGAATAAGTTTCCCGTATTGGTAGAAATAAAGCACTCTTGGTTAGCTGATCTACCACTACCCAAATAGTATCATAACCTTTTGGTATATGGGACAACTTCGTTATAAAATCCATAGTCAGATTGTCCCACTTCCAAACTGGAATAGCTAATGGCTGCAACAATCCATAAGGTTTCTGATGTTCAGCTTTTACTTGGGCACAAGTCAGACATTTATTTACATACTGCATCACATTAAATTTCATCCCTGGCCACCAGTAATCATGCTTTAAATCTTGATACATTTTAGTCATGCCTGGGTGAATGGAATACCTAGATTTGTGAGCCTCATCTAGTACCATATCACGTAAAGCCAACGGAACCCACATTCGACCAAACCTGATTTTAACACCATAACTATTTTCTTCTAAATACTTTTCCTGACCAACCATTCTTTCCTGCTTTATACTTTCTTCCTTTAGTGCTTCTAATTGGGCTTCTCTTAATTGTTGCATAAAGTCAGGAGTAATTATAAGTTTATACGCCTTAACCTTGATTGGTTCATACTTCTCCTTTCAGCTCAATGCATCAGCAACTACATTTGCTTTCCCGGGGTGATACAGAATTTCACAATCATAATCTTTGATTAATTCCAACCATTGCCTTTGTCTCATATTCAAATCTTTTTGTTCAAAGAAGTACTTCAGACTCTTATGATCAGTAAAGATGGTACACCTCACTCCATATAAGTAATGTCGCCATATCTTAAGAGCAAAAACTATAGCTGCTAATTCTAAATCGTGGGTTGGGTAATTGACTTCATGGGTCTTCAACTGTCTAGAAGCATAAGCAATAACTCTCCCACGTTGCATTAAAACACACCCTAATCCCTGATATGATGCATCAGAATATATTACTAAATCATCTACACCTTCTGGTATTGCTAATACTGGGGCTTGTGTTAATCGATTCTTTAGTTCCTGAAAAACAGCTTCCTGTTCCTTATTCCATTCATACTTAACGTCCTTTCGAGTTAATTTCGTCAACGGAAAAGCAATTTTGGCAAAGTCTTGAATAAATCTTCTATAATATCCTGCCAGTCCTAAGAAACTACGAATTTCTGAAGGACTTTTAGGAATTCCCCAGTTCACCACAGCTTCAATCTTTGCAGGATCCACCAATATTCCATCCGCATTCACCACATGACCCAAAAATTGCACTTCCCTTAACCAAAATTCACACTTCGAGAATTTTGCGTACAACTTATTCTTCCTCAAGGTTTCCAATACTTCTCGAATGTGACAAGCATGATCTCCTTCGTTCTTAGAATAGATCAAAATATCATCTATAAACACAATTACCGATTTATCCAACATCGGTTTACATACTCTGTTCATCAAATCCATGAATGCAGCAGGAGCATTCGTTATTCCGAATGACATCACCAAAAATTCATAATGCCCATATCGCGTACGAAAAGCTGTCTTTGGTATGTCCTCTTCTCTTACCTTCAACTGGTGATACCCGGATCTAAGATCTATCTTTGAGAACCAATTAGCACCTTGGAGTTGATCAAACAAATCATCTATATGAGGTAATGGGTATTTATTCTTGACAGTCAGCTTGTTTAGTTCTCTATAATCTATACACATCCTTAAACTGCCATCCTTCTTCTTTACAAACAGAACAGGGGCACCCCACGGTGAAGAGCTGGGTTGGATAAAACCCTTGTCTAATAATTCCTGTAATTGCTTCAAGAGTTCCTTTAACTCAGCCGGTGAAAGTCTATAAGGGGTCTTAGCGACAGGTTTTGCCTCAGGTATTAAATCAATTCTAAACTCAATTTCTCTATCAGGAGGTATACCGGGTAGATCCTCAGGAAATACATCGGGGAAATCACAAACCACTGGAACATCTTTTAATTTCTTCGTCTTCTTAGTGGTATCAACTACATATGCCAAAAATGACTCGCAACCCCTACTCAATAATTTCTCAGCCTTAATCATAGATATGACTTTCACCACATTGTCATGATTATCACCAAAAACCGTTACCAAATTACCATCTGGTGATCGCAACACAATCATCTTTCTTTTGCATATCATCTGAGCCTCAAACGTAGATAACCAGTCCATTCCGAATACTACATCAAAACCTCCTAATTTCATCATATGTAACCTAGCAGGAAATTTTACACCTTCTAGTTCGACAAAACAATCATCTATTACCTCGCTAACAACTATAAATTCATTAGAGGCAGTTTCTACTGAAAAGGCAACATCTAGCTTTGATGGTTTAACTTTTATTAAGGCATGGAATTTTATTGATATGAAACTCCTATTAGCCCCCGAATCAAATAAAACTCTAGCAGGTACATTATTAACAAGAAACGTACCCGACACAACATCCGGTAATGCCTTAGCCTCCTCCGTAGTCATTGTAAATGCTCTCCCCACAGTACCGCTACTACCACTCACGCTGCCTTTACTCGGTCCTCCCACTGCACGAATAGGAACCGGTCCAGGTCTAAGCTTGGGACATTCAGATTTCATATGTCCCATCTCCCCGCATCCATAACACCGAAGTTCTGGACATCTGGAAACAAAATGTCCAGGTTTCCCGCATTTACGACATGCCGGATGATTCAGTCTACATTCCCCTCTATGAAACTTCCCACATCTATTACACCGAGGAGGGGGACCTACAAAACCCCTAGCATTAAACTTTCTCTTCTGCGGCCCACTCTGTCCATACATAGGCCTAGAACTCAGTAAAGTTTCCTGACGACTAACCACTTCTTCTTTCATCGCAGGTTTCTCGGACTCAACAACTTCCTCATACATGTCCGCGGCCAAATTCACCGTGGCTTGGTAAGTAGAAGGAGAATTTGACTTAACCAGCATTCTCACCTTAGGAGGTAATCCCTGAATGTACCTAGTAATCCTCTTTGTCTCAGGAGTTACTAAATGAGGTACCAAGCGCGTCATTTCTTCAAATCTAGAAGTATACTCTTTATGACTTAAACTGCCTGCTTGAAACTGCAAAAACTTGATCTCAATTCTGTCCATCTCGCCCTTCAAACAGAACTTTTCTATCACTAGTTCTTTAAAAGTTTCCCACATCATCTGACTTACGGCGGCCTCACCCATGGCCTGTTCCACTGTATTCCACCAGTACAAAGCTTCTGCTTGAAAAGAATGCACTGCAAAGCCCACCTTCTGATCTTCCTTGCATCTACTAAGTTTAAACGTTGCTTCCATCTCTCGTAACCATTTATAAGTTACTACTACATCCTTCTGGCCTTCAAACTTAGGTGGGTCACATTCCTTAAAATGCTTATATGATATTGGTTTCTTCACTACAGGCTCAACAATAACAGGTGGAGGAGTTGGTTGGGAAGATGATTCACCACCTTTCCTAAGGTCATTTAACATTTCAGGTAAGGTAGTACGCAACACTCGGGCGGCTTCATCACCTATAGCCGCCTTAAGTTCATCACCCGAGATCCTAGCTTCGAGTCTAGGGTTTGTATTACCAGTTTCCTCCATCTACGATAAGAATTCCCATTATCAAATAATGAGTGATACCAGGATGCTGCATATAATGTAAATTGCTCATAACATTGGCCAGGTGTTATCAATTATTTACTTATTCACACCATCCTGCCTCTTCTCATTACCCTTTCACAGTTTATTTCTAACTCTATCTAAACCACAGAATCATGCATACACATAATACTAGTCTTTAGTTTAAACAATTACTTTCATTCAACAATTGAATGAATTATCACAATGAATTATCACAAATAATTAAGTACTCATCCACACAATACTTCGCCCTACTTCCGGCTGTAGATACTGGCACTTCCCATATATTCAGTTAAAGTTTGAAACAATTAATTGTTCAAATCTCTTTAACCTGGCTCTGATACCAACTTGTAACACCCTCAATCTTATAACCATAATATAATAAGGAGGGTGCTACTAGTTGGGTTATTATAACAACTCAGAGACTACAAACGCAGCGGAATTTATATATATTAAAAACTGTTTACATCGTTAACAATATTTACAAGGCGTTATCCGACATTTCAAAACTTTTTAAACTTCAAGTACTTCATTTCCAAAACCCAACATTTGTGGCCAGTATCGTACACCATAACCGGAAGCTAACTCTGTGGGGGATCATCACGAGCACCTCTATTACTACCTGGCATGCATTAGAAATTAAACACAAATCAGATAAACTGGTGAGTTCTAACATACACCATATTTCAATAGTAACAATTCATCAACTGTTATCACACCGAATGATCCACACGCATATTCATCAGACCATTTATTTATCCCAGTATTGAGATGCATATCGAATACCCACAAGGTATTTACGGACATCTTTTATCAGTTTTTAATTTGGTGGGTGAAACCTCCACCTCGCGCGTTGACGGGTCAAACCTCCGTCTATAATTTGGTGGGTCAAACCTCCACCTCGCGCGTTGACGGGTCAAACCTCCGTCTATAATTTGGCGTTGACGGGTCAAACCTCCGTCTATAATTTGGTGGTCAGACCTCCACCTCGCCATTCATCATAATTTACCACTTTCAACTCTTATTCACATTTTGTATTTATTTATATGCATGCCAGTGCCCGATTTTTATCAAACAACATTTTTCATACGGCATTAACACATAAAAAGGGCAATTAGAACTCACCTTAATGTTTCCAACAAGTGGTTATCAATCCAAATATGCTAGGGCAGCTAAAACTTCTCTTTCTCAAAGCAAATCTAAAACAGTAACCCTAACTTAGTCAAATTTCCCTTAGCTGACCACTTCACACGACTAAGGCTATGCGACTGGACTCATTCGTACGATTGAACATGCGACTAAGCTTAATCGTACAAATGGACCATACGACAGAGGTGCGAATGAGCTATAACAGGGTTTGTGCGAATGACCTCCATTCATGCGATTGGTGCATGCGATTGAACTTCAGTCGCACGTTTGAACAATGCGATTGACTCAGTCGCACGAATGGGTCATGCGACTGGGCTCATTCGCCTGAAACGGATCAGCAGCTGTGTTCTTGACATATTTGATCCAAAAACTCGAGTTTTAACCGTTCAGATTATACCATATTCATAACAGAACCTATATACTTCATTTACAATCGTTTCAGGTCCTTATTTCATCAAATATCACAAAACTAGGATCTGAACCCTCACTTTTCAACTTTAACAGAAAGATTAAACGAAAACCCAGATTCAAAACATGTTTTTGGATCAATTTTAACCACCCACACAGCTTAACATATTCAAGAATCGATCCGTACCAAGCAAAACTTACCAAAACGGAGCTAGTTTGATCAATTTAGGCAAGAGCAAGGTGTTTGGGTTCGATGGGAACAAGGGGGTGAGGTTACAGCAGATAAAATCTGCTTTTAACACCCTTAACCGCCCTACTTATCCTTCATGCCTATTTTTAGCCGACATACTCAATCGCACGACTGGCTTATTCGCACGACTCAATCGTACGACTGAGCCCATACGCCCGTCATTCGTGCGATTGAGTTTCATTTGCATGTATGGTATGCGACTGAACACTAAATCTAATTAAATATATATATATTATTGAACTTTTGGATGTTACAACGATGACGACGATGATGATGATGACGAGGAGGATGAGGAGGAGGAAATGAGGATGAGGATGATGATGAGGATGAGGATGATGACGAGGATGAGGATGATGACGAGGATGACGATGAAGAGGATGACGATGACGAGGATGACGATGACGAGGATGACGATGAGGAGGATGACGAGGAGGAGGATGAGGAGGATGATGAGGACGATGAGGATGATGATGACGATGAGGATGATGAGGACGATGAGGATGATGAGGACGATGAGGATGATGAGGACGATGAGGATGATGAGGAAGATGAGGAGGATGAGGAGGATGAGGACGATGAGGAGGATGAGGAGGATGAGGAGGATGAGGATGATGAGGATGATGAGGAGGATGCGGATGATGAGGTGGATGAGGATGAGGAGGATGAGGAGGATGATGATGAGGATGATGATGATGAGGATGATGATGAGGAGGATGACGATGACGACGACAATGACGACGACGATGATTATTATTTTTATTTTACGTTTATATTTTTTTGTTAGTGAGGACTCCTATGGGAAAAAAAGTTTGGAATTATTTTTTTGCAATTCGATTTAGATTGTGAGATTAATTTTTTTTTATTTTTTTAACTCATAGTGTTTTCGCACACTTTGTAATAAAAATACACTAATTTGTATTTGAATCTCTTTCTTTATTGAATTCATTTATGACCATTAACTAGACAATGAATGACGATTAATTTAGTTAATTTTTTTAATTACTTTCATAAATATAGATCATCCCCTCCTATTTGACATCTTCACATTTTATACATCATTCTTAATCATACTCCCTCAAATTTCAACTCACATTTAAATGTACGTCTCTCTCTCAAATTTCATCATCTAGTTCTTCGTAACCATCAAGTTCAAACGATTCATAGTATACTAATATACGTAACTTTGGTTTACTTTCTAACATTTTTCAAGTAGCATCATGTAATAATTAAGCAGAGAAAGAAAAGACTAATAAAAGATTTTATATATACCTACAAACCTAAATGACTAGTATTTTCTAAAGATTTTTATGAATTTTTAAATTAACGAAATGTTATTTTACATATAAGTTTATTTTTCATAAATTTTATTTATTGTTTAGGGAAAAGAAGGTTATGTTAGATTGTTAGGCTAAAGACAATAATAAGAAGGCGAAAGTTAATAATAAGAAGGCGGAAGTAAATATATACGTGTGAAAAATCTACATAAGCAGTCATCTTGTTCAAAGGAGAATTTGTGGCAGTCTGATTAGATGATAAATGGTTTTTTAATAATTTTATATTTAAGTTTATACATTTATAATTATATGTTTTCCATATAACATTGTACATATTATTTAATTTTTATTGTCATCTTATATATAATGATAATTACCAATATGAATATATGTACGTAACAAATTAAATAAAAGTTTTAGAAATAGCTTCAAATACAAAGTGTATTTTTAATACAAAGTGTGAGAATACACAATAAGTGAAAAAAAGTCACAAAAAAGTATATCTAACAATCTAAATCGAATTTCAAAAGAGTAATTCCGAGTTTTTGTTCTCCTAGCCGTCCTCACTAAGAAAAAAATAAACGAACAATAAAAAAATTAACGTTTTTTTATTGTGTCATTATGAAAGACACAATAAATTTTTTTTATTTTTTTTATTTTTTTCTGAAAGAGGACGACGAGAATAACAGAGACTCCGAAGTACTTTTTTGAAATTCGATTTAGATTGTGAGATATAATTTTTTTTGTGACTTTTTAGCCTTATTATGTCTTCTCACACTTTATATAAAAAATACACTTTGTAGAAAAAATACACTTTGTAGAATAAGCTCACCTAAAGTTTTATAACTAAAAAACTTGTTTAGGCTAGTGAGTTGGCTCGAGCTTGATATATAAACCTCAGGCTCGAGCTTGATAACTGAGTAAGCTTTATTTGTACTCGGACATGACTAGATTCAGATCGTTTCAAGCTTTTTATCAATCTGATCTCAAGTAGTTCGACTCGTTTGCACCCCTAATAATAGGCATATACCTAAGACAACACAGCAACAAAGAAAGGTTTCCTCCAACCTCAAAATCAATAGAATGATCCTTCGAACACCTTAAAGCTTTATCTTCTATCTACACTTTATGGGATTAAGTTTCATGATACTAAAACAAACAATACATTCTAAATTGTGTAAACTCCCTTCAGATCACCTGACAACTTCAACATGTGATCTTTAAATTAAAGTTAGAATCTAAACCATATCTTTCACATGTGGTGTCAAACCACCAACCATCTGGTTGAGTGGTAAGGCAATAAAGTTTAGAACTTCACTTCGTGAGTTCGAAACCGAGCCAACTCGGGTTTTAGTCCCGGAGTGCGTTACGCTAGCGGGTTTCGGCTCGTGTAGCGGCGCAACTATTGTCAAGTGGCAGTAGGCTTCATGGTTTCCCGAGGAACGCCAACCCCTTACTCTGAACCCGCGGGCCCGGTTCAGACAACGTAATGGTCAGGTATGAAGGGGTGATGGGTCTCCGATTTGTCGGATGCGAATGTCACTTAAAAATGAAAGTCGCCGTTCAAAAAAACATGTGGTGTCAAAATTCCCTTGGGTAATTTGCCTAAACTTTTTCTAGAAATTCTATTTCAAAACACGTTCTTGACACAAACAAAAGTCCAAAAGGTTCAGCTTATGGTCCATCTTTTTCCACGTTTCGTTTAAAACCAATATTTAAACCACCTAAGACTACCACAAAAATATTCATTCGATCACACATAAACACCTTAATCCACAATCCTCATTCGATCACACACAAACACCTTAATCCACAATCCGCATTCGATCACACACAACACCTTAACCTACAATCCGCATTTGACCACACACAAACACCTTAACCCACAATCCGCATTCGACCACACACAAACACCTTAACCCACAATCCACAACTTGCATTCGATCACACGCAAACACCTTAATCTACAATGGACACGTCAGAAACCAAACACATAATAATGCTCCCATACATGGCTCAAGGTCACCTCATCCCCTTCTTAGAGCTAGCCCACACCCATCCTCCACCACAACCCCACCTTCACAATCACCATCGCCACCACCCCCCTCAACACCAGCTACCTCCGTTCCGCCACCGCCAACCGCCCATCTCCGCCGTCCCAAATCCACCTCAAACCCCTCCTCTTCAACCCCTCCGACCACGGCCTCCCTCCCAACGCCGAAAACAGCGACTCCCTACCCTCGTCCCTCATCGTAAAACTCCTACACGCCTCCCCGGCCCTCGAACAGCCATTCCGTCAGTTTATCTCCGACGTCGTTTCTGATAAAGGAAGTGGCGCAATGGTGTGTATCATTTCGGATGTGTGCATGGGGTGGCCGGGCTAATGGTGTGGCGAAATCTTTTGGTGTTTATAACTACACATTGTGCACCACTAGTGCTTATGGTGCCTTTGCTTCATTCTCCATTTTGATGAATCTCCCTCATCGGAATATCGCCGGTGACGAGTGCTTTGGAGTTCCCGGATTCCCGGAGTCTTATAAGTTTACACTAACGGAGCTTAATCCGTATATTCGAGCCGCTGACGGAAAAGATGAGTTGTCAAGATTCTTCAGAGAGCAAGTGTCATTGTCTCTTGAATCTAAAGGGTGGTTCTGTAACACAGTCGAAGAGATAGAAGCATTAGGGTTGGAGGTGTTGAGAAAGAGCTTAAAAGTACCTGTTTGGTGTGTTGGTCCACTTATCCCATCAAAAATGTTGGTAAGGGATTTAGGTTCGGATATTGGTTCGGGTGTTATCGGTCAAAGGTCCGGGAAAAAGCCTGGTATCCGACCCGAAAGTTGCGTGGAGTGGTTAGACTCGCATGCAACGGGGTCGGTTGTTTATGTTTCATTTGGGTCTGAGAACACGATAAGTGAGAGTCAAATGATGGAGTTAGCGAAAGGGTTGGAAGAGAACGAGAAGCCTTTTGTTTGGGTGATTCGGCCGCCAATCGGGTTTGACCTAAAAGGTGATTTCCGACCCGAATGGTTGCTTTCGGGTTTTGTTGATAGAGTTGGGAAACGAGGGTTGGTGGTGTATGGGTGGGCGCCTCAACTAGAGATACAGTGTCATCGGTCAACTGGTGTTTTTTTGAGTCACTGTGGGTGGAACTCTGTGATGGAGAGTTTAAGCCAAGGGGTTCCGTTGATTGGTTGGCCATTGGCTGGAGAGCAAGCGTTTAACGCGAAGATGTTGGTGGAGTTGGGTGTTTGTGTGGTGTTGACGCGAGGGGTGCATAGTAGTGTCACGAAAGAGGAGGTGAGTAGCGTGATCAATATGGTGTTGGATAAAAGCGGAGGTGGAAAAGGTGACGTTATGAGGAAAAGAGCAAGTGAATTATGGGAATTGATTAGAGCAAGCGTTGAGGTTAATAAGGGTTCTTCTTACAATCAGATGAACGATTTCTTAACCAGTTGTTTCTCGATTTAAATCGTCAATTAGACTGAAAATGGTGCAAATAAAGTAAGGTTGTGACTAGAATTTATATGAATTGGGGGTGAGTATGAGTTGGTTTGAATGAATCTCTTACTTGTTTTTTGTATCTTTTAGATATTTAGCTTGCACTGAAAGTTATCTTTTAATTGGATTCGATCTTTTGGAGAAGTAACTGTGTATTACCAATGGTGTTCTATATACTTCTATGTGTATATACTATATAGTCATGTTTATTTGGGAAAATAAGGTCAATCTACGAGTAATTCTAGTATAAGAAAATTATATATTGTAAAGTCCTTAAAAGCGATCGATCTCACTTCGTTTGAATTGTTGCACTTGATAATATGCGAAGACGGGTGCGCGAATTGAATGAATCAACCGAGAGAACAATACATTAAGCATAATGTCATCGTAATTCAAATGTATATATCACGTGTCGAATGATTACAATGAAAATCGATACTAGATCGATCTCACCCGAAGGTGGAAATCACAAACTTGTGATCTGCTCAACTTGAGCGAAAAACACACACAAATAAATTGCAACTCTCGGTTGACAATAATATGGCACACATTCTTTCCGCGCACACACATGCAAATATATACATGGACTTTTCGCATTGCATGTGAATTACATGCATTTTCGCATGTATGTCAGATCCACTACCTCTTTCGCATTGCATGCATTAGTCATTCATTATCGCATACAATAATACTCCAAGGAGCTTTCGCCTACGTGGATCCCACTTTCCAACCAAAACTTTATTTGCTTTTTGCATTGTTTTCGCATGCATATGTATTCTTTTCTTCAATTTTCGCATGCCATTTTCGTTTTCAATATTTTCGCATGCATGTGATGCCTGCCTTCCAGATTTCGCAAGCAGTTGTCGCGTAAGATTCTCGCATCAAAAATCGCACGCATGCGATTTGTTCTTCTTTCGCATGCATGCATGCAGCTTCTCGCGACTTTGTTGCACGCGACCAACAACGATATTGTAATCCAAATATTTTGTGCCTTACATATATATTCTTTTCTTCATTTTAAATGTTTGGATGTTAACATTTCATGCTACTCACATTTCACTTATTGTCACGTGTACCTAGCTATGTGTATCATCAATGGCGTTTTATATACTAGTTTGTACTTTTATTTGGATATATTACTAAGGTCCGTTTTAATTTTTTTAACATCAAGCTTTATGCATGAAGTCCTGTTTATTTGAGAAATTACGGTAGGTATATGAGTTACTCTAAACAAACAAACAAACAAACAAACATACCCGGTATATCCCACTCAAGAGTAGGGTCTGGGAGTGGTAGGAGGTGGCGAGTCTTTCCTCTACCTTGGGGGGTAGAGAGACCGCTTCCAAATATACCCTCGACTCGGAAACAAAAGCAATAGCAATAGCAAACACACGCAGGCATATTATGTAGCATACAACACGTAGGTACAAGACACATAAAAGCATACAACAAAAGCGGCATGTTGCACCTATAAAGGGCAGATGGGTAATGCATACCCAACAAGGCTGCATTTACCATTTCTACCTACAAATCCCACTAAAAGTCCTTAATTTAATCCTGCGCCTCCACTCACTCCTATCCTCGATCATGTGCTCAGAGAGGTGCAAGTCTACCATATCTCGCCTAATTTTCTCATCCCAAGTCAACCTAGGTCTTCCTCTACTCCTCCTACCCTCTACGTTGATGTTCTCTACTGCTCTAACCGGTGCTGCCATCTGTCTCCTCTTCACGTGCCCGAACCATCTTAGTCTTCCCTCTCTTATTTTATCTGTGATACAAGCCACCTCTAGCCTGTTTCGAAACACGTCGTTTCTTATCTGATCCCATCTTGTCTGTCCACACATCCACCTCAGCATTCGTATTTCCACGACCTCTATTTGTCTCTCGTGCGATTTCCTTATGGCCCAGCAGTCTATTCCGTATAACATAGATGGGCGTATTGCCACTCTATATAGTTTTCCCTTTAGTTTTTCTGGAAACCTCTTATCACACAAAATCCCTCATGCTGCTCTCCACTTGCACCATCCTGATTGAACGCGGTGGGCTACATCGCTGTGTATCTCTCCATCTTCCTGTACGTAGGAGCCCAGGTATTTGAACCTAGATATCTGTGCGACCACCATACCCTGGATACTAATTTGGGTGTCCTCTTCAGCCTCACCACTAAAGTTTAATGCATGTATTCCGTCTTGGAGCGACTTATCCTTAATCCTCTGCGCTCTAGTGTTGTTCTCCACTGTTCTAGCCTCTCGTTAAGCACCCTTTTAGATTCTGATATTAAGACAATATCATCCGCAAACAGCATGCACCACGGGACTGACTCTTGTATAGACTTGGTCATCTCGTCCAACACTACTGTGAAGAAAAATGTGCTCGATGCCGAACCTTGATGGAGTCCCACTTCCACGGGGAAGAAGTGTGTGTCTCCGACTGGTGATCGTACGCACGTTTTTGCCCCGTCATACTATCATTGATTATTTTGATATACTTCTCTGGTATCCTTCTAATTCGTAGACTTTTCCAAATGAGTTGGCGCGAAACACTGTCATAGGCTTTTTCTAGATCAATGAATACCATATGGAGGTCCCTTTTCTTTTCTCTATATTTCTCCATTATCCTCCTTATGACGTGTATGGCTTCAGTTGTAGAGCGTCCTGACATAAATCCAAATTGGTTTATCGCTATCTGAGTTTCACGTCTAATTCTCCTGTCAATAACTCTTTCCCATAGTTTCATCGTGTGACTCAATAGCTTTATTCCCCTGTAGTTTGTGCAACATTGGACATCTCCTTTTTTCTTATATATGAGGACTATGACACTGCTTCTCCACTGCTCTGGCTTCCTCCTGGTTCTGAAGATAGTGTTGAATAAGTCTGTTAGCCATTGCAGGCCCTCATCTCCCAGGAATTTCCACACTTCAATCGGTATGTTGTCTGTCCCCAATGCCTTAGCTCTTCCTATTTTCTTCAGGTCTCTCGTAACTTCGTCGGCTGTGATGCTTCTACAATAACATTTGTTTTGTGTTGTTGTTTGCGTTGTTTTATCGATCTCGGTCTGTTGATTAGGTTTTCTTATATTGAAAAGGTTATCGAAGTAGTTTTTCCATCTCCCCTTGATGTCTTTCTCCTTTACCAAGACCTTTCCATCCGCAGCCTTTATAAACTTCACCATTCTCAAGTACTGTCTTCTACTTTCTCTTGCCTTGGCTATCTTAAACATGTCATGTTCTTCTTCTTTCGTCTCTAGTCGCTTATACATTCTTTCATACGTTGTGTTCTTTGCCTCTAACACAGACTTTTCCGTCTCTCGTTTAGCTTTCTTGTATTTATCTTTTAGCTGTGCATGTTCTTCCTCATTGTTACATCGTAAAAGCTCTCTAAAACTATGTTCTTTAATTTTTATCTTTTCCTGTACGTTTTCGTTCCACCACCAGGATTCCTTATGACCGACTGTCCTATATGTTGTAACTCTAAGAGTTTCTTTAGCTGCTTGAATGACTCTAGTTGCCATGGCCTCCCACTTTTGGTTTGCGTCTTCCTGTGTCCCGGTCTGGCTTATTGATATGACCTTATCTCTAAACATGGTAATTTTTCCGTCTTTGAGCTGTCCCCATCTGATCGTAGGTCTAACTCTTTTAGTTGGTTGTGTCACACCCCAACCTTGACGGCGGAAACGTCGAGGTGTGAGGGTTAAGATCGTTCACAGCCACATAACGCTATTAATAACCCAAATATTTATTAATCATAAGTGCCAATTGTACCATTACAAACATGAGTCTCAAAAAGTAAATAACATAACACAAGATGTAAAAATCTAATTTATTTCGTTTATTTAGCTAGGTCCATTCCTAGATGTGAAAGCACTTCAAGATATCAATCAAACTTGAGCATTTCCTGAAACATGTTAAAAATAAAGGTCAACAATATTGTAGATGAGATTTCCATAGTTTTCAATACATAAGTATATAAAAGATGGCAATTCATGTTGTAAATTAGAGAACAAAGTAACTAGAGATGTAAGACAGAATGCTCAATCAACCTTGACAAGTTTTACAAGAATCAAACGTTTACAAGTATATACGATTAGCTAAGTGTACTTGGATCAACCAAGCAGGCTTGTCAGGCCCATAGATCTATGACGTCGTCAGGCTAGCAATAGTTAATGATTGTACATATATTCGAAATTACATGGTAGCTACAAGGTTCGACTAACCACAACACACAAGTAAATTGCCATAAGTTTACAAGAATCAAACGTTTACAAGTGCAATGATTATAACGTAACATGTTTCACCCCAAAGTATGAAAATATGAAAAAGGGGTAAAGAAATACTCACCTGGTAATAAGGATGACAAATAATAAAAGTCTTGTATATAACGCCGAGGATTCACTAACGTTCACCTAAACGATATGCCGTATTAAGTTATTCATGATTATTATCATATTATAGTTATAAACCATTTATCTCATGATTCTTACATTATTAAATGGATACAATTTATTAATTTAAATGATTAAATTAGAATTTTGATGATAATCTCTATTAATAAAAGTTAAACTTTTATTACCAAGTGGTTATTATTTACTTTTTAGTAAACAATAATTTTGTATGTTTGAATGATTATAACAATTTCATTAATTACAATAAGTATACATTCTAAATATATACATATGTATATAAATCTTTCTCTCAAATATATAAAAAAATAAAAGATTTACTAAATTTGATATTTTTTGAGGGTTTAGATGGATTAATTACAAAAATTTAACAAGAATATATATATATATATATATATATATATATATATATATATTATAACAATTTTGTTATAATTTCTAATGTGACAATAAAGTCTTACTAAATTAGAAGGCTGGAAAAATTACAATAAAATAATTTTATTCATTTATTTGTTAAAGTATAATTTTTATATAAATTAATAATATTTCAAAACTTTTTGTAATGAAAATAGACTCAAAAATCACTTTAAAAAATAAGAGAGCAGGGGCCCGGGTTCGAACCCGGGACCTCCTGTCCCTTATGCTTGTGACTTAACTAGTGGCCCAAAGCCCTTACTTGTGTTTTAAAACCAAAAATATTGTTTAAATCGTAATTCCAAGAAAACCCCCAAATTCTACATGAACCCTAGAATCAAAATCGACCCAATTGAACATCAATTCAAATAATTCAGCCCGACTAACCTTAGGGCTTTTGAAACCTAGGTGAAATCAAGTAGAATGACGTATCATACTTACTTGATTAAGACCGATTTGTGGATTTTAGGTTCGAACGAGGCTTGCGACAATTCTTGATTCCCAATTTGTTGTGTGTGTGTGTTTCAAACAATTGAGGGTTCAAAGAGTTCATGAAACCCGATTTGAGTAAAAGCCATCTAATTTATAGGTTCAATTCGTTCGATTTGGTACCCAACGATTGCAACGTTTAAATAAGGGGTTACGGGTCGAATTAAGCCGTTTAATTGTTGTTGCAGGTGCCATGATCCATTACACTTATTTCGTAATAGTTAAAGGAACGTTTCTAGTCGTTTGATTGCATGGTTATTATGGTTTAGGAGTAAAACCGATTTGGGTAATGATGTATGTTCGGTTTCAAGTTCAAGGAGTGTTAAAACCTCATTGAAACCCACATTAATGTGTATACTCAAGTTCGAATTTGTCTCCCGAACGTTTTGGTGTGATTCGGGGTCGAAACCGAGGCTTAAAACCCGGTATTCGACCTTGCCGGAGCCACGGCCGGAGGAAGTGGCCGGAACAGTGGAGTTCGACGGGGATGGGGGCTGGGTTTTAAAACAAAGTTACACATTTGGTCCCTGCGGGTTAACCTTTTGTTATTTTATGCTTAAAACTTTCATTTTAAGTTTTCAAATTGAAATAAAGGTCCCTTTAACTTTAAGTTTAGCATTAATCTAACATGTTAACCTTTATTATTATTATTATTGTTATTATTATTATTATTGTTATTATTATTATTATTATTACTATTAATTGTATTATTATTATTATAATTACTATTATTTTATTATTATTATTATTATTATTATTATTATTATGTTTAGTTTGATATTAAACATTAAATTACAGAATAACAGAATATAATACAAGGATCAATCATAAGTAAACCTCATAGTTTTATAATGGCGTAAACAATCCTTGCAAGAACATAAAAGAGTTAACTTTTAAATAACGAAAAACATGAAAGGTTACAGTCTCCCCAACTTTAGGAATTTCGTCCCGAAATTAAGAATGAAACCTGAACGTATGGGAGACTTATGATGAAAGATAAGCGTACTAACGGACTGTGGTTGGCGTTTGATTACGGGTGAGGTGCATCACTTTGCAAATTAAGGGATTTTACAGAGTTCTTGACACGATGCATGCAACTTTGAACTCTTCCAGTGGAATGCGAAAGTTATCATTGACAAACTAATTCTTTGAGATGCAACGTTGGAAACGATGAGAGTTCCTAAGGTATATTGGACTTATAAGTCACACTACTCTTAACATCTAGAATGAAATTGCGTATTAAGGTGACGTCTGGAAATCATTGAATAAATCCCGTAATTGTATGAAAGTTTGACCGACGGAATCTAAGAATCCCAAGTGCCACTATATGTAATGACACAAGCTTAACGCATATCTAGTGAACATGTATTGTTCCTTCGGTCAAACCGTCGGATTAAAAATGATACGATATGCTGAGATTTTACGTTGGGTTCCCAAAGATGAGTAGAGGCATTGCTAATGACAGAAAGTGAATCGATCATCAGAATTAACGATCGATGTTTAACGACACACCACGATGACCGACTATTTGAGGTAGGTACGAGTCAATTTCTCGACTCGTTATCTCACATGAGTCAATATGAAATGCGCGAAACTAGCCAATCGGTCAATAATGCACCAAATGACATCAAGAAATACAAGGCAATTTGAACATATACCAAGCTATGTCCCATTTTCCTTTATGTCAAATCATGAATACTAATCGCGAAAATTCATGATCCTTTTGCCCACATCGGGATGAATGTAATAACAAGTCTTGTGAGTCGCAATCCAGATAGAGGTTTAAAGGTTTTTGAGATAAGGAGTTCAAAGATGATTCAAGAAAAGGTACAATAATAGAAATTGAATTGATCAACGAAGATAGCGTTCATGATCGGATTAAAATTTAAATAATTCAGAATATCAACGATAAAGACAATCACAAATAGCTTTCCAAGTACAACTTGCACACGGGGTTCATCAAATCCATGAACATAATCGTACATTGGCATAACCTAAAAGGCAAGACCTAGGTTTATAATGGCTTTATCTTGTACGAAGGGTCGTTTTAGGTTTGTTATCATCGTGCAACTAGGTTTTGGATGATAACTCAGAATGACGATCGATAAAAAGGTTTCATACAGCTAGATCAACGTCAAATTGAAACATAAAAGCGTGAGAGAAGAAATCGATTTAAAATTGAAATGTTCTAGGCTTGGAACTAGGGTTACCCTAAAGTGACAACGACCCCTTTTGAGTTCAAGATTCATGCTTTAGCTTGACTGGCTGGAACACTATCGTCGATAAATCAGATAACGGTGTTCACCCTTCAAGTTATTACATGTTTCTTGTCAATTGAAGTCTTAAAACCTTGGTAAGTTTGAGATCAAGAAATGAGATTTGTCACCAAGATGTGGTTATCACTCCTAGCTTGATGGTGTATTTCCCAAAGTATGACTCTTAACTACCAAAACCAAAAATTTACTCCTAACTCATTGTTAAGGATCCATAGAAATAAGGTGAGGTAACTTACCATTAAGGTAAGGATAACCACTCCTATCTTATCGGTAAAGTTTTATAGAAACAAGATACAGCAAAATGAAAATCTTCATCAAAATTCAGAATTCACTCCTACTTTGATGAGATCGTTTCATTTGAGGAAATACAATCCATAAAATTTAAATGGATGAAATTATCATCAAGGTATGGAATTCACACCTATCTTGATGATTGAATTTCATAGTAATAAGAAAAACAGTCGAGAATTGGCATTTGTCACCAAAGTACGGGTTTCAATCCTGTTTTGGTGAGGTCATGTCATTCGTGAAATGCGAGTTCCAAAGAAAATGATTGAAAACTGTCCTCAAGATAAGGAAATCACTCCGATCCATAAGATGAAATTTCATAAAACACACAATTGAAAACCATCATCGAGGTACAAAATTCACTCCTATTTTAAGAAGGTACTTCCATTGGTAAAATACGAATTCACAGGAACAAGAAGAAGAAATGGTCATCAAGGTAAGGAATTCACTCCTGTCTTGATGATGACATTTCTTAAGAATAATAGTCGTGAATGGAAAGTCATCACCAAAGTAAAGGAGTCACCCCTGTTTTGATTAGATAGAATCATTTAGGAGATACGAGTGTTCCTCAGTCGTAAGTTGACTTACGAACTCTTGCATTGCCTATGATGCAAAACGGTTAGAAGATTTTACAAAGCTCGACTAGCAAACGAAAAGAATATTGGCTAGAAATTCAGAAACTTCAAATTACATCAATGTAAGATTAACAGGAAAAGGAAATCACGCTTGCTAGGATTGAAGTTGAAGTTCGGGATATCAGAGTCAAGTATGATAGGTTCTCAAATCTTGAATGGTTTAAATCAGGAAAACAAGATCAATGACGGATATGATTCAACACAACAATGAAATGTAACCGTTCGGTTCAAAATAAAAGGAAAACGCGTTGACTTCTCAAAGTGTTACGTCAACCACAACTTTACGGAAGACACGCGTACCTATAAGCGAACACCCATCTCATGAGCTTCAGGTCAGATAAACGGATTCAACGGGATTTATGTGTATACCTTGCCTAGACAAGGTATCCTGAGATGCAGGTATTCCACCTTTCGGCATTGCATGATTTCGGTTATGGAACATACTTTAAGGACATTTTAAAACCCTAAGTAACAATTTTAAGTTTTGAAATCCATTCGGTTTAGACGACCAATATCTTTGGATATATTAAGATCGATGTGCACGTTTGTCAAGGTATAGAGGTAGTTACATATGGCGCACAACGTATAACGATGTTTAAACGTAGGAATTGAGGAGTATAACAAGTTCAATATTAACTGGAACATTATGTAAGATAGGAATGAGAAGATATTAGAGTTTCGATGATAAACCAGTCCAAGGAATCAAGGATTTTTGATATTTTAAATATAAACCGGATGGTTCCATTTGGTAACGCATCACCATTTGGAAACGTTGACACGTCAAGGTAAATTGACCCATTTGCCTTAGAAACTTATGTATGTTGACCATAGTTTATCACTCATCCCAGAAATCTGGTAAGCATAACTGGTCTCGCAATGAGATTTATACGATATGCTTGCCTTAGCCCGAAGGTCTTTTTCCAGGAAATCCAGAATACAGGTGTCTATATGTCACACAAATTTCTTAGGTTCATGAAATCAAAACCTTGATGAGATTTTTTCATAGATTAGACATAGAGTCTAAGGAATTAAACCCACGATAATAAGTGTAGATTCCACATGTTGTCGAGAATAAGTTTAAGAAGTTTCATTTGCCGGGGAGAATCAAAGATAAGTTTAGGGAGACGAGTAACAAAGTTTAAGCATACATAAGCCAATCCTATGCTAAGGCATCAAGTTGCACATAAGAAAGCATAGCATTATGTAGCATGAATACCATATATCTTTACAAGAATTGAGATATGATTCTATAAGGTTCATGCATACGCTATAGTCTAGGTCACCATTTCTAATAACCTAAATCCCTATAGTTATGGGCTCTGATACCAATCTGTCACACCCCAACCTTGACGGCGAAAACGTCGAGGTGTGGGGTTAAGATCGTTCACAGCCACATAACACTATTAATAACCCAAATATTTATTAATCATAAGTGCCAATTGTACCATTACAAAACATGAGTCTCAAAAAGTAAATAACATAACACAAGATGTAAAAATCTAATTTATTTCGTTTATTTAGCTAGGTCCATTCCTAGATGTGAAAGCACTTCAAGATATCAATCAAACTTGAGCATTTCCTGAAACATGTTAAAATAAAAGGTCAACAATATTGTGGTGAGATTTCCATAGTTTTTAATACATAAGTATATAAAAGATGGCAATTCATGTTGTAAATTAGAGAACAAAGTAACTAGGGATGTAAGACAGAATGCACAATCAAACCTTGACAAAGTTTTACAAGTCTCAAACGTTTACAAGTATATATGATTAGCTAAGTGTACTTGGATCAACCAAGCAGGCTTGTCAGGACCATAGATCTATGACATCGCCAGGCTAGCAATAGTTAATGATTGTACATATATTCGAAATTACATGGTAGCTACAAGGTTCGACTAACCACAACACACAAGTAAATTGCCATAAGTTTATAAGAATCAAACGTTTACAAGTGCAATGATTATAACGTAACATGTTTCACCCTAAAGTGTGAAAATATGAAAAAGGGGTATAGAAATACTCACCTAGTAATAAGGATGACAAATAATAAAAGTCTTGTATATAACGCCGAGGATTCACTAACGTTCACCTAAACGATATGTTGTATTAAGTTATTCATGATTATTATCATATTATAGTTATAAACCATTTATCTCATGATTATTACATTATTAAATGGATACAATTTATTGATTTAAATGATTAAATTAGAATTTTGGTGATAATCTCTATTAATAAAAGTTAAACTTTTATTACCAAGTGGTTATTATTTACTTTTTAGTAAATAATAATTTTGTATGTTTGAATGATTATAACAATTCCATTAATTACAATAAGTGTACATTCTAAATATATACATATGTATATAAATCTTTCTTTCAAATATATAGAAAAAATAAAGATTTACTAAATTTGATATTTTTTTAAGGGTTAGATGGATGATTATATAATATATATATATAGTGTGTGTGTGTGTGTGTGTGTGTGTGTATTATAACATTTTATTATAATTTCCAATGTGACAATAAAAAGTCTTATTAAATTAAAAGGCTGGAAAAATTATACTAAAATAATTTTATCGTTATTTGTTAAAGGATAATTTTTATATTAAATTGATAATATTTCAAAACTTTTTGTAATGAAAACAGACTCAAAAATCACTTTAAAAATAAGAGAGCAGGGGCTCGGGTTCGAACCCGGGACCTCCTGTCCCTTATGCTTGTGACTTAACCAGTGGGCCAAAGCCCTTACTTGTGTTTTAAAACCAAAAATATTGTTTAAATCGTAATTCCAAGAAAACCCCCAAATTCTACATGAACCCTAGAATTAAAATTGACCCAATTGAACATCAATTCAAATGATTCAACCCGACTAACCTTAGGGCTTTTGATCCCTAGGTGAAATCAAGTAGAATGACGTATCATACTTACTTGATTAAGACCGCTTTGCGGATTTTAGGTTCGAACGAGGCTTGCGACAGTTCTTGATTCCCAATTCGTTGTGTGTGTGTTTCGAGCAATTGAGGGTTCAGAGAGTTCAGGAAACCCGATTTGAGTAAAAGCCATCTAATTTATAGGTTTAATTCGTTCGATTTGGTACCCAATGATTGCAACGTTTAAATCGGGGTTACGGGTCGAATTAAGCCATTTAATTGTTGTTGCAGGTGCCATGATCCATTACATTTATTTCGTAATAGTTAAAGGAACGTTTCTAGTCATTTGATTGCGTTGTTATTATGTTTTAGGTGTAAAACCGATTTGGGTATTGATGTATGTTCGGTTTCAAGTTCAAGGAGCGTTAAAACCGCATTGAAACCCACATTAATGTGTATACTCAAGTTCGAATTTGTCTCCCGAACGTTTGGTGTGATTCGGGTCGAAACCGAGGCTTAAAACCCGGTATTCGACCTTGCCGAGCCGCGGCCGGAGGAGGTGGCCGGAACAGTGGAGTTCGACGGGGATGGGGCGGGTTTTAAAACAAAGTTACACATTTGGTCCCTGTGGGTTAATCTTTTGTTATTTTATGCTTAAAACTTTCATTTTAAGTTTTTAAATTGACATAAAGGCCCCCTTAACTTTAAGTTTAGCATTAATCTAACATGTTAACCTTTATTATTATTATTATTATTATTATTATTATTATTATTATTATGTTGTTGTTGTTGTTGTTGTTGTTGTTGTTGTTGTTGTTGTTGTTTTTTGTTGTTATTGTTGTTATTATATATATATTAAAGATATAAGGTTTAGCTACAGTACTACAGTAGCTAAACCTTATATGCAAAATGGGCAAGCGAAGCAGAATGGAATTCAAGGAGCTCGAGAAGCTTTTAGCCACCTACTCCACACCTCACAACAAACCCTAATCCCCAACCCAAACCACCACCATTACAAGCGAAGCAGAATGGACAAGCGAAACAGAATGGAATTGAAGGAGCTCGAGAAGCTTTCGGGTCACAAGCTGATGGATCGGATCTTTCGATTGCGAGACGAGCTTCGCTTCATCGGTTTTTGGCGAAGAGGAAAGACAGAGCGACTAAGATGATGAAGTGATTACAGGAGCTCCAGAAAGAGGAGCTCGAGCAGAATCGAATTCGTGTTTTTAGGTTTCCGGTCGAAGCTGCGGGGGTTGCCTAGACGCGTCGCCGGGGTTCGGGGCTCGCGATGGTGGTGTCGCGATGGTGGTGTCCCGAGGGTGTGCGGTCGCGACGGCTGTGATGGTGACTGTGGTTGTCACGATGGCGATGGTGGTGGTGGAATTCGGGGGCCGACGAGGCCGATGGCGATGATGGTGGTCGATGGTGGTCGCGATGTGGTGTTGGTGGTGCAGGGCCGCAACAGGTACGTTCGCGACGAGTCTTTTGGTTCTGTTGATCTTCAAATGGGGGGTTTAGTAATCGGAGACGAAGGTGGGATCGCTCAAAGTTTATGGAAGAAATCAACAAACGAATCGATATTTGCGATTTATACTCCTTATATACTTTCATTAGCATCTGGGAAATTGGATTCTGGTTCTTTTCTTCATTGCATCTTTCAAGATCTTCAGTTTCTGCAAGCATCAGCTGAGGCGTAAGTTGTTGTTGATTCATGTATAGAAATTGTTCATTTGTTTTTTAATCTTATGATTGTTCTTGATGTGGGTATCTGATTGCTTTGAAATTTGTGGATTTTAGGTTTGAGATGGCTGAAGAATGCTCAGATGATGATGATGACAAGGCTGTAATTCGAAAGATTCGAAAGAGGGTGTTGAAGAAGATGACAATGTTTCGATCGATTGTTCAAGTAAGCTCTCAAATTCCCATCTTTATACTACAGAAAGATGATTAAATTGTAGTATTGATTTGCATAATTGCATCTAATTTGAGTTTTTGATCAAAACTGTGAGTTTGATTAGTACTTGATCATACAGGAATGGGGATTTGAACTTCCAGCAGGGAACATATCAGATCGTGCAATGACCAAATACACAGATTTTTTGCTCGATACAGCTTCGGAAAATCAGTAGAGAAAAATTTCGTGGGAAGTTTGCGACGCCGTTTGAGAACACTAAGCTTTCTGCATATGCACTTGCTGCCATGGCACCATCCATGAGGATTCATTTATTTCTGAGTAAGGAGATACAGGCAGTTCTTGAACCTGATGAGAACATTCATCTGTACAAAAAGTGGATTGATAGTCTTGCTTCTCAAAAGTTCGAGGTTCGTTTTTGATAACAATGGTTATTTAAAGGCAGCTGGATGTGTGGGCCGAGTGGGTGGGGTAACAAGTCAAAACAAGTTCAAGCTAAAATGCTCGAATTTTTAGTATAGGTCGGATTGGTTGACCCGTAAAACGTTTTGTGCATTTTTTTAAAAGTTTGAATGTATAATCATATGAGTTAATTATGATTAAAAGAACTATATTGCCACGGCAATAATCCGAATGTTTGAACAAAAGGAAGTAGGGAGTTGTATAAAACTAGACTTTCGGTGTCTTTCAACATATTCGACCCATTTGACTTTTAGCTAACTTCTCCGTTGACCCGTTTGATAAAAACGTAAAACACAACCCAATCGAACACTTTTTCCATTTTTTAAAAGTGTTTGTTACACACTAATCCAAATTTTGAATAAGACCTATTAGGAAATGCATAAACTTCGTTTCTAATTGTGGTATAAATAATTATAAGATTTTAATAATTCAAAAACTATATTGCTACAATACTAATCCAAATATTCGAATAAGACCAATTAGGAAGTTCTTTGAACTAAAGTAGACTTTGGGTGTCTTTCAACATGTCATTTGACTCGCTCCCTTTAGCTGCTTTTTTTATCTGACCCTTCGAGGGAGACAACATAATTCAACCCATCCATAAGTAATGGATCGAAATTGCCACCTGTACTCCCCTGTCGTTAATCAATCAAGAGTCAAGACATCTTGTATCTTATGTTGTATTTCCTCCAATTTTAGGATTCTGCATCCCAAATTGAAGAACTTTTAGATAAGTTGACCGTATCTTTGACTGGTGAAGAACTTCAATTTGTAGAAACAATCTATCACAAAGCAATGAAGCTTCAAGTGAGTTTTTCTCTCAGCTCAACCAATCACCCAAAACACTGTTGTTCCCTTGTATCGGGCTCATGGAAATGATGAACACAATGTTTTGATATGTAGTGGTTTTGACATGACATGTAGTGCTGTTGATTCAGGTGCACTTCTTGCTGATGTGGCAATCATAAAATCATCACAAACAGTAAAGTCTAATGGATATGAATCCAGTGGTGATGGAACTTCTTTGGTTGATCTTCGGAATATTTGGAGCGGTCTTCATAGTCAGTATGTTGAAGAATATGAACAGTGTATTGACAACATCATGCTTAGCGAAAAAAGGTATACATTCTTTTTTGCACAAAACTGACTCAACATATAATTTGTGATTAGAACTAATTATTGTCAAAACTAATTTCAAAGGGCTTATTAAAAGACCTGATCATTCATTCTAATAACCTAATTAGAAAGATTTGTACTTGAATATCTCTTTTGGTCATGTTATGTGTTACCTTTTTAAATAATCAAAATTTGGCAGAAACTTAAAACCTCTCCTACATAACAGATCCTCAGGACCTTGAATATGTCTCCCAAATCAAAAGAGTGAGGTTTCATTACTCAAAATCCCCAATTTTATGATTGTTCGGTTTAGGTTTTATTATGGTTTCATGGATAAATAGATAATGCTTTGGTAGTGTAGGTTTTGGAGCTTTTGAAGAAGAACAGAGATATGCTTTTTAGTGAGGTAACCACTTTATATAAAATTAGGGTTCATTTTAATCTCTGAATATAGTAACTGTTTGGTCTTAGTCTTTTAGATTATGATCACAAATTAGTAATGAAAGTAGCAGTAGAAGACCATTGTCAATGGCCATAAATTCTAGTGGTGTATTCAATTTACTCATGCTTTCACTTGTGAACTTTTGGGCTGTGTTTAATGCAATGGAAATTTATTTTCATGTGGGGTTTTATGATGGGAACATTAGGTTAAGTTAACAGTGATGATTGAGGACCCTCGAGAAGTTGAGCGAAGAAGACTTCTTGGGATCGATCATGCTGACGCTCCAACACGAGAGGACTTGGCTGCTGTTCTTGAAGAAGTTAGTACCTCTCTTAAAACCCATGAGTGTCTTGATCTTTAGATAAATATTAGTACATTTATAATACTTATTTAAAAAACTTAAAGAAACTTGGTGTATATTTTTTAACAAAAACGATATCAATTTCCACACTTGTGTGTCTTTAACCCATTATTGAGGTTTACATAATCTGTAAGAAAGAGTAATTCAAGTGAATGAAGGGAAAATCCCACGAGACCGTGTTGCTCTTCAAATGCTGCCAGAAGAAATGGTTCAATGGCCTTATTTAGAGGTAACTATTGGTATATATATGAAAAACTTGTAATCACTGGGACAGATGTTATATGTTCTGACATGTTATGTTATGTATGTATTGTGAAAAAGGTCGAAGCCACAAAAAAAGGGCCACGGAAATCATTATACGGTACAAAGATTATTTAGGATTGTTGAAGCTATAGTCAATATATAGTTCTTAGAGTTTTGATATGGTTTATTGATTAGTGGAGTAAGTTCATATGGTTTTTAATTTCTCAAATTTGGAAAAATTGAAGATTTGGGCGCAGGGTAATTTAGGTGGTGGTCTTGGAGGCAACATGACAAGATATACAACATACAACCATTGATAGTCATGCATTTTCACCGGGTTAGTTTGTTATTGTGTAGTTTTTATATTTAGTTCTGTTTAGTACAGTGGTTTAGCCAAGTTGTAGTAGCTTTCTTTCACTATTAATCTCATTATGTTGGATTAATAAAGTTGTTAATTTTGAATATACAAACAACAAATCCCGCGGCATCGCGCGGGTATGTTTGCTAGTTATTATTATTATTATTACTACTATTAATTGTATTATTATTATTATTACTATTATTATTATTATTGTTATTATTATTATTATTATTATTATTATTATTATTATTATTATTATTATTATTATTATTATTATGTTTAGTTTGATTATTAAACATTAAATTACAGAATAACAGAATATAATACAAGGATTAATCATAAGTAAACCCATAGTTTTATAATGGCATAAACAATCCTTGTAAGAACATAAAAGAGTTAACTTTTAATTAACGAAAAACATGAAAGGTACAGGTTGGATAATTACTCTCTTCACGCGTATATCCGCCACCAACAGATGATGTTGAGTCACTACTGTCTCGCCCGGTATTGTCTTACAGTCCTTCCATGAGGTACGATCTTCTCCCCTCATTAGCAGATAGTCTATCTGTTTGTCTCCCACCACTACTAAACGTGATAAGATGCGATTCTTGTTTCTTAAAAAACGAATTTATGATGCGTAGGTCGTGCGCTAAAGCAAAGTCAAGAAGCTCCTTACCGCCGTCATTCCTAAGACCATACCCAAATCCTCTATGCACCAACGGAAAGTGATCATTATCCTTACCGATATACCTATTAAAATCTTACCCTATGCATATTTTTTCTTCTCTAGGTATGTCTCCCATAACATGGTCTAAACTCTCCCAGAACTTCTTTCTCTCTGTTTCGCCTAATCCCATTTGTGGTGCATACGCACTAACTACTGCACTACTTCATCCCCTATAACTATTCTTAACAGCATAAGTCTATCATCGTATCTTCTCACCTCCACTACATTATCTTGAAGTTCTTTGGCAACTAGGAAACCTACTCCATTTTTTGTTCCATCTGACACTGAATACCATAGTTTATAACCATTGCACTCTCTTGCTTTCCCACCCCGCCACCTAGTCTCCTGCAAACACGCTATCTGAACCCTACGTCTCCTCGGTACATCTATTAACTCTAATAATTTACTAGTTAGGGTTCCTACATTCCACGATGCCACTCGTAATCTATAGCCCTTTTTCCCTGTAGTTACACATCTCTTCACCGAACATGATCTCAGGGCAGCATAATGGGTCCTGTTATCTATTTTACCATACTGAACTCGCCTTAACCAAAAAAACCAATACAGCCACTAATCACGGGTCAACAAAACACGAAACACAGATGACGCACCCGTAATATCCAGAAAACGACGGTGCAACACTAGTAAGGGGGTTTAGCACCAGTAATAGCCAATCAAAGCACAGGGTCACCAACACACGGGTAATATCCAATCACAACAAGAAAGCGGGAACATATACAATCACAATCACAAACAAGCCAAGTAAGAATAGTAGCCGAATGGGTAATGACTCCCCGTATTTAAAACCAGAATGCTGGTACTCCTAACCCAGCCAAACAGTCTAAACGTAAAGATATAATCAAAGAATACTAAAAAGCAGATAGTGAAGACACGAGTTAGAACGATCTCACCAAATGTACAACAAGTTAGGAGTCCGCTGCGGTAGGTGGTTCGCTGCGGTCGTGATGGGTGTTTGTTGGCTGCGGTGGTGGTGGGTTAGCGGTGGTTGGCTATGGTACTCTGATGGTGGTGGTTCCGGTGAGGTGAGGGTCCGAAGGTGGTGCTCCAAAGGTGGTGCTCCGACGGTGGTGGTTTGTTCCGGTGAGGTGAGGTACGGGTCCGAAGGTGGTGGTCCGAAGGTGGTGCTCCGACGGTGGTGGTTCCGGTGAGGTGAGGCTCCGACGTTGGTGGCTCCGGCAAAGGTGGGGTTCCGGCGAAGGTGGGGTCCGAAGGTGGTGTTCCGACGGTGGAGACGGTGGTGGTGCTCCGACGAAGGAGTGGGGGAGAGAGAGTGCAGGTCGATGGCGTATGAGTTGGGGTGGGGTGAGGCGGTGGTGGTGCTCCGGCGAGGGGGTGGGGGTCGACGATGGTGTTGGTGGTCAGCCGATGGTGGTGGTAACCGTGGTGGTGTGTGACCGTTGATGGTGAGATGGGACTAGAGAGAGAGAGAGAGAGAAAGCAGTGGAAGCCATATTAATGTCAAAAGATTTTCTACATATCATTGGTGGTGGTATATGAGTTACTCTAGTATAAGAAATTGATACATATCCTTTTTTTTCAGATCAACTACTTAGTTGTTAACAATCTATAAGAGTATGGATGTATTTCTTACATCTTAGAGCATTCACATCCATTCCTTATCTTTATCTATATAATTACACTAAAAATCACTACTTCTCTCTTCTTTCAATTAAATAATATATTTTTATACCTTTTTATTACTTTTTCTCTCCACTTCACTCACAACCACTTTCAAAAATATTAAAAATTTATAAGGGTTGAACAGTGAATCCTTAAATTTACAGATGAACAGTAACATTTTCTCTCTCCTCCACTCACAACCTCTCAAAACTATCCCATATAATTTAAGGACTCACACTCACATAATTATAAGATATGGGTTGTAAATACTCTTACTGTCATATTAATGTCAAAAGATTTTCTACATATCATTTTGAAAGATAAATAGGTTTCCAATAGTAAAAATGTAATAGAAGTAATACATTCAACCCAGACCTCATTCCTAAATGTATATTCAAATATGTAAATTGATTTGCATAAAATCAGTTACCAATTCCAATCACACACCATTTGTTTGTTTATGATATGATCACCGTCTTCGATTCAGTGTCATGATTATTGGTCAAACGTTGAGATTTTATAGTGCGGATTAAAGGATATCACTCAAAAGAGAAGCATCGAAGAGAATAAAGGGGGTCTGAAGCACATTCTTAGCTAGTGTTATAACTCTAAAAAATCTCTATTATGAGATGCAATCCCTGTCACCATCCATCTCGCAACCACCACTTTCCCACCAAAGGGAGAAAAAGTAAAGACATGTGGTAACACTAAAAAGCATGATGGATCAATCCGATTGATCTGTATGTAACTCACAAAGCAAAATATCTGATGCATAAAATGCATGTACAAAAGTGCAATAGATAGTATTTAGTTATAAAAATATATATAATAAATACCAATTTATTAAAGGGTGAAAAACATGAATTATTGAATATAACATTTGTACTTTAGAGTTTAGACTAAAAAAGTTGTTTTAAACGTGTTAAAGTTTGAATAAAATAATAATTGTGTCCAAAAATTGAATAGTATAAAATATTATTTTATTTATAATATCTTAAATTTACTGTTTATATTTTTCTAACTAAATGATATCTAATATAAATATTTTCTTATTTAAATATTTAAGTATAGAATTACCAAAATATTACGTGGTCGTGGTCGTGGCGGCGGCGGTGGTGGTGGGGGGCGGCGGCGGTGGGCGGCGGCGGCGGCGGCGGCGGGGGCGGCGGCGGGTTTAGTGTTTAAATAATAATAATAATTATTATAATAATAATAATAATAATAATAATAATAATAATAACAATAATAATAATAATAATAATAATAACAACAACAACAACAACAACAACAATAACTAGGTATTAGCGTCGTGCGTTGCCACAGCAATGCTACTTTATGCATTTTTATGTTAGGTTGTTTAATGACCAGCGATAAAAGATGTAAACAGTAGATTTCTAGATTCCAAACATTATATTTTTGACATGAGACAGTTATATATCTTGTAGGACTATACAAAGGTTCAGAATGTTCAGCTGGTTGTCTAGTTGTTACATTGGCGACGGGGGCGGCGGGTTTAGTGTTTAAATATAATAATAATAATAATAATAATAATAATAATAATAATAATAATAATATAATAATAATAATAATAATATAATAATAATAATAATAATAATAAATATTATAATAATAATAATAATAATAATAATAATAATAATAATAATAATAATAATAATAAAACAATAATAATAATAATAATAATAATAATAATAATAACAACAACAACAACAATAACTAGCTATTAGCGTCGTGCGTTGCCGCAGCTATGCAAGTATATGCATTTTATGTTAGGTTGTTTAATGACCAGCGATAAAAGATGTAAACAGTAGATTTCTAGATTTCAAACATTACATTTTTGGCATGAGACAGTTATATATCTTGTAGGACTAGTAAGGAACCTGCGCGATGCGGCGGCGGCATCGACGATATTTTACAATGCGATATTCGTTTTCTGAATACTTGCGTGGCTTCTACTGTATAGT
Source organism: Flaveria linearis (assembly GCA_024085815.1). Classification (NCBI taxonomy): domain Eukaryota; kingdom Viridiplantae; phylum Streptophyta; class Magnoliopsida; order Asterales; family Asteraceae; genus Flaveria; species Flaveria linearis. Next base: position 69,520,639 of record CM044007.1, on the reverse strand, counting down.
CTATTATCGTTTTCTGAATACTTGAGCATCATAAAACTCAATTGAATAATAGCACACGAATAAGAAAATGTTTTTCATAAACATAGTACGTTAAAACTAAATATCTGAGCACACGAATAAGAGAATACAAGTCATAAACATAGTACGTTAAAATTGTTTATTGTAGACTGGACTTGGTAATAGGTTATGATTTAATGGATTTTGTTCTTTCTTACCAGTGCTCTTCTTTGGCATCGGTTGATGGGTAGAAAAGTTCTTTCTACAAACTTTACGGGGACCAAGAAAATACGATCATATGCACATTGTGCTAAAGAATCTGTAAGTTGACTATTGACATTCTTCTTAAGCTCACATCCCTAATGAAAATGTAATAAAGTCATTCCCTAGTCGGCTAGTCTAACAAAGCTTCTAATATGTATTGCAGAAGGGAATAACACTACTACTTATCAATCTAGACAACAAAACTACAGTTGATGTAAGCTTATCTCTAAATAGCACATGGATGTTACCACCTTTGGAGTCTGTGCATGTGAATTCTTCAGAGTTCATAAGGGTTGCTTCATATTCTATTGTGTTTGCTCATATCCCACATCATACTTTGTATGCTTGCAGCAATTTGATGGTATAACATATACATATATAGAATGGAACTGAGAATCAGTTCCATTTTGGTTATTGGTTCATAAATATATGCAAAAGTTTATTTTTTGTTGATTCTTGAATCTTTTTAAACCAAGATGCATTATCATTGTTGGTTTACGTTGTTAGCTTTTGTGTATTATCCTTTCATTCATACGAATAATCAAGTGTTACTCATTTGTGTATGCTCATAAGCCTCATATGCCAAAAACTTTACAAAAATTATGAAGATTTATATTAAATCACTTCAAACCGTAAATATACAACAATCATACATATTCTAGAGTTATAAGATGTTCTTATTATAGCTATGGCTTCACATAAATACAATACTTTTGGTTAGTGAAAATTGGTCACCTTCTATGCAAAATTGTTGAAGGAATCAATGTTAGTAGTAGTCAATAAAGTATCATCCTTTAATCTATCTTCTTGAAACTTTGAGGCTTACTGCTCGCAAATGAACCATATGACCGTACCAGTGAGGTAGAAGAAAATTGATGGCGTAAAGAGTGACATCTACATGATATTGATGAACGCTTATTAAACTTGTTTTTAACTAAAAAAGTTGAAATTAGGCAAGGTTTGATAAAACTTACACTCCATGAATGTGTTAAATCGAGAAGATATTTGGTGAGAGCAACACCTACTATTCCAGGAACTGCCCCTACAGTATTGGTAATGCCCTGAATACACAGTTCAAAATCTCCAGGTCAAATAAGTCTTTCCACATTAAGTTAAGAGCTTTTGCTTCAAACTTAATAAAAAAATTTAAAACAATTTTTTGGCTTCTAATTGCAAATTATATTTCTTGCAAAATTACAAAAACAAACACAACATTTTGCAAGAAAAGTGATATCAGAACAAAATAAAAAACAGATCGGCTGCACTAATCTTGGCATGATTGGCTGTCACTTTTTTGTCCTTTTTTTAAAAATTAAAATATATTTTTTTATTACAACAATTTAAAGGTTGTAAGCATTTGAATACGCTTTAGCAAGTTTTGAGCCATTTGTCCTTCTCCATTTTAGCTAAGGTTTTAAATTTACCAACCGACAACCCAAATTCACCCGTTTTTAAATAAATTAAAATTTGCTAAAAACTCCAACTTCCACATAAGTATGAAAATAATTGAACATACCAAAAGTATGCTTGCATATTCAGGTGAAATATCTTGATGAGTACAATAGAGTCCTGCAACCAACCAAACAAAAAATGGATATCAAGTCTCTAGACATAAAAGAACTTCAAGAAAAATACTGGACTTATATTTAGTTCAGCACCTGATAATGCCACTGTATGATAATTGTGCATAAATAAGATTTAAAACCCTATTGTCGCTAACTTTGGCAACACAAAAACAAAAATGATAGCTACCTCCATTAACATATTTAACAGGTTTCAACTCTTTGTTTGATTCATCAGACCTGCCACCTGAAATAATAAAAACCATTGCAAGTTAACATCACAGTTATCTATTGCAAGAAAATGAAGGGTGGAGACATGCCATTTACATTTAATTGAATATAACAAACAAACATACCCAACAAAAATCCCACTTGTATCCGAATCGAAAGTAACAAGCTTTTGAAATGGTTAACAGTCTGAGTGAATGATATGTCATATGAAAAGACATATTTAAATTTATAAAAAATAGGGTCTTGTGCAGAGAACACAATTTCCATTTGTTCCTAGTAAAGCAATATCCTATTTGGGAAAATTTAGTAACTGTCCCATTTGGGACAAGTTAGTAATTTTCCCATATAGGATGAATTAAGAAATAGTACATGAGGTATAAGAATTAGTCAGTTGGCCCCATTTGGGAGAAATAAGAAAGCACATTGGTATTCTGCACAACCCTAAAAAATAAACCAACGTAGTAACCACGATTAACATAGTAGAATATTACGGTTTTCCTGGGGAAGTGTATCTGGAGATGAAGCCTTTTCAATATCTTTTGTGACATTTGTAGAGATTGTAGCTTTCTCATTGGAAGAATCGATAGCAGCACCATCTGCAACAAGCCTTTTTTGAAAGTTTGCAAGTGTAGCCGTATTAGAACCCGTTTTATATCCAGATTCAACAGTAGTTGATATCCCTTCTATATCTAGTTTGGTAGTTGATGGCCTTCTCCTATGAGATGGCTTAAGTGATACAGCTATGTTTTCTTGTTCATTGGTCACTGATTCTCTTGAAGAAATAAATTTTGCTGCAGGAACTTGTTTATGGGTAGCCGTATTATTAATCTCTTTATGGATTTGTGGGTTCATAACCATAGGTAAAGATCCATATTTTCTTGAAGCAACGGGTGTCATACCTGCAGCTTAACATGAAACCGCAAGTTACATTTTCATAGATTACTTATGTGCACCTCAATCCTCATCATCATGCACTCGCCATAACATGGTAAGTAAAAGATCAACAACCACATAATAAAAGACCAAAGAAATTTAAAGAAAAAATAAGAGCTTAATAACAACTTACTGTCCACGTATATATTCTTTATATCCTTTGTGTCATCATCTGGTGATATGGTGGACCTTCTGGGACTCCCAACTTTCTCTTTTAAATCTTGTTGGAGATCTAATTTTGACTGCACGATATTTTCCTCGGCACAGATGCTACTTCCATATGGTCCAATAAGCTTCACAAACCAATAAAAATGACACACTTAAATATATTAAAACTACAAAAGAGTCTAAACTGTAACCAATTATATTTGATTATGAAAAAAAAATCAAAGGAAATATCAGTAACGGAATAACTACCGAAGTGTCTGCCACCCAAACTGCAGCAGAATTCTGATAATATGAACATCCTAAAAGCTTCCCATCATCAATGCAGAGGTCGCCTAATGTCGACCATCCCATATCAAGAGCATCATGACAAATAACAGGCTCCCATGAATATACCTAAAATTCAACAGAGGGCATATAAGTGTACTGTATGTTTCTAGGATGCTAAAAACAAAGTCAATGTTAAAAGATTAATAGCTTTAAACTTTTGTCTAGCCCACAAAAGAGAGTCCTGCCATCTGGATGAAAAGTAACTGATCGTACACCGGTTGCCTGAAAATTAGAGGAGAAGTGTTGCTTGAATAACACAGATATCTAGGATACTGAAATTGAAATTGGGAATTCATCTCCCAAAGGTCTCTAAGTCCCAAAAATTATGAAACAAGTGGTACCTCTGGTCGAGTTGATCCGATCAATTCAAATGTCTCCAAGTCCCAAATTTTTACAGTTTTGTCTGAAGAACCTGGAACAAGTTATGGATAAGTTAAGCAAAGTAATAATATGGTTTTTCTTCCTTCTTTACTTGTTTATAACAACAGGTTCCACATTCAAGATTAATATCAAGTGGAACAACAAATATAAAAAATACATGTAGCTAGAAGAAACTCTAGAGGATGAAAATCCATTGATCGAATATGCCCTTCATGCAACTTGAACTCCTGTAAAAGCTTTCCAGCTGTTAAGTCCCATATCTGTCCAACAAGCAACGGTTAGAAATTTACCGAATGATGATTCTTGATGTGCTGACATGGCTGACAGATCATACCTTTACAACATTATCAAGTCCTCCTGATACCACCCAACGACCATCTGGACTAAATCTGATAGTACTAATTGCTCTTCTATGTCCTTTATATGTGTGAATGCACCCTTTCTTTCTAATATCCCAGATCTTTAAATTAGTATCCATGGAACCCGATGCAAAAAACTCACCAAAAGGATGAAATTCAAGAGCAGTACAATAGGATGGGTGTCCATTAAGTGTTCGAACCACTGTATTGCAATGAAGAGTTAGGATTTAAGAAGAAAATATTCTGTTACAAGTTTCAACATGCACACACACACATATATATAAATATATACACAAACACAACACATACATTATATATTTGTTACACGATATCTTTAATCTAAAAGTAATTATACAACTCATTGCAATGAATGGCATTAGCTTTTATGTAAAAGATAATCGATTAAACAACCTACCCTTGTTTCTTCAAGATCCCAAAGTTTTATCACACCAGAAGAAGCTCCAGCAGCTACTAAAACTTCTGCTGAGTCAAATGCTACAGACTCAATAGGGCTCGTGTGACCACTTAGACTCTGCATCATACCACAAAGAAAACTACCATACTGTTAAAAGGCTCACAATGTTCATCCTATACTTATGAGTAAATGTTGTAAGAGATACCCTGTTTCAGCTATATTGTTATCTATGCGATGGAAACCGCCATGATATATTTTAGTAAATAACCCGAATGTCTATGTACAAAATGTCTTCATACGTCACTTCAGAATTCCAAAATAAATTTAGTTCATTGAAGGCCAAATAGACCTTAAGACACACATATAATTGATATTTTGTCAGTTGTAACATTTTAGTTCACATGGTAGATTCCTATACTAAGTCACCACTGCCTATAATTGGGTTGTTTGAAGGAAAGCATATGTCAAATTTGTCGTGTTCTAGGACTTAATTTGTATACAAAGTAAGCATGAAATCTATATGCTAAGGTAAATGTTATCAGTTGACAGTAAATTTACTGACCGTTGTAGCCGTTGGTTTCCTAATTGACCAAAGATTAACTTCTCATCGTCACCACCTGTAATGAAGTTTCGACGTGTCTTCTTCCCAATCTTTAAACAATTCACATTCGCCGAATGCGCCATGAATTCCTCTATATTCATTTTAGTCAAGATATATAACACACTGCAGTCAACAAGCTTTCAACCATCATTGAACATTTCATCCCTATTTACCCCAACCCCTGATTAGAAAATGTAGGGTCAAATGAATCCCTTACATCTGGACATAACTCTCTATATAAAGAACTTTATTTCTTTCCTTTTTTCATTGTAGATACATGTGACCAGAGTCTTATCTTTAAATCCAATGTAAGAAAAAATTTCAACAAAAAGAATCCCTTAAATCTGGACATTGCTATCAGTTGGCGGTTTCGAATCTGTATGTATCCCCAATCTTCTCAAAAAGTAATTATATCCAAATAATCAACACAAATAGCTAGCTCATTCTACCTTTTGCGTAAAAATTAAAATGTTACCAAAAATTAGGGAAAGCAGATAGCCATGAAACAATCAAATTGTGCTATTAGACTTCTATAACAACACCGACACAACAGACAGAGAGAGAGAGAGAGGCTAAACCACTGCTAACAATATAATAACAATCAGACAAAGGAAATCCATCCAAATAAACCAGAAATTCTCATCAGAAATAAAAAAAAGGATACGTAATTTATATCCTCGTTTCGCCATCTGTAGCTGTACTCAAATCTCGAGTGAAACAAGAGGTATTCCGGTGTCGGTGCGGTTGACGTTTCAAGAAACAGGTCAAACAAATGCGATTGAAGACGAAGATAAAGCTAAACAGCAAATAATAAACACACACACACACAGAGACAAACTTACAGTTGATTATGCATATACAGATTCAATGAGCGGTTTCACAGATTAATCACGAACGATTAAAGCAAAACAAGCTTCCATTCTTCTGCATAGGCCATAGAAACAAAAGAAAATAAAAATTAGGTTTAAAACATATAAACAAAAGCTTTAATCAGACACCTGACACCTACAACTCACCGCGGTGATACCCTTTAAGCTCACTAATATCCCTCTCACACCCAGGCACCTAACACCTGCAACTCACCGCGGTCCGGGTCTTCTTCTTCCTCGAAGCCCCGGCTTCCTCCTCGGCCGCAAGCTGCGCATCAAGCTCCGGACAGGCGCAGGGGACCGACCCGCGAGAAAGTTGGAGCTAGCCATCCTCGGGTCCCGTTTTCGAACCCTAATGTTGGTGGAATTGACCGCGATGGAATCAGGTGTAGGTTCTGTTTGATGATTGTGGATTGGATTGAGGTCCTGAGGTCGCCTTGGTGGAGGTCGCCTTGGTGGAGGTCACAGAGGGCTTCTTTAGGGTTTCAATGAGCGGGAGGAAGAGAAAAAACTCAAAAAGCACGGTGGGTGGGTATGATGAGCGGGAATTCAAATCGTAGGGTTTTGAGAATGTGCTACGCTTTAGTAATTGTACATTATACTTATAAACTGTACATCTCTTAATTTTAAGAGTTTTAGGTGAAAAGACAATATTGCCCTCCTCAAATGCTTATTAATATAGTATAGACTATACCAAATGTTCAGAATGTTCAGCTGGTTGTCTAGTTTGTTACATTGGCGACGGGGGCGGCGGGTTTAGTGTTTAAATAATAATAATAATAAATAATAATAATAATAATAATAATAATAATAATGACAGGATCTCAGCCTCTCACGTTGATCAATTAGATTATGTTTGCAGCGGATTTAGCACATTAATTAGCAATTAAAGCAAGAATAAAAAGATATTTCAAATTAAAGCATGAACATAGAGAGAAGAGTTTCTGCAAAACAATAAATGTTCTATTGGTTCGCACGTTTCGGCAATTAAAACAGTATGGTTACCCATCCTTTTATAGGCGGCAAAAGGATGGGCGTGATGTCCTTTTTCTGACATCACTGAATATTCAAATTACAACTGACAAAACATAAAACTACTGAAGATGTCAACAACTGACATCTTCTTACAAAAGTTCCTAAGTGCTGACAAGAGTAAACTACTGAAATCCTACAACGACTGAAGAACACACTCTTCAGTCGTTTATAACTACTGATACTATAACAACTGAAGAACATGCTCTTCAGTTGTTGTACAACTACTGAAACAAAAATAAACTACTGAAAAGGAAAAACCATCACAACAACTGAAGAAGACTTCTTCAGCTGTTGTGACAAACTCTGAAACTTCAGCACTTGGTCTTCAGACTTTGGTCTTCAGATGTTTCATCAGCTAATGACTTCAGTAGTTGTCATCAGCTGATGTCTTCAGTCGTTGTCTTCAACTTTGTGCATCAGCAGTTGTTCATCAGTTCTTCAGTTCTTCAGACTTTGATCTTCAGCACTTGTCTTCAGTACTTGAAGTCTTCAGTACTTGTGTTTATCAGTACTTAGACTTCAGTACTTGTCTTCAGTTTGGGATCTTCAGCTGTTGTACTTCAGTTCTTTGAACTTCAGCTGTTTATTCTTCAGACTTTGTCAGAACAGCTGATGGGAGTCTTCAGCAGTTGTTGCAGTGGCATGTGGGACTTAGAGGTTTTCCTGATCTTGGCTCATTGGTTCTTTTGGTCCAACAAACTCCCCCTGAACCAATGCAGCCAAAACCTCTAATTATTGGATGTCCCACTTATTGATGGCATAAAGATTGGTCTATTTCCTTCTAGATCAGATTAGAAGTTGACCCAGATAAGCACTGGCCAGAGATGTAGTCTCAAGTATTTGTTTGGCTAAGTATGGATGGGAGCTCTGTCTTGGGGAATTGGACACAAAGCTGTTATCCCATCCATGAGATCTACACCCCTCGTACAAGCCGGTAGGATTCTCTACAGTAAGCCTGAAGAAACATCAATTGTTCTTCTTTGGACAGGTCTTCAGGCTCACCTTCAAACAATCCCTCCCGACCGTACACCTCTGAGATGAACTTGACCTGTCTACCATTTTTGAGCTCAAGTGTTGTGATTTGCCTATATGCAAACTCATCAGGGTGTTTACCCTCTAACAACAAAGTGAGCTCATCTCTATGAAAATTCTCAAGCTTCTTATAGACCAGACCCTTCCTAACCACCCTATTATCTAGCATTGAAAAGGGTGTTTGGCCGGCTCTATAAGCTTTCTCGAATTCATCTACTATTTCCCTGGGTGTTATTACAATAGCCACAGAGATCTCTTCATCTACGATTCTCTTTAGTTGGCTTTTGTATCTCACAGGCATGTCCTTCTTGACTATCCTGTGAGCCACCCTTGGGTCAGGCCAAGTTCTCACCCTCTCCCTTTCATATTGAAAGGTTTGTTTGAGGGTGAATAACCTCAGACATTCTCTCTGCATATTTATGATAGAGGTGGTAGCAGCATAGCATTTGTCAATGCTTTTCAGCATTTCCTCATCATGTCTTTTCTGCTGCTCCTCCTCTTCTATCTTAACCTTCACAATGTCCTGCTGTGAGGTGGGATTGATGGTTTGTGGTTTGGCTTTGGGTAGAGGTATGACTGCTGAGAGTGGCAGACTATCCTCCTCATCATCCTCTTCTTCATCTTGCAGCCTCAGCACCCTTCTCTTCTTCTTCAAGGGTGGATCATTGGCTGCGGGTTTTGGTGGTAAAGGAGTTGGTTTTGTGGGTTGTGGTTGGGTTGTTGGTGTGGGAGTGTTGGCAGGCACTGCTAGCAGCCTAGAGATAAGGGCTGGTTTAGTCAGCTTGACTAGCAGTGTCCTGTTCCCACCACCGGCTTCAGATAGGGCCTCTGCGACCAGTCCCTTTGTAAAATCACCAGCCGAACAAATCTTGGTGGTTATTGCCAAGAGTTTGTCCCTGGTCCATGCCTTAACATCAAGGACTGGTCTGCCCAGGTACTTCGAAGTGAACCTACTCATAGCCTCAAGTTTTTGTCTTTCCTGTTGGCTATGAGTAGTCCATCGGTAGTCAATTTCTCTCCTCTCCATATTTCTGATCTCTTGATCTAGCAAAGCAGTGTCCTTGTCAAAGCCTTGCCTGAATAGCTGTTCAATGACTTTGTTCATTGAACGGTTGTGCTCAGCATCAGCCTCCTTGACAAGGGCTGCTAGATCAGGATCAGCCACCTTCTTTCCCTCTCCCTTATTCTTATCAGTGAAACTGAAATCCTTTTGGATTTCAGCCACTCCTATCTGCTCTACCTCCCTCACTTTCCTCTTCCCCTTCTCCCTCACCCTACTGGTCTCCTCAGCCAACTCCCTCTCTACCACCACCTCTTTCTCTGCCTCTTTCTCCTCCTCACCCCTCTTCCTCTTGTCTTGCACTGATGTCTCCCCCTTTTTGGGTGCATTGGTTGGGGTTGACTATCAGCAAGAGCCTTAGATATGGCAACCTCCACCATGGGTTGTATGTATGTGGGAAGCCTCTCATCAAGGGTTTGGTTAACTATATCTTTAAGCATGGGTGTGATGAGAGGTAGGGATTTTTGGAGGATAGCATCTAGCTGCTCAGGGGGGTTCTGTCCCTGATAGCTAGTGCCAGAAGCAGGGGCTGGTGGCTGAGTTTGTGGAAGTGGCTCAGTGTATGTGAGACCTTCAGGTGAAGGTGCCATCTGTGGGGTAGTGGTGGCAGATGGACTTCTATCCTGAGTCATCTGAGCAAGCAGCTCTTTGAGTCTGCTTATCTCATCCTCAAGGATAGTGTTTTGAGCAACTACATCAAAGAAGAAGCTCAGGTCATCATCAGCATAAGCTGAATCACCTGACCTCCTGACATTGTCAGGATGAACATGTCCTGAGTGTGGCTCAGTAATGACATGTGCCCCTTGTTCTGGTACTGGGGACTTCTGGCCTCCGGATTGGATCCATCATCGGCCATTGCCTCTGGTGAGGTCTTAGAGATGTTACCAGCTTCACCCTGCTCAGATGTTGATGCAGGGGAAGTGGCAGCCTCACCAGATTGTTCTCTCTCCTTAGCCACACTTGGAGAGTGAACTGATTCTCTGTGCTGTGGGTTCTGATCAGCACTTGTGCCCACCCTCTCTTCGGTTGGAGTCTCCCCAGTTGTAATAGGTTTCTGGGGAGAGGGTGGAGTGCTCAGATCAGTCAGCACTTGGCTATTACCAGGTTGGGCTTAGTGGGGCAGTCTCCTCAGTATGTGGGCTAGAAGCAGTATGCACATGGGGAGGACTGTGCTCTTCAATGGCAGCCTCCTCAAGTGAGGAAGACCCCAGTAATGTGGTTGCCCCAAAATGGTTACATCAGGCTCCTGTTGAGAGGAAGCCTGTGCGGTTGTGGTGGGTGGAGTCGTGGTACCTGCTGGGAGAATCGAGCCAGCAGGCACATCCTGCCTTTGTGTGGCAGGGGCATCCTCAGGGGACTCATCTCCCTGAGTAGCCTTTGTGGGCTTCTTTTTGGCTTTTGGCTTGGTGGGGGACTCTGGATTTGGAGGTGGAGGCTGTGGGTTCCAGCTGCGTGGGTTTTCGCAGCCGGCCAGCCTGTTTCAGTGTTTGGTCGGAGTTGTGCCTGGAGTATACCTCGGCTTGAACAGCCATGGCAGGGACCCCAGTGCCAACTAGTCCCTCAGCCTGAAGCTGGTATTCGATCATGGCCATTATGAACCGTGGATATAAGTTCCAACGGTTAGAAAAGGTTTTGTGGCCATGTCCTTGAGTTCCAAAAATAAAATTTCAGAAAAATTTAAAGGTTGTTTCTCAAGGATAGAATACAATACCTGTTGCCACCTTGTGGACATCTGGTCCCACGAAGAGGTCTTGGGAGCCAGACATACATTCACCATGTGAAAAATCAGTCGTTGGGGGTCAGGAAGGTGTTTCTTCAACAAGGTGGAGGCGGAGAGGTTACCCTGATAGTCATGAGATGTGAAGGAGAGATCAAGGGTACCTTTGGGATAGGAGGTTGGGTGAGTGGCATCATCCAGCTCTAGGGTTTGGCGTAGAGTAGCTGGAGTGATAACCACCGGTTTGCCGTTGACGGAGGACCGGAGAGAGACCTCGGCATTCTGCTCTCCGGTTTGGACGGTTACATTGGTCCAAAACTCCGTCAAGGAGTCGGTGTATAAGGTGGGGTTCAAAAGAAAAGCCGTTTTGTAAGGTGAGTCGTGCATGAGATCGACGGCTTGATGAAATTTGGGCCATAATGGCGACTTGGTGAGATGGGCGACACAGTTGTGTCGAGGTTTCAGTTGCATGTTCGCCATTAATGGTGTATGGGAATTTCAGAGGTTTGTAAGGATTAGGTCAAGTGAGGAGTAAATGCTCTGAACATGGGGTATTTATAGGGTAGGGCAAAGGTTGAAATAACTACTGAAGGTTTTGGTGTTAGTCATCAGTTGTTGTAACAACTGATGACGTGGTTTTAACCTTCAGTGGTTGTAACATCTGAGGACTTGGTATTAGTCTTCAGTAGTTGAAACTACTGAGACTTGGTTTGTCCTTCAGATGTTGTGAACGACTGAAGAGTTACTGTCAGTCTTCAGTAGTTATGAACTACTGATGACCTAGTATTCTTCAGACGTTGGAACAACTGAAGACTTGGTGTTAGCCTTCAGTAGTTGTAAACTACTGAGATCAGTAGTTGTGAACTACTGAAGACATGGTTTTGCTTCAGCTGTTGTAAACAACTGAGGACTTGGTTTTAGTCTTCAGTAGTTGTGAACTACTGATGTCAGTAGTTATGAACTACTGAAGACATGCTTTGTCCTTCAGTTGTTTGTGTATGAAACATCAGCTGTTGTTATCAACTGATGAGAAATGACTCATCAGCTGTTTCCATCAAATCAGTTGTTTCATACTAGCCTCCACACTTACTCATCAGCTCTTTGCTGATTTTCAGATGTTTCATTGACCCTTCAGCTTTTGTGAATATTTATGCCTTCAGCTCTTGTGATCAGATGTTCACAAGTGCTGATGAAATATTCTTCAGAGCTGGTGAAACAAATTTGTCTTCAGTATTTGTGTAAGATTACACATCAGTACTTATTACCAAAATTTGTTCTTCAGTACTTATTTAATTGAAAATCATACATCAGTAGTTGTAATCCACTTCACTACATCAGTTGTTTTTCAATAAATAATGTACATCAGTACTTTGAGTCAGTTTAGTCTTCAGTAGTTGTGAAAGAGCTGAAGACTAAATTACTCATCAGTACTTATATTTGACCTTTGCTCTTCAGTAGTTTGAACTAAGAGTACCAGCATAGGTCAAATCATTCAAGCTGCAGCATACCAAGCCTTAGTACCAAATTTTGGAATGTGGCACTATCTAAAGGCTTAGTAAAAATGTCTGCAAGCTCATCAGCACTAGGCACAAACTTAGGATCAATCAGACCTTTCTCATAGCAATCCCTGATAAATGATGTCTGATCTCAATATGCTTGGTCCTAGAGTGCTGGACTGGATTCTTAACAATACAAAGAGCTGAAGCACTATCCATTAATAATGGAGTCTTAGTCTCAGTAATGCCATAATCCAGAAGTTGGTTCTGAAGCCAGAGTATTTGAGAAGTACAGCTTGCAGCAGCAATATACTCAGCTTCAGCAGTGGATGTAGCAATGGATGTTGTTTCTTACTCTGCCAAGAAACTAAACAATTGCCTAGGAATTGGCAACCACCAGAAGTGGATTTTCTGGTGACTTTGCATCCTGCATAGTCACTATCAGAGAAAGCAACTAATTTGCATGAATGCCCAGCTGAATACCAAAGTCCTAGTGATTGGGTACCTTGCAGATATCTAAAGATCCTTTTGACTGCAATCAAGTGGGATTCTTTAGGTGCAGCCTGAAATCTAGCACAAGCACATGTTGAAAACATGATGTCTGGTCTAGAAGCTATAGGTACATCAAGGACCCAATCATACATCTGTAAAGGGTTTCATCTACCGCTTTACCTTTCTGATCAACATCTAGTTGTGTGATGCTGCTCATAGGAGTAGAACAGGGCTTACAGGATTGTAAATCAAACTTATTCAGCACACTCTTTGTATACTTGGACTGATGGATGAAGATTCCATCATCCAGTTGTTTGATTTGCAAGCCCAAAAAGTACTGTAATTCTCCCATAGCACTCATTTCAAATCTCAGCTTCATAAGCTTTGTAAATTCATCACACAACTTTGGATCAGAGGATGCAAAGATGATATCATCAACATAAATCTGAACAAGGAGTTTATGTTGTCCCACAGTCTTGATGAATAGGGTTTATCAATGGTGCCCTAGTGATTTATTCTCTAGAAGAAAAGTTGAGAGTGTCTCATACCAGGCTCTAGGAGCTTGCTTCAGCCCATAGAGAGCCTTATCAAGCTTGTACACCCAATCAGGATGTTTATTGTCCTCAAAGCCTGGTGGTTGACACACATAGACCTCTTCTTTTATTTTTCCATATAGGAAGGCACTTTTGACATCCATTTGATAAACCTTGAGACTGTGAAAGGCAGCATAAGCTAAGAACAGTCTGATTGCTTCCAGTCTAGCCACAGGTGCAAAGGTCTCATCATAATCGATGCCTTCCTCCTGTGCAAACCCTTGGACAACCAGTCTGGCCTTGTTCTTGACAATTTGGCCCTTCTCATCTGTTTTGTTCCTGAATACCCACTTGGTGCCTATAGCACACTTATCTTGGGTAATGAAACAAGCTCCCACACTTGCTGTTTCTTGAATTGAAGAAGCTCAAGCTGCATAGCTTCCACCCATCCATTGTCTCTTAAAGCAATATGATAGTTCTTTGGTTCTTGCTGACTGATGAAGAGAGCATAGAAGCAGAAGTTGACAATTGATTCCTGGTTGAAACTCCAGCATGAATATCACCAATGATTTGTGAAGTGGGGTGATTCTTGAGCTCTTGATAAACTATGATATCTGTGCAAGTGTTTGTAGACCCATCAGCAGCAACAGATGGTGATGGAGATTCCTGAAACCATGTAGAGGATGGCAGCTCAAATGAAGTAGAGCAAGCAGAAATCTCATCAGCATTTGTAGTGGATGGAGCTGCTGAGGCTACAGGAGCATCAGGTTCAGTGGAATTAGGCAGGTTGTCACTGAACCTGAAGAGGTGATACTGACTCATCATCTTCAGTACCACCAGGTGGAGATCTGTTGACAGGCTCGAGATGATGACACTATAAGGAACATATTGCAGTATGTCCAGACAAAAACTCCACAGGGTTTTTGGAATCTTGTCCTTTGGAGATTCATTGAACTTAACATGCAAAGTTTCTTCAACCCTTTGGTTCTACAGTTGAAGACTCTGTATGCTTTGCAAGTTGATGAATAACCAACAAGTACCCTGCATCCACCTTACTAGCAAACTTATGGAGTGGGTTGCTAGTGTTGAGAATAAAACAAGGCACCCAAAGGCTCTAAAGAATGAAATAAGAGGAGCCAATGATGAAGAACTTCATATAGAGTCTTCATCAACCTCTTATTTACTAAAGCTCTATTCTGTACATAGCAAGCTGTATTGACAGCTTCAGCCAAAAGGTCAGTGGCAACCCTGAATCAGCCAACATCGACCTTGCTGCTTCAATGAGGTCCTGTTCTTTCTCTCCACCACTCCATTCTGCTCAGGAGTTCTAGGAATGCTAAACTGCCTTCTAATTCCCTTAGACAGGTAGAAGTCATCAAGTGTGTGGTTTCTAAATTCTGTTCATTGTCACTCCTCACACACTTGACCTGTAGGGAATACTACTTTCTACTTGTAACACAAAGTTCATTATTGTCTTTGCTGCTTCATCCTTGGAGTGCAAGAAGAAAGTCCATACAAACTGGAGTAATCATCCACAATTACCAGGCAGTATTTCTTCTTTGCCATGCTCATCACTCTCACAGGACCAAAGA
Source organism: Flaveria linearis (assembly GCA_024085815.1). Classification (NCBI taxonomy): domain Eukaryota; kingdom Viridiplantae; phylum Streptophyta; class Magnoliopsida; order Asterales; family Asteraceae; genus Flaveria; species Flaveria linearis. Next base: position 69,505,575 of record CM044007.1, on the reverse strand, counting down.
GATCCATGTGTAGAAGTTGTAAGCAGGCAGTGGACTTTGGTTCTTCTATTGAAGGGAATGAAACTTTGTGCTGTTTTCCTTTCAAGCAAGCAGTGCAGTCATCTTCACACTTGAACTCCTTCAGAGGCAATCCTTTACTAAACCATGGCTTATAAGCTGATTCATGTTCTTGAATTAACATGACCCAGCCTTCTATGCCATAGTGTAGACTCTTGAGGAGATGCCTTGGAGAATAGGCAAGGATGGCCTTTAAAACCATCTTTTTGGAAAGATCTAAGGCATACACTCTTCCTGTCCTGTTGGCCTTCAGGAGAGTGTGTTCATCCAATGCCTTGTCAATCAAACTCAGAACTTTGGATGACAGAATCCGACAGTTCTGGCTTGTGAAAAGGGCAACATGGCCTTTGTCACACATTTGACTGACACTCAAGAGGTGTACTTGAGATTCTCCACATGGTTAACATCATCAAACCTTATTTCCCCGTTGGAAACAAAGCCTTTTCCGATGATGTAACCCTTTGCATCATTGCCAAGAAACAAATCCCTTCTTTCCTTGAGAGTAGTCATTAAGAAGGGAACTGCTTCCTGTCATGTGCATGGATCCTCCACTGTCTACATACCAGATGCTTTAAGGCATGTTGAAGAACCCTGCAAACACAACTATGTGTTAGTTTGTCTTGGAGACCCAACCTGCTTGGTTTGGGTCTGTTTCAGCTACAAGTGCAGCACTAACAGTTGTGTTGTGTGTGACAGCTTGAGGTGAAGAAGATGGTACGAAGAGGAACCCTTTGGCTTGGACTTCCTTTTCTATGATTTCAACATAGGAGCATCTAAGTGGTTGACTCTTCCCACTAGCTGCTGAACCATCATCACACAATTGTGTCTGATTCTGTGCTGGCTTTCAGCTCTTCAGACACATTGGAGTTTGCTGATGATGAGTTCTATGTTGTACCATCTTTTTCTGAGCAACCTCAGCTGTTGCCTGAGTTATCCTACCTTCTTTTTAGATTTAGCTTTGGCTTAGGGATTTCAGGTTTGGATGTTGCTAATACAAACTTGGTTTCAAACTCATTTTTCATTTTATGATGCTCTCAGTGATTGCTCCTTCTGTTTGAGTTGGAAACCCTTTTGTACCAGCAATCATCAGTAAGATGATTGAATAAGCCACATATCTCACATGGCCTTTTCTTCATCTTATGCTGATCATCAGCTGAAGAGGATTAACTGCTGAAGTCTGTTCTTCAGCTGTTTGTCATCAGTACTAGCATTTTCTTCCTAGTGCCTGCTTTCCTGGTATCCTCTTTAGCTGTCTTCAAACCTTTCCTACTGTTAGTTTTCTTCTCTTTAGTGCTAACAGTATTTGAGGTATGAACTTCAGATGTTGTCACTTGCTCTCCAGTACCTTCAGTACTTCTAGTGACAACTCCTGAGTTGATCAGCCTTTTGGTCATGTGACAGTCTATCTCTGATGATGCTGATTCAGAGGATAGTAAGTCACATGATGAGAAGGATGGTTAATCTCTCACTGATCTCACCATCAGATTCAACTTCTGCTTTGAAATGAAGTCTGGGGTGGAGCAGTGTGATGTAACCAATGCCAAACTTCACATTGGAAGCAGTTTGCTTGCTAAGAAGCATTTCAAAACCCTTGCATGATTGCACCCATCGATCACACTCAATTGGTGGTTGCAAAGAGTTTCCTTGAGATTTTGTACTTCTCAAGAAGTACATCTTCCCTAGCTTTAGCATCTTTGATTTGGCAGTTAAGCTTGTAAATCTCATCATTTTTATCTTTTAGAACAACCTCAAAATCAGCTTTTCTTTTGGAAATAGTGTGCTCAAGCTCAAGATTTTTATCTATTAAAGATACATTTGCTTCTCTAATAGAAGCAAATGCTGCTATGCATGACTCTGAACAAAGCTTGGCTTTTGCCTCAGTGGATACCTGAGATGAGGCATTAGATGATGACCCTTCAGCAGAATCAAGGGCCATCAGAGCAAGATTTCCAAAAGGTTGGTCACCACCATGTGACCAGCACCTTGAGTAGTGGTTCCTGACCAGATAGCTCTTCTGGTAGACTACTCCAGTCAACAGCAGTTGGGGTGAAAAAGCTTTGTTGTTGAGGTTGTGTGTGATGATGAGATTGGGAAGAATGAGGCTCTGGAAGAGCATGAGGGGGTTGAGCCGAGGGTGCTTGAGTTGACCAGGCTGAGACATGTAGTAACAGGGGTAAGGATAAGGCATATGACCCTGTGGCACAAAATAAGCAGGTGGTGCTTGTGCTGAGATGGATGGGGAAGAACTGTAGGAGGTTGCCCTTTGTGCTGTGAGCTATTGCTGGGAAAAGTCACAAAGGTGCAGATGAGTTAGATCCAGATGATCTACACTCTTGGCAAAGTGTCCAAGCCTTTGGCACTTGTGACACCTCAACTTGCTCTTGTCAAAACCAACTTTGGTTTTGCCAGAGAGTCCTGGGAATTTCCTACCAGTTCTTTTGTAGAACTTCTGAGATCGGATATTATCATTGCCATTTGGTTCAAAATATCCATCTCTTCCAGATCATCATCTGGAATGCCCTTCAAATCCTCCATCAGAAAACACAAGTTGTCACCACCTCCTCCTGAACTACTGACACCAACAAAGCTTGTTCTGAGTTTGTAGAGAAATCAATATGCTCATCATAAGAACTTTCAGATGAAGCATATTCTGACTCATGACTTATCAAGGCAGCATTACCTTGGACAAAGTCATCAGCAAGTTTGCCAGAAGATGACAACTTCCTCTTTTGCTCTACTTCTCTCTCAAAAGTGAGTAGCTTCCCATGAAGTTGGGTGAGAGATAGAGTGTCAAGGTCAGCACTAGAGCGTAGGACAATGGTATATGTGTCCCATCTCTCAGGCAATGACCTGAGGAACCTGTTGTTCATCTGGCTTTTGGAGAGTACTCTTGTTAACATCTTCAGCTCAGAGATTAAACAAGAGAACCGTTCAAACTGCTGGGTCAGAGTCTCACCCTTTCTATATGAGAAAGTCTCATATTGTTGGGCAAGGATTTCCCTATTGTTTGCTAAGACCGAATCAGTTCCTCCAAATTGTTCCTTTAGAGCAACCATAGGTCATGAGCAGACTCATGATGCAAAGCCCCTGAATATATCTCGTTTGGAATGGCCATGGCTAAAATTCCATGGGCTCTGGCATCAATTTCGAACAGCTTTAGATCTTCGTCCGAATATTGTTCAGGTTTCTTGGCAACCCTGTTCATTAGACTCCGGGACGCTCACCATAGGCTTGTATGGCCCATGCACACTGACTTCCAACAACCAGCACTGTGACAGCCAAGTGGTTGTAGCATACGTCTTTGCCATATGTTATACTCGTTCCTAACCAGCATCGGAGGCTTGGTTGCGGAACCAGTATTGTGAGGATCATTGGTTGGTGTTGTCATCTCAGGTTTTGGTCAAAAACAAGTTTAAACACGACAAACGTAACTCAAAACCACCAAAGATCTCAAGATTTTTGGCCGGAAACAGCGAAAACTTACTCTCTATGACTAACTCTTGCAAATTGCTAATTCGATCAAACTGAGAGATCAAAAGAGCAGTTTCAAATGATCAATGATGAAATCGATCAATGATTAACCTGCTCTGATACCATTTGCAGGATCTCAGCCTCTCACGTTGATCAATTAGATTATGTTTGCAGCGGATTTAGAACATTAATTAGCAATTAAAGCAAGAATAAAAAAAATATTTCAAATTAAGCATGAACATAGAGAAAGAGTTTCTGCAAAACAATAAATGTTCTATTGGTTCGCCCACGTTTCGGCAATTAAAACAGTATGGTTACCCATCCTTTTATAGGCGGCAAAAGGATGGGCGTGATGTCCTTTTTCTGACATCACTGATTTCAAATTACAACTGACCAAAAAACATAAAACTACTGAAGATGTCAACAACTGACATCTTCTTACACAAAGTTCCTAAGTGCTGACAAGAGTACTACTGAAATCCTACAACGACTGAAGAACACACTCTTCAGTCGTTTATAACTACTGATACTATAAACAACTGAAGAACATTCTCTTCAGTTGTTGTACAACTACTGAAACAAAAATAACTACTGAAAAGGAAAAACCATCACAACAATGAAGACGACTTCTTCAGCTGTTGTGACAAACTCTGAAACTTCAGCAATTGGTCTTCAGACTTTGGTCTTCAGATGTTTCATCAGCTATGACTTCAGTAGTTGTCATCATCAGTGATGCTTCAGTCGTTGTCTTCAGACTTTGTGCATCAGCATTGTTCATCAGTTCTTCAGTTCTTCAGACTTTGATCTTCCCACTTGTCTTCAGTACTGAGTCTTCAGTACTTTGTGTTTATCAGTACTTTAGCTTCAGTACTTGTCTTCAGTACTTGGGATCTTC
>CM044007.1:69439916-69501052 GCA_024085815.1 Flaveria linearis | reverse complement strand
TCTACCTGAGACTCCAAAGTCTCAAAAGGTTCAACACAACTCCTCTCAGGATAGTTGTGCCTTTGTCTCTGGAAGTGGACACTCTGGTGATTTTCAATACTGCTTTGATGATCTTGAGTGCTTCAGTCCAGATATGTGAGTATATGGATATTGTCCAGCAGATGGCTCTTTTAACTTACAGAGCGAAGAAGTTCTTCAAGAGAACTGGAAGGCAATTCCCTCAAAACCCAGTCAACAGCAGGTTTGGGTTTGACAAAGCAAAGCAAAGTGTTACAACTGCAACCAACTTGGTCACTTTGCTAGGGAATGCAAGGCTCCCAAGAACAACCCGGGAACCCCACAGGCCTCCACACATCCCACTGCTTCAAAGCATGAAAGAAGTCACTGAAACAGCTGCTGTGGCTCAAGAAGTTGACTGGAGCTTCATGGTACAGGATGTGACTCCTGCTCAAGCACTCATGGCCGAAACAGATGATGATCAGGTATATGAACATCTTTGTACTGCTGCCTGTATTGCTAAAGTTAAACTTTATAAGGATTACATTTCGGAAATCAGATCTGAGGTTGAGTCTTTAAATGTGCTAAAATCTGATTTTAAGAGAGCTGAATCTGACTATCAAAAGAAAATTGAGGAGTTAGAGAAAACTGTGTCTCTTTTAAAACATGAAAAGACTAATATAAGACTCAAATTAAAGATCTGATATCCAAACTATCTGAGGTTCAAGCCCAGTTGGTCACAGCTGAGGCTCAGGCCAGGAAGCAAGCTATTGCTGAGCAAAGCTTCCAAACTATTCTTGCATCAACCTCTCATTCCAAAATGTTTTATCAAAACAAAGAAGGGTTGGGAACCAATGAAATAGCTCCACCACACTCTTATGAGTCTATTAGACTACCTAGATGTGGTACTGAAGAGCAAGAGGTTCCAACTGCTGACCCTTCTCCATTGGAACTAAAGGATGAGGCAAAAATAGTGGCCACCACAGGGAGAAACAGGAGGATACACTCATCTCCACCTGTGAAGACAAATCCTAACCACCAAGGCAAGAAGAAGCAGAGCTAAAGCTGCTAGAAGGACTGCCAAGAAGGTTGCAGAGTCCAAGCTAAGATCGACCCAAAGCAAAAGGGTGTCTTCATTTCTGCCGGATTTCAAGTGGTAGGTACTCTGATTCAGGAAAGGAGTGTAATACCAGCACTCCTGTCCTACTGAAGGATCAGAAGTTGAAAGGGAAAGTTGCTGATGAAGAGAAGAAACCCAAGAAACAGCAACCTGCAAGTTCCCAGAAGACTAACATTGCCTGCATAATGTGGTCTGCACAACCACATGGCTAAAGATTGTTACAATCCAGCAAGCACACATTATGCAAATAATGTTAGAAAAAAGGAGTCAGAGAAGGTTTCTCAGTTGGACCACTTCAAAAGGTCCAAATGATGAAAAAGGGAAAGTTGGTCTCGGAAGCCAAGTTGCTTTCGGAAGAAACTACTTCTTCCGAAGGGAAAATGGCTTCGGAAGCCAAACCTTCTAAGGTTCGGAAGAACAAGAAGGCTCCCTTGAAACCATCTCAGAAGAAGACTACTTCGGAAGAAAAGGTGGTGAAGGCTTCTTCCGAAAAGAAAGAAGCTTCGGAAGAAGGCCATGCTGCACAAGCTTCAACAAGCTCATCTTCAAAGATCAACAAGGGATGGATTGGAAGATCAAGGAAGATGCTGCAGCCCAAACCTCTTCTTCAACAATGACCTCTATTGAACCCCAATGCATATCTTTTGGTTCAATTATGTCACTATCTGGAAGAGCCCAAGACCAGCAAGGCTTGGGCTTCCAAACAAAACTAACCATCTCATCTTATGTGCAGGGACGTCCATTTGACAAGAACAACAATGTCTGGATTGTAGATAGTGGATGCTCCAGGCACATGACAGGGAACAGATCTCTCCTTCAACAATTCCAGAACTTTGATGGAGGGCCTGTCCAATTTGGAGGTGAGGCCGGAGGATATATTTCTGGCAGAGGAAGTATATCCAATGGCAGAATAAACATTGACAAAGTTCACTTTGTCAAACAGCTTGAACACAATCTGTTAAGTGTTTCTCAATTCTGTGACCAGAAGCATCAGATGCTCTTCACAGAACATGAGTGCATTATCCTCAAACCAGGGATGACAATTCCTCCGGAATTGGTGCTTCTTAGATCTCCCAGGAAGGGGATATGTACAAGCTGGATATGAACAATGCTTCTCCTATGGGTGAAGTATCATGCTTTCTTTCCAAAGCTGATAGTGATGAGTCAACACTATGGCATAAACGCATGTGTCATGTGAATTTTAAAACAATGAATAAATTGGCTAAAATAACTTGGTACATGGTTTGCCTAAAAAGGAATTTTTCTGCAAAGATAACTGTGTTGCATGCCTGAAAGGGAAACAACACAGATCATCTCATAAATCCAAATGTGTTAACTCTATCACTACTCCATTACACTTATTGCACATGGATCTCTTTGGACCCACAAGTATAATGAGCATTGGAAGGAAATCATACTGCCTTGTGATAGTTGATGATTTTACAAGATTTACATGGGTATTCTTTTTAAGAAGTAAAGATGAAACTGCTGAAACTTTAAAATCTTTTATTCTTAAATAGAAAATCAAATTGATCACAAGGTTAAGATCATTAGAAGTGATCAAGGGACTGAGTTTAAGAACTTCGTTCTTGACTCATTCTGTGACTCAAAAGGGATTGCCAGACAATACAGTGCTCCCAGAACTCCTCAACAAAACGGTGTTGCTGAGAGGAGGAAGGACACTTATTGAGGCTGCTCGGACCATGTTAGCTGATTCAAAGCTGCCTCTAACATTCTGGGCAGAGGCAGTCAGCACTGCATGCTATGTGCAGAACAGGGTTCTTGTAGTTAAGCCCCATGGAAAAACCCTTATGAGTTATGGAACAAGAGGCCACCGTTCATTGGCTTTCTAAGGTCCTTTGGCTGCAGGTGTACCATACTTAACACAAAGGACAACTTAGCAAGTTTGCTGAGAAGTCGGATGATGCTATCTTTATTGGATACTCTTCTAGCTCTAAAGCTTATAGAGTATACAATATCAAGAATCAACAATTTGAGGAGTCATCCAATATAGTTGTTAATGAGCACACTCCTTGTGTTAGGGGGAATGGACCTGAGTATATCTTTGATTTAGAATTGTTTCCAAACTATTCTAAACCATCTTGTGAGAATGTTTCAGCTGGAACAGGTGCTCAAGAGAATGCTGATGCTGATGCTGATGCAAGTCAACTATTGAGCTTCCCAGACCTCTTCCAAATTCTCCAAGAGCTGAAAGGCAACAAGCTTCAACCATTCACAGATCTGATAGTGTAACTATCTCCAGGAAATGAAGCTTCAACAAGTGAATCACTTGATCAACCTCAAAGTTCTTCAGGTGATCCATTACAACACCAGGTTGAGGGAAGTAGTATTCTGAAGGAACAGGCAACTGTTAATCCTACTTCACAACCAACCATTGATGATGTTTCTCAATCATTCAATCAGTCCTCATTGAATGACTTTGAAACAGCAGTTGGACAGAGTGATCCAGTTCCTGATCAGAATATGTCTAACCTAGACTTATCTCTGCAACTGGAAGTGATTCCTCGTCTTAGGATTCACAACACTCATCCAACTGAGAACATCATAGGGAATGTCTCTGAGGGTGTGAGAACAAGAGGACAAACTCATCATGGGAATGTCTGCTTGTACTCATGCTTCTTGTCTCAGATGGAACCAAAGAAGGTAGAAGATGCCTTAAAGGATAGTAGTTGGGTTGAATCGATGCAGGAGGAGCTGCTTCAATTCAGAAGACAAAAGGTCTGGAATCTATGCCCACTACCATCTGGTCAAGTACCCATAGGCACTAAATGGGTGTTCAGGAACAAGAAAGATGATAGAGGCTTGATTATCAAGAACAAGGCAAGACTAGTAGTTCAAGGATACACCCAGGAGGAAGGAATCGATTATACTGATGTCTTTGCACCTGTTGCAAGACTTGAGGCAGTTAGGATCTTCCTTGCTTATGCTGCATCCAAGAACTTCACAGTCTACCAACTTGATGTCAAGTGTGCTTTTCTATATGGGGATATAGATAGGGAAATCTATGTATGTCAACCTCCAGGATTTGAAGACCCACAGCACCCCAACTATGTGTGCAAACTGGATAAAGCTCTATATGGGCTGCACCAAGCACCTAGGCTGTGGTATGAGACCTTGTCTCAGTTTCTCCTGAAGAATGGATACACTAGAGGTACCATTGACAAGACTCTTTTCATCAGAAAGAGTGGAGAAGACATTTTGCTTGTACAAGTCTATGTTGATGACATCATATTTGGTTCTTCAAACGACCAAATGTGCAAGGACTTTGAAAGCATAATGAAGCAGAAGTTTGAGATGAGTTCCATGGGAAAATGGACTTTTTCCTTGGATTCAGGTGAAACAGATGAAGGAAGGTTCTTCATAAGTCAATCTAAGTATGTCTCAGACATCTTAGATAGATTTGAAATGAAGGATTGTAACCAGCCAAGACACCCATACCCAGAAACCATAATCTTTGCCCTGACCTTGAGGGGGAGGATACTGATCAACATCAGTATAGAGCAATCATTGGTTCTCTGATGTATCTCACTGCTAGTAGACCAGATATCATGTTTGCCACATGCATTTGTGCAAGATATCAGGCTGCTCCAAAGGTGTCTCACCTAGCTGCTGCAAAGAGAATCCTCAGATACCTCAAAGGAGCACCTAAACTAGGTCTCTGGTATCCAAGAAATAGTGATTTCAATCTCTATGGATACTCTGACAGTGACTATGGTGGCTGCAACATTGACAAGAAATCAACATCAGGAGGATGTCAATTTCTTGGTGGAAGGATTATCTCATGGCAATGCAAGAAACAATCCTGTGTCTCTACATCAACTGCTGAAGCTGAATACATTGCTGCTGCTAGCTGCTGTGCTCAACTGCTATGGATTCAAAATCAGATGTTAGACTATGGATTCAACTTCATGACTACTCCTATCCATATTGACAACAACAGTGCTATCTCCATTACTGAGAATCCGTGAAGCACTCCAAGACAAAGCACATTGATATCAGGTATCATTTCATTAGAGATATTCATGAGAAACAGCTGATAAAGTTAATCAAAGTTGACTCAAATGAACAATATGCTGATTTGTTCACAAAGGCATTTGATGAACAAAGATTTAAGTATCTCATATCAGCAATTGGGATGATAACATTGAATAACTACCTCTTTTGAAAACCTTTTTATATGTAAAGTCTTGTGTCAATACAATTTAAGCCCTGTTACAAAAGATCTTTAAATTATTCCAAGTGTAAATTCCTTCCGAAGAGGAATTAACTCTCGGAAGATATTCTTGAATATCTTCCGAAGCCAAATTCCTCAATGGAAATTTTCTTCTCGGAAGAGTTTTTGGTCTCGGAAGAAGCGATTGATCTTACATCAGATCTACTTCCGAAACTTATACAACTCTCCATTCGGAAAGACAACTTTACCTTCGGAAGCAATGCCTTGCTTCGGAAGATAAAGTGCCTTCAAAGGACAATTTTACCTTCGGAAGCAATATCGTGCTTCGGAAGAGAAATTGCCTTCGGAAGAAAATTACCTTCGGAAATGTTTTACCCTCGGAAGTAAAGGTTTTTATATGTAACGGATATCTTTTGGGCCCCACTCTGTAAAAAGTAAAGATTTTGTCCATGATGGTCAGATTATTTAAAATTATCCTTGCCGCCACTATCATTTCTCCGCCGTAAACCACCATACCACCCACAGTAACCCCAAACAGTTACCCTATTACCGCCACTACCACAATTCACCCCTTTTAAATAATCTTGACTGATCAATTTCATCTTCTTTTACCACTTTACAGCCCTAACTATTCCCTTCACTGTCAAACCTTCTTTCACCCAAATTTCAAGCTTACCTTTTCTTCAATGGCGCTAAACCCTCAGCACAACCAAGTCGCATTACTTGATTCGTCAAGGGATGTCGACTTCACCCAAATCATCACCTTTCTTACCGAATCCACATACCTCACTGCACTAACTGTTAACCCAACCGTATACTCCAACCATATGTCCGAATTCTGGAGCAACGGTCAAACTGCAGTTCTGAATGGGGTTCGAGTCCTGAGAACCCGCATTTGTGGCCAAGAGTTGGTCATCACTGAACAGCTCATCAGGGAGCATCTCGAGCTCCATGATGATGGGGCTCCTACTGAGTTCCCCAAAGAAGACTTGGAAGGCACCTATATCCTCATGGGATATGGGGGAGGATGTCAGCAGATCAACCGTGTACAAGTTTAATTTCTCTTACCATTGGAAGTTCCTGCTGCATATTATCCTGCATTGCCTCTCCAACAAATCAGGGGGTTGGGATCAAATCCCATATGAACTAGGATGCCTAGTTCATGGGTTGGTGAGAGGTCTTCGCTTCAACTACTCACGATTTGTGTTGACCAACCTTATCGGAAATCTGAGCAGGGATACATTCTTCATGTATCCCCGATTTATTCAACACATAATCAACTGTGAGATGGAACCGAGCAAGCTTGTCTGCGCAGCTGCTCTTACTGTTCCACAAGTGAGACCTACCATCTTCAAGATACTGAAGAAGATGTCCGCCAACTTCACTGGAAGGTACACTCCACTACCTCCAGAGATGACTGAGCGCATAGCTCCTGGTGACATCCTTGTTATCCCCACAGGTGATGAACCCACACCAGCAACATCCACCACAATGCCAAAACCTTCTTTACCCATCAAAGCTACATACCAGACGTCCAAAACGAACCCTTGTTCAATCTACTCTGATTGAACAAGCTCCTCCTGTTCACCCCAAAGGGCTAGAGTGGAATCATGGGCTCCCACTCAGTCCGAGGTCACACCATCCTTCACAATTGACCTCAATGTGGGTTTTGAGCCTCCTCAGTCTCAAACCCTGAGCCCGAACCCCAAGCCTTAAGCCCACAGGGTGAGTCTCTACACTCCCCTGTGCAGCCTTCTAGGGACAGCCCCACCATAGGCTCAATGCCTGTAGACATTGATCTAGGTCCCGGGTCAGTAGGACTAACCACCCTCTCTTTCACTGACCTTTTACTCCGCACTGATGAAGAGATTACATCTCTCCATGGCCATGAAGTTGATCTACAACACCCTCTGAAAGATCAACAGAGCCAAGAGGGATCCCTTGTCTCTAGCCCCCATCAGAAGCCAGTTACTGAGGTGAGTCCCACTGATGTGGAGGGGACTCATGTAGACTCAGCTGCCACTACTCAGAGTCTCTCATTGAGCTCTCAGGACAGTGGTAACATAATTAGGACTGAGTCTACGGCAACTTTGCCCATTGACATCTCTGAAAGAGATGACTCTGAGCAAAGGAAACCAGGGTGCCAAGAAGCCACATCTGGTGGTGAGAGTGAGCATACTAGGTATGTTATCTCATCTCCCCGTGATTCTTCTCATGAAGATGAGGGAAGTATGCAACTAACACTTCAGTACTTGCTTTCTAAGGTCTCCAACCTGGAATCAAAGGTGAGGATCTTAGAATCAAGGACTGCCACTCAGCAACTTGAGATTAACACTCTCAAGGCTAAACTAGCTGAGAAACAGACGGAGAGGTCTGTTAGGCATGTACCAATTCAGGTCTCAATGACTTCTTCCTCTAGCTCATCTAGCTCTCAAGATGATGCTACCAAAAGGGGGAGAAAGTTCAGAGACAAACATCTGAGGAACCACAGACCAAATTCGTTTCTTCCCAACTCATCACACTACCTGAGTCATCTCAATCCTTTCTAGAGATTGACTCAAAGATGCTTCAAGATCTCTACAGACTTTTCACAAAGTTTGTATTGAGATCATCCCTAGAACAGCCCAGCCCCGACACCACACTTATATACTTTAGGGCTGAGGAGCTTCAAAGACTGACTGCACCTTCTACCACTGTGGAAGAAGTTGGTCAACCTAAGGTCCACATGGAACCTGAGATTAGCTTCGAAGGGAAATGGGGACTGATGGCCCAGCAACTGAAACAATGGGACAGAACTTGCAGCAGTCTCATCTTCCGAAGCTCAAGCTGAAGCTTCCGAAGCTTACATGGAAGCCTCGGAAGAACAAGAAAGTCTTCCGAGGCCGAATAGAAGCTGCGGAAGGCTTATTTCAGATGTCCGAGGAACTGACCATCACAGATGTTATTGCTGAAATAGCATCTGAGGTGAGCAGGGAGGACATTCTGACATTCCTCCAACCCAAACACCAGCTGAACTTCTCTCTCAATCACAACCTTCATCCAAGAACCACCACAGTCAAGCACCGCCAAAGACAAAGGAAAAAGAAAATTGACTGCGGAAGAGCTTCAGGAGGAGGAGAGGATTGAGAAGATCCAAAAGAAAGGTAGGTTTCCTACTGAAAAGCTGCTAGCTGCTAGTTCTAAGGCAGCTGCAGCCAATCAGGAAGAAATCAACCAAAGGAGAAGAACAGCACTCATTGACCAGCTCATCAGTCTAGGAGCTGCCAATGAGGAGATACTCCTGCTACCACTAGAGGAGTTGGTGACTTTGGAGAGGTCAACCAGGCTAAAACAAGAAGAAGAAGCCAGGTTGGCCTTGGAGAGAGAAGAAGAAGAGCGAAGGGAGGCAGCCCTGAAGCTGAGAGAGGATAGGATCAAGTTCCTACTCTCAAGAGGCTTCAGTCTTCCTAAACTGTCTCCACATGATGATGACATGATCCTGCTGCTCCACAACAAAGAGCAGGATCAAATGGAGAAGGAAAGGAAGAAGGCTGCTAGGGAGAAGATGAGGGAAAAGAAGAGGAAGGAAGAAGAGAAGGGGGTCACTGCCGCCAAGAAGTCCAATGACAAAGCCTGGATGAAAGACTATCTCTGGGCTCATGGCTTCTCTGGTAGGCAGGTGGGACCTATGTCCGAAAGGACACTCCAACGGATAGTCAGTGAAATCAAAGCTGACATCCGTCTGGGGAAGAGAAGGGAGATGTACAGGAGGGTACAGGGAACGGTCTCAATCCCAGCCACTCAACCACAGCCACAACCCACACCAGAACCAACCCTTTTCCCATCAAAACCGAACCCACTGACGAAACCTTCACCCCTCAACCCACAACTCTACCCAAACCTACCACATCACCTCAACCACCCAAACTATCCATCCTAAAACCCAAGACACAACCCAAAACCACTAAACCTAAGCCTACCCAACAAAAACCAAGACCATCCCCTCAGCCTCCTCAACATCTCTCCTTTGAGGAAATAAAGGAGTTCAAGACGAGGCTCATCAACTGCACCACTTTGAGCACCATCTCCTGTGAGGGAGAGCTTATCAACATTACCTATGTTGATAACTCTTCAAGCTCCCTCACCCTAGGCCAATTTCTTGAGTTGCCTAGAGACACTTTTGGCCAGGCTGCAAGACTTCTTGGTCTCAACTCCGATACCCTCAATGCTGAGGAGAAGAGACTAAGAAGGAGACTGGTGACTCTGCTGGATACCAGGAAAGAGGACAGGATTTGTAGTCAATCTCCTGGACCTAGGAATGCTATAATCTAGTGGAGGTTCGATGAACCTTCTCAAACTTTGTTGTGGAAAGGGAGAATGGTGAAACCAACAGGCTTAATGCCACATCTCTATTGCATCTCAGCAGATTCGACCTTGCTGAGCTTGCTGAGAAGCCATTCTCCAATCCCTCTAACTCTGAGACTGCTGCATACATCAGAAACCATATCAGCAGTCTCCACTTGGCTGAACGAAGTAGAAGAGCCAAGATTGAAGAAGAGTTGAAGTTGAAAGGAGTGGAAGACAAAGAAAGACCAACCACCAAAGGCACAGCCTTTCTACAGATGGTGGAAGGTCCTGAATTGGAACCAATAGTTCGATGGGAATATGACTATACTTCCCATCAACTAACTCTTTTCAGAGGGCACAACAGAGGGTACACATAATCCAAGGTGACAGAGTAGAGGTTCTGTCCACCAAGGATCTGTACAAGATTCTCAGCACCATAGCAGGAAAGAATGAAGACACTGATAAACACTTACTTTCCTTGGTGCTGAGAGCTTTGAGAAGAAGAGAGAAGTGAAGTTTTGGTAGCATCAGCCTAGGGGGAGTTTGTTGGATCATGATAAGGCTGGTGCAACCAAAACCACTTCATAGTCACTTTTGGTGCTACATTGAAGGGCTTCCGAAGCCAAGCAAGAGATCTTCCGAGAGTCTGAGGAACAACAGCTGAAGATATCTACTGAAGGCAAAAGCTGAAGTCAATTGCTGAAGACAACAGCTGAAGCCAACAGCTGAAGATATCTACTGAAGGCAAAAGCTGAAGTCAACTGCTGAAGACAACAGCTGAAGCCAACAGCTGAAGACTATCTTCCGAAGACAAAGTCTGATGAAAGAGCTGAAGACAAAGTCAGCTTCCGAAGACAAAGTCTGATGAAAGAGCTGAAGACAAAGTCTGCTTCCGAAGACAAAGAAGACTCCAAGCTTCGGAAGAAGCAGTCTTCCTAAGTATAAGTGCCTTCGGAAGAAGTTATACTTCCAAAGCACTTTATCCTTCGGAAGACATTGCTATGTCCAGCAGATAAAAGTATGGTCCATGTCAGTCCGCTGCAGACCTCTGATACAGCATGGCATCTTCCTAAAGAGCCATGTTGTTGACCATACTTTATTCTACTGTTCACCTTTTTATGTTAGTACATGTTACCAACTTTAGTTGGTGACAAAAGGTAAGTCAGGGACATGTCCTGACTACCAACTCTCAGGCAAAATGTCTGAAAAACCTCACCTAGAGTCTTGTAGTATAGATGTAAGGTTAGAGGTGTCCAGCTGGAATCAAAGTATACCCGGCTGTAGGTAGTATTATATATATCTTCTCCCTGTAACTCTTTAGATAAGCGATTTTGAGTCCAAGAGTCTTGTAATCCTTTGAGTTGAGAAGAATATATAAAAGTACCTTGAAAATTTACTTGCTGTGTTAATTTTCTTACTGCTTGTTACTTGTTATATTGTGATCAACTCTTCATAGACTACTTGCTGAGTGTTGTTCACAGTGAGTTGAGAGAAAAACCACCTATAATCGATCCTGCAACTGCGATGCTTCACATCAAGGTTTGGGCTGTGTACTAATGCAGAAAGATAAGGTAATTGCTTACGCTTCGCGACAACTCAAGGTGCATGAAAAGAACTACACAACTCACCATTTGGAGTTGGGTGCCGTAGTGTTTGCACTCAAGATATGGAGGCATTATCTATATGGAACCAAATGCATCATCTACACAGACCATAAGAGCCTTCAACACATCATGAATCAGAAAGAACTTAACATGCGACAGCGACGCTGGGTAGAGCTACTTAGCGACTAAGATTGTGAAATCCGGTATCATCCGGGGAAAGCTAACGTGGTGGCTGATGCTTTAAGCTGCAAAGAACGCGTGAAACCATTACGTGCTCGAGCGCTAGGTTTGACTATTCAAACTAATCTAAAGGCTCATATTCAAATTGCACAAAACGAGGCATTGAAAGAAGAAAACCTTATGGGGGAAGAATTCCGAGGGTTGGATAAACAAATGACTCGCAAGGATGACGGCGTACATTACTTCGTGGATCGTATATGGGTCCCCAGATGGGGAGATGTACGTACACTAGTCTTGGATGAAGCCCACAAGACTCGATACTCTGTTCATCCTGGTGCAGACAAGATGTACCACAATCTGAAAGAGCTGTACTGGTGGCCAGGCATGAAGAAAGATATTGCTATATATGTGAGCAAATGCTTGACTTGTTCAAAGGTCAAGGTTGAACACCAGAAACCATCGGGATTATTGCAACAACCTGAAATTCCCAAGTGGAAATGGGAGAACATCACTATGGATTTTATTACCAAACTCCCGAGAACGCCAAGTGGGCACGACTCGATATGGGTCGTGGTGGATCGAATGACAAAATGCGCTCACTTCTTGCCTATCCGAGAAGACTATAAAATGGATAAGCTGGCAAGGTTGCACATCAAAGAGGTCGTGACACGGCACGGGGTGCCGGTGTCAATCATATCCGACCGAGACAGTCGATTTACTTCACGCTTTTGGCAGACGTTACAGAAAGCGATGGGCACTCGATTAGACATGAGTACAGCCTATCACCCCCAGACAGACGGCCAAAGTGAACGAACAATACAAACACTTGAGGACATGTTAAGGACATGTTTCATTGATTTTGGTGGCTGTTGGGATACTCATCTACCGCTAATCGAGTTTTCCTACAATAACAGTTACCATACTAGTATTGGGTGTGCACCGTTCGAAGCGTTGTATGGCCGAAAATGTAGATCACCAGTTTGTTGGGCTGAAGTTGGTGAAAGTCAGCTTACGGGCCCAGAGATCATTCAAGAAACCACCGATAAGATCTTCCAAATCAAAGACATACTTAAAGCTGCTAGAGATCGCCAAAAGAGCTATGCCGATAACCGTCAGAAGCCGCAAGAGTTTAACGTTGGGGATCGAGTGTTACTTAAGGTCTCTCCTTGGAAAGGGATCATTCGGTTTGGAAAGAAAGGGAAGTTAGCCCCAAGATATGTTGGACCATTCGAGATTGTAGAAAGGATCGGTCCGGTGGCGTACCGATTACGGTTGCCACAAGAGCTTAACAGTGTACATGATACCTTCCATGTATCGAACCTCAAGAAGTGTTTAGCTGACGAATCACTTCATGTACCTATTGAGGATATCAAGATTGATGAAAGCCTCCATTTTGTGGAGGAACCTGTTGAGGTCATGGACCGAAAGGTCAAAAGGTTGAGGCGCAGCAAGATACCTATTGTTCGTGTGAGATGGAATTCTAAACGAGGGCCAGAGTTTACATGGGAACGCGAAGATCAGATGAGACTTAAACACCCACATCCATTCGAGAATGACCCCCATGGATCTAGCACCAGTTGAATTTCGGGACGAAATTCCCTCAACTGGGGGATACTGTGACATCTGTCACCAAAGGTCCGTCTACTGACGTAATCTGTTAACTTTTGTAGTCGGTCATTCCTCACCCTTATAACCCATCTATGTGGATATTATGCCTGTTTAGTTGCTTAGTTAACCTTATGCGTGTGCTATCGTAGCTTAAGTCGCCATCATCTTGAAACATTAACTGAGATTTGTCCTGTTAACACTAAACGCGTTATTTTTATATAAAAATAATAATAATAATATAATTGTCATGAATTAAATCATTTTTAACTTATAAATAACATTAACAACATTTTATCATCAATAAAACAAGACTAGTTAATAATGTTTTCAACCGAAACAAAATTTGGGAACCCGGGGGCAAAGTGCGGGGACTAAACTTGACATTTTGAGAAACTAGACTGGGTATAAATACCCTCTTCCCAGCCATCCTTCACACTTTCACCTTCTTCATCACTTCTTCTCCATCTTCTTCACTTTCTCTCTCTAGCTTACACCAAAAACTGACCCGTTTGTTGCATTTTCGTCGTCTAATCTTGAGTGTCATCGTGTATACTCGTTCCTAGCAGGTAGATAACCTCGCCTACCTCATTTTAGCTCGGTTTTACAGCTGCGTTTTCTAGGGTTTTGGGTGCTCGGGTTCATCTGAGCACATGAGGTCGCGTGGGCTTACATGTCGCGTTTTTGATTGTGCTTCTTGTCTAGACAGGCTAGGATATGAGTTCTGGAAGTTCTGGTTGTGTAAAACTCGTGTTCGGGCCGCCGAAGGCCGCCCTGCACCTTCCTGCAGTCGCGACTCCTGTCTGCGCGAATGGGGTTGTCGCGCGACTGGGGCATGCGACTGTGTGTGTGTGCGACTCCTGTCTGCGTGAATGGGGTTGTCACGTGACTGGGGTATGCGACTGTGTGTGTGTGCAAATTCTGTCTGCGCGATTGGTTAAGTCACGCGACTGGGTCATGCGACTGGGGTTGTCGCGCTACTGGGGTTGTCGCGTGACTGGGTCATGCGAATGTGATTGTGTGCGATTGTGTGTGAATCGCACGATCAGAGGCCTGTCACACGAAAGAAGGTCCAATCGCGTGAATGAAGCTGATTCGCGTGAAGGGACGTTGAGTCGCGCGATTGGCTGTTGGGTCGTGCGACTGGTGATGCATGGTACGACTGAAGGCTTAGTCGCACGAATGAAGGTTCAATCATACGAAAGTAGCTAATTCGTACGATGAAAGTCCACTCGTGCGAATGGAGTGTCAGTCGTGCGTCAGGTCCTGTTGTGTGATTGATGATGCGTGTATGTGTGGTTTCCCCTTTGAGTGTCTTGTGTTGACGAGGTAACATCAGAAATAATGTCATTGCTCGAATGTCATAGCAATGACGACTATCTTTAAATGTTTGGACCTACATAAGGTCTGAGGTGTGTGTGTCTACTTGTGTGTAATACCGCGACCGAACCGAAACGCCGGAACTAATCGACTATCATATTATGCTCTATGCTCCTTACTTATGCTCGTTAGTAATTGTCAATAGGTGCTGACTGTTCATAGCATTCTACTCTTGGGATACTTCATCGTTTGTGCTTATCATATATTCTGTGAGTTTCGTGGCCCCTTTTTACTCTTATAAAACCTTTTTAAATATTTTCAACTTGGGGGAAGAGAATGCTCACCTACTTAACTTGATTTCAGTCACCTTCCCTAGTGGAAGTTGGCAACTATTTCTATGAGTATCTTAACTTGCTTATCTTGTGATTGCTGCTATGTGAACTTGAACTATGTGCTATGTTACCCTTATGTATGACTTAGTGGTATCACCCTACTATGCACTACTACTTGATGTTATGTGTTGATTGATGCTATATGTGGATGCCATTGACCTTGGATGCTCTCGGCTGTGTGGTTCTTCTGTGTGGTTCTTCTGTGTGGTTCTTCTAAGCCGATCATCCACTACAACCATTAATCCCGGTAATTGGGACCTAAGGATTGGTTTGGTTGTAACCTAAACGTATGCGCTGTGTGGATCTTGCTACGTCACCTTAAACTTATTATGCTATGG
Organism: Flaveria linearis; assembly: GCA_024085815.1. NCBI lineage: Eukaryota > Viridiplantae > Streptophyta > Magnoliopsida > Asterales > Asteraceae > Flaveria > Flaveria linearis. The sequence continues at coordinate 69,485,975 of CM044007.1, read as the reverse complement.
AAAACCTTTTTATATATAACCATTAATCCCGGTAATGGGACCTAAGGATTGGTTTGGTTATAAACTATACGTATGCGCTGTGTGGATCTTGCTACGTCATTTATAAACTATTTACGCTTTGGAAATGCTATCTTTACAGCCATCAATTCCCAGGTGGAACCGATGAATAGGCTTGGCTGTAGCTATTTATAACTAGTAAAACCGCCTATACATAAGTGTAGTCACGGTAACTTTTATTAAACTTACTGTTTTCATCTTAACATCTTTTATTACTTAAAACCTGCGAAGCTCACCAACAATTATGTTGACCGTTTTTGAGCATTTCTTTTCAGGTGATCAAGGTAATTGAAGTTCTAAGAGTGCTGCCTTTTAGTGGAGACCCTAGGATGCATTTTTGAGACTGAACATACATTTTGTACATTGTTGCAGTCCACTAAACAATTAACATTCTTTTGAACACTTGTTCCCGAGTTATGGGAATTTACATTACAAGTTATCCTTAATGCTTATGTGAACATTATGTTGTGCTTATGGCTATGTTGTCGTGATCTTTGACAATACACGACACAAGTCTCCAATTGTGTTCGGGTGTCATCATGACACGCTTGTCATCATATTATTATTGCTACTCTATTTCATACCTGTGTTATGACGATCCCGTCTAGCTCGCATTCCCGTGTTTCCGCTATCAGCGGGGAGTGTGACAATAAGATTGGTCCTGTAGCATATAAGTTAGAATTACCTCAAGAGCTGAGTGAAGTACATAACACTTTTCACGTATCCAACTTAAAGAAATGTCTAACGGATGAGACATTAAAAGTGCCAATTCAAGAAGTCAAAATAGATAGGAAACTTCATTTTATGGAAGAACCAGTAGCTATCACGGACAAAGAAGTGAAGAGATTAAGAAGGAATAGAATTCCTATAGTGAAAGTTAAGTGGAATGCAAAGAGAGGACCAGAATATACGTGGGAAAGAAAAGATGAGATCAAAAAGAAATATCCTTACTTGTTCAGAGTTGATAATCAGACAATTCTACTCGACTTTAGGAACTACTCTCCAATGAATTTCGGGACGAAATTCTTTTAACGGGAGGAGAATGTGACGACCCTTAAAATTAAGGTTAGGCAAACTAGTATAAATAAAAATCTCTTATATAATGCTCATTATTTTGGTCAACCCTTTATGAACTATATGTGTTTATGTGTATATATATATGTATTACGTATGCATACTTCCATGCATGCACAACTATTGTACGTATATATGTATCCGAATACATAATTTTTTGATATATATATGTGTGTGTGTGTGTGGTACGTAGGCATGCTTGCATGCATACATATTTTTACATATACATATAAATACAACTTCTAAATATCAAGTATTACATGATTAAATATCATATCTTTACGACATCTAACTACAACCCAATGAAACACCACTATACAATATAACATCAAAGAAAACTTGGCATCAAAACAATCTAAGCAAATGTTATACACCCAAACCTCAAACCTAAACCTAGTCTCGGTTCATTAGAGCATTAAGCCATCCGATTAACACCCTAAGTACTAGTTAAACTTGTAATGATAACATGATGACTCAATAGCTCCTTTGCTCGACACCTAGCGACCCTTAGACACCTTGAATGCCTTCAAATCCGCCACATAGCAACCTAAGGGATGAGTAACCTAAGCTATAATAAACACTTCACTACCCTAAGCCTAGTATAATGATGAGAAGCCTCACTATTTGAAGCTCTTGGCCGAAGACCTCTTCACCATCACAACTACTTCAACCACCATCACCTTCACACCATACCACCTTAAACCCGATCATGATACCACCACCACAACACTCTCCCTCAAAACTCTCGAACATCACAACCGCATACCATCACCCTCTTTATTCTCGGTCACCACTACAAACCATCACCACTCCCTCATCTCTCGACTCACACACCGTAACCCGACACCCTCTGCTCTCTTTTGGTTCCCTTATCAAGCACGTACTCATCCAAAACTTTGAATACTCGAACATCTCTTGCACCGGTTTACAAGAAGATCAAGATCTTGAAGCTCAAAACAACCACTCAGCTCGGTTTATCGGAGAAAGAAGCTAACATCAGTTATCATCACCCTCTCTTGTTAGCAAAATCAAGGTTTAAATTCCTAAACTATAACTAGTCGAGTTTACCAAAGTATATATATGTGTCTATAACAACACATATAAACAACCCTTATGATTAAACCTACAAGTTCTTCACACAACCTTAGAAATATATTCATCTTATTGAAGGATATTAAGGAAGGGTTTTATAAACCAGAAAGAAATAAATAAATATTGGTAACCAAAAATTATATAAGAAATTATCAATAAAGGGTTGAAAATTTATGTACAAACTTGCTAAATTTGATTTGGTATGTAATTAACTGTGATTGTGGGAATAAACATTGGAAAATTGTTAGGAAAATATTAATTTATCATTCTGTAAATTTGGTAAAAATATTATAAGTAAAATAATTTATACAAATTATTTAAAGTAAATGAAAGGAAATTATCAATTGAAAGAACCGAATCCAGTAAAATTCCAGAAAAATTATATAATGATTCTCATATGTTATAAGAGCACTATAATTAATTTAGTAATTTAATTCCTTTTCATGACTAAGATATGTATTTTTATATGATCTGTAAAGGAAAAATATAAAGAAATATTTAATAGTGTAATAAATATCGAAAAATTCACTTAAATAATAATGGTTTGAACCCAACAGAATGTATAAGTTTCATAATTTTTGGAGCTATATAGAAATTTTTACTAAATTTTTAGATTATTAGAAAAGTTATAGAAAAATACCTACTGTGAGTTAGATATCAGAAAATTTATTAAGTGATACGAATTATTGGAATAATATTCTGAAAGGAATTTATGGACGGCAGTAGCTATTTTTAATGATTTATGGTAAGTTCTAATTAAATTCTAACAAATTATCAAAAATAAAATGAAAGTTAGAATTTTTATAGTAATATTATTTGATGATGTTACTATTAAATGTTTGGAAATTTTAGATAAATTAATTCCATCTGAGGTTCTGAAAATATTAAAAAAAATTATGTATCTAACTTATAAATTTAATTTTTATAGGTAATCCATTGGAGTAAGAGATGAGACTCATAGCCCCATTTTTATTCTTATATAGCCTTTTGGGGGAAAAAGCATACTGTTTTTATGATTGATGCAATTTTTGAGATTTACTGTCATTTATGTTACAACTATTAATTCGGATGTGAAACCGTTGGATAATATAGATAGCGCTACTTTTAAAATATTTCTTGCACCAACAGGATGAGTGTTGAGATGCTATATTATCTAATTTTATGAATTATGTTATGACAGTTATGAATTATAAGATTATTAAGTAAGGTTTGGTTGTATTTGATGCATCAAAAATATTTTGTTTGAAATTAAACCTATGATCTTACCAACTTTATGTTGACCCTTTTTTATTATGCTTTTTCAGGTAACCATGACTAACAATATAGAATTCTCGTTTGCCGTTTACAAAGGCTGAGGAAAAGTTGTGGGAAGAGTCTGTGTGAACTTGACTGTTAATATCTATAATTCCAGTGTTACGGTGGATGCTCATTTTCATCGACTCTGAAGATGTAGTAGTTAAATAATATATTTGTAATAGGATTATGTCAAATTTTGATTACTTATATATATGATGTAATCCTAACTTAAGCTATCTTAGGATAAATTAATGTATTATGTTATGTTATGTTATGTCTTGATGTGTTAAAGTTTACTTCTTTTAATCAATGCGTTCTGAACAAACAAGTCACATCCAAAACGCTTCACGCTTCCATCAGGATGTGACGGTTATATACAATTAATGTTTTGTAATTCCAAACTTAATTCTCAACGATGATAATTTTGTTGTATGAATACAAGATGGTTACAAAACTAATTTAGATTATTTTATCATTAACATAAAAGCAATTAGAGGAGTTGGTGGAGGGACTTTTATATAATGCTGAATACTACAATAATAAAAACATTTAAGTATCTATGTTAGTAACCTAATCCAAGATATATGTCTTTAATCTTTTAATTGTTATAAAATTGATCCCTTTATACGGAGTGGTAGGTTAAGGTGTGGCCCCAAGGAAAGAATAAGAAAAAAAACAGACCCATCTCCATATAATAAAACATACTTTTATTCTTTGGTTTTGTCCTCACAGCTCTATAACATATATATATAAGTCTTTTCTAATAAAGGCAGCAACAGCCAACAATAGGAAATAGCCCAGGTTAATTAACAAACTCTGTCTTATATATATAGATAGGAGGGTTAATGAGAAAAACCCTCCTTTTAATAAAACGAAGAAAGCTATTCCTACTTTATCTTGTTCATCTAGGTTTGATGTGGAAAGTGACGTTTTAGTAAATTACTGGAAGTTGATCATGGGTTTATGTTGAATCTAAGGAACTAGATATGATCATAAAACTCACAAGTTGGTCAAAGTGAAAAATCCACTAAAACTATCCTTAGCTTAGAATCCTTTGATTAGTTGATATGATACATTGGGAGAATGCAATATCTTCTAAAGAATCCTCTAAAGGCTATTAACCGATCACGACCCACGTATAAGGTGATACGATTTTTTGATGCAATTTAACTAGGGAATCCTCTCGTGCATTGATGCAACGATTCATCTGATGAGAATCCATTAGAAAAATGCTCTAATTAAAGAGAAAATTCCACTGATCACTTTTGTTTGGAAATAAAAGTTACGATTTTTATAATGTAGTGGATATTTTCTAATGAAGTATCTCCATAAAGGATCCTTCTGCCAATTCAAGAGGGTTTCCACTAATGCTAAATTTAGTTACAAATCATTTGACCTTTTATGCGAGTCATCATTTATGAAGTTAGCCCAGTTTAACGAATTTATTTAGATTTCTTATATCAATTTATGAGGCATGCTTGTAAGGTAATGATTTAGAGATCAAGCATGTGCGTTTGTGTGTGAAATTGTTCATCTTCACTGTGAGGATTTTGGATATGAGGGGGAGTTTTTGCATTGTTGTAGTTAACCTTGATGATTAATGCAATTTGTGATGACGTTTTCATATTTTGATCTTATCATTCTAGATCTATATTTAGTTTATTCAATTCCGTTGTAAATTGTACTTTGTTTACATTATCATCATTGATATAAGCTAGTATTTGATCTCAACAATTAGTATCATTACCTTGTACTCTCCATTTATTTGTACCCTTGGATTTCTATATACAGTTGAATTTAAACTCAGCTCTAGTTCAACTTCTCTATTCACTTATACTCTCCATATATTTGTAGCCTCCTTCACTAAAACTCTATTCTCAAGCTTATATTTCTCTTCAAACATGGGTGTTCAAAACATCGATTCAAGTAACATCAAACCACCATTTCTCATTAAAGATATATTATCATCCATAAACGATGTATGAAACACCCTCTCTTCATCAATGTAGGTTGTAGGAGATCTATCATTTATGGTACTCATATTCCAAAAGTTGTAGCAATTCAATGAGGCGCGCTTGATCAAAAATAAGGTTCACAATACTCCGAAGATAAAGGTTCTACTTGTAATGGCCTTACTAAATGAGATCTATCTTGGACCACTTCATTGTACAATAACCAAACAACTTTAGGATTGTTTACCATATCAATTTGTTGGACACATTTGATGTTATTGATAATATAAGACATGTTGTCTAATGTTTGTCATAGCAAAGGTGAAAACATCTTACAGCAATATGAACGATTTTATGTTCTTATTAATAAATTAGATTTGTGTGGTAAAAATATAATATTGCGCAATGCTGATTAAGTTCTTAACTTTCTCCCATCGGGACATTCATGCTCTAGTCATTCAAATCTCTGCTGAGTTAATAACTATGCCTCTTCCAAATTGCATGACAAACTACTCCTAATTAAAACAGAAATAAGCTAAAAGAAAAGTTATTATAAGCGAAAATTAGTTGATGATTATATTATTAGCATACTGGTCAATTTATGTAACATCCTAAATCCTAAAAGAACTAAATGAATTGGTTAGAGATTCCAACTAGTTGAAATAAATATATGATTGGACATTAAGCAATTCAAAATGGTTGGATCAAAATTGCCAAAATGCCAAACTTAATGCAAAATGACAACTTAATGTTAAAGGACTAAATTTACAATTATGCTAAATAAGAGGGCATGATCGTGTCCAAGGAAAAAAAACATGATCGCACATGGGTGGGTGGGGTGGTGGGGTGGGGGGGGGGGGGGGGGGGGGGGGGGCACAACCATTACTAGGACTAGGCACGACTGTGATTCTACGGGTGTGGCCGTGTTCGAGTGAAATACTTGTCCCTCTATCAGATTTCTCTTAACCTACTGTGGAGTCTATACATAGAGGTGTACGTAACAAGGTACTTGCATGGTCATTTCTTCATTTCTAACCAAGTATATTCAGTTGTGAATGCTTTGGTTTGGTTACAGAGAGTTGCTAAGGTTATAATTTTGCTTATGTTGTCACATAGTAATGTTATACTCCAAGTATTTAGGATTGTGGAAGCATGTAATTAACAGGTACGCTTTGATTATAATGTCTAAGTGAGTCTGTTGGGGAGGGGAAGGTCAGTGTGACAGGGTTATGGCTATTTACGGAGACCTTTCTATGAATTATGAAGGTACACTGTTGTTGGATTGTGACGTATGAGGGACAAGTATATGTTTGAACATATACTTTTATCTTTTCATATTTTCTTTTTGTATAGTTAACATGTATAAATAATAAAATATGAGAAATATCACCGAATAGTAATTAAGTTTCAACCATGTTTCAATTAATTCACTCATACATATATTGCTCAAATTGAATGATTAAACATCGAGTTATCATCACAGATTTTTGAGTAAAAGAAATAAAATATTGTAAAATAAAGGTGAAAATATGAGGGTTGAGATTTCTAATATATGTAAGTGTTAAAAAACTAAAATACATGTTAATTACATTGAAAAGCAAAAAAAAATAAATAAAAAATACATAAAACTCACGTTACATCTACATCAACATAATATAAGAAATAAAAATTAAAATAAAAAAAGACATGCTAAAAACACATTAAAATAGTTATTTTTAATAAAACATAAAAACTAAGTGACTTTATTAAAATATTTTTAAATTAAATACTTTTAAAATTTATTTATTATTCTACAATGTTACCCTATAAAATATTTATCAAGCATATATGCATATGATATTTGGTTTATTATAACTTTCATCTAAATATTATAACATACTAACATTGCAAATTATTCATCACGCATGCTGAAAACATAAAATTAAATATTACATATATTTTGAATCTCTTATAGGTGCCCCATGAAATCCCACTTGAAAATATTTAATCGGTTATTGTTTAGTGATGTTGCAACGCTTGTATAAAATTTTGCTTTGACTTCTAACTACATATATAAAATAATAATTTAATATCAAATAGTTGTCTATGAAAAACAAACACATATATCTAATCATTAAAGGCTTAGTTATAATCAATAATAGGATGAGGGGGAGACAATTATGGAGGATCAAGGCAATGATAATGATGGTGACAACTTACTCGAAGAAAAGGAGGAGGTTTGGAACCAAAAAGAAGTCATCCTTTTTATGTTTATACAAATTTCCAATGTTTTCAATCAAATTGGGGGAAAAGTATGCTCACCCGTTTTCAATGCTGTACATTATATATTCTGTTTTCATTCATGGAATCAATGTGATACTGTTTTGCATGCATACATGGTGTTAATCTATGGAAAACTCAAACAACCATTAATTCCCGGGTTTGGGAACCAACGGTTAGGTATTGGTAGTACTACTGGGTTGACACCCCCACCCTCGACAGATCGGTTAACTTGTGAGTTACCGACTACAGCTGCCAGCAAACCGGCCATGGGTGAATATATTCCGTCAGATTTATATGCATAACGTCATTAGGTTTGGTTGTCTTAAACACATGTTATGTGGTTTGTGCTTACAGTTTGATTCCACATCAAAAATCTATACAGCATCAGTTATATGTTTTTAAATTTAAACCTGCGGAACTCACCAACATTATTGTTGACATTTTTGAGCATATCTTTTCAGGTGATCATAATCAAAGAGGATAGCTAGTGCTGATGCCTTAGCAGAGACCCTCAGGATTTCATTAGTTTTGCATTTGTAATGTATATCATTTGTATTCATTCGTGAACAATGTGTATTTTGGATTTTAGAATCAATAAGACTATGATAGTCGTGGAACTGACTAACCACGACACAAGTCACCATTGTGTCGGGGGACGTCATGACACGAGAAGTTTGCATGTATTATATCTAGGGGGAGACAATTATGGAGGATCAAGGCAATGATAATGATGGTGACAAGGTGTGTGAAGGTAGCCCGGTGAATAGAAATGATAATGCAAATGAAGGCGATGGTTTACGCAGTCAAGTAGCTGAAACATATCGTTCAACTTACTCGAAGAAAAGGAGGAGGTTTGGAACCAAAAAGAAGTCATCCTTGGGGAGAGCTAACTCGAATTCGAATCCGGATAGGGCTAAGAAAAGATTACGAGATGGGGATGATCCTTTTGGTATCGATAGTTTCATTTTCCGGATTTGAGTACCATGTCTAAAGTAACGGAGGTTAATGATCAAGACGGGGAATTTTTGACGCCAGATCTTAATAATGAGGCTATGATGAATAATGAAGAAGGTGAACCCACATATGTGAATGATGGCCAATCAAGGCCGAGTAGTACTGAGGAGTTTGAAAGGCAAGTTAATTTTGTTCAGAGTCGTGAGGTTCGGGAAACTATTGCATTGGCTAAAGTGTTAGGAGCTGAAAATATGGGTAATTTTGAAGAAGCTATTGCCCTGGAGGTAGCGAACGAAGGTGTTCAATTGGATTTTCAATGAATGTGATCTCTATTAATATTAGAGGACTGGGGAATGACCGGAAATGAGAGTGGGTGCGGAATATTCGGATTCAAAATAGTGCTTCGTTTATTTTACTGCAAGAGTCTCAATTTTCTCATATGGAAGGGGTGGACTTGAGTAGGTTTGGGGAAATGACAACTTTGAAATGGAATGGGTCGAGTCATCTGGGAGATCGGGTGGTTTAGTTTCATTTTGGGACATTAAGAAGTTTGTCATGCTTGATGTGGTTAAAAATCGGTATTTTCTCGCAGTTCGGGGGGTGATTAAAGAAACTAGCAAAGAGTTGTGTGTCATAAATGTTTACGCGCCACAAAAAAAAGCGGATAAGAAGACGTTGTGGGAAGAGTTATTGAGGTTTCTTGGGGGTGTTAATGGTATGGTCATAGTCGGAGGTGATTTCAATTGTGTTCGTGATAAAGAGGAGCGTCGAAACTCGAAATTCAATTTGGCTATGACGAACGACTTCAATGATTTTTTGGAAGAGGCGTGCTTACATGAGTATTATCTTCGTGGTCGCAAATTTACTTATGTGGTTGGGAACAAATGTAGTCGGATAGATCGGATTTTTGTTTCTTGGAGTGTCATGTCCGAGTGGCCAAATGCGGAGTACCGTGCTCTCCCTAGACAATGCTCGGATCATAGCCCGCTTTTATTGAAGATGGAGGATCGTAATTATGGTCCTAAACCTTTAGGTTCTTTAACTCTTGGTTGCAACGTGAAGATTTTGATACGTTAGTTATCGATACTTGTTCGAAGTTTAATGGAAATGGTAACCCGGACATTCAGTTGATGCACAAATTGAAATGCTTGAGGCAGGTTATTATGGCTTGGAAAGAAAAAATAAGAAAGGAAGAACGGGTGGAGTACGCCAACCTCATCCAAGACATGGCTGATTTGGATGAAGTCATTGAGGAGCGGGATTTTTCAGAGGCAGAGCAGTGGGTTTATGAGCAGGCGAAACAGAGAATTGTAGAGCTGGAAGAATTAAATCAGAAAGATCTTCGACAAAAGGCGAGAGTTAGATGGGCTAAGGAAGGTGACGAGAATACACGTTATTTTCACGGTATCATCAATAAACGCAAAGTGTCGAATTCTTTTCCGGGGTTAATGATCAATGGTGAATGGGTTACCAAGCCTTCTCTTATTAAAAAAGAAGTTTTCAGGTTTTTCAAAAATAAATTTACCGAGAATATGAAGGTTCGTCCGGTTTTAGATTGTTATGGGTTGCGGGTGATTTCGGATGAGATGGCAGGAAAATTGATATCTCCGTTTTTGGAAAGCGAGATAAGGGAAGCGGTCTTTGATTGTGGAAGTGATAAAGCTCCAGGACCGGACGGGTTTAATTTTCGATTTGTCAAGAAATATGGAGTTTATTATCTAATGATTTTGTGCAGATTTTCCGTTCGTTTGCAGATACGGCGACCATTAGTCGAGGAGCGGGATCGTCATTTATTACTCTTATTCCTAAAGTTTCGGATCCAGTTTCTCTTGGTGAGTACAGACCTATTAATCTTATTGGTATGATCAGTAAGGTGATTTCTAAGACGTTGGCGAATCGGTTGAGAATGGTTATGGGTGACATAACTTATGAAACGCAATCGGCGTTTTTGACGGGGAGATATATTTTGGACGGGCCTTTGATGATTAGTGAGATATTGGAATGGGCGAAGCGAAAAGGAAAAGAATTATTTATGTTCAAGATCGACTTTAAGAAAGCTTACGATAATGTTAATTGGGAGTTTTTGCTTTCGGTCTTGAGACAAATGCGATTCCCGGATCTTTGGTGCAATTGGATTCATGGTATTCTTGCTTCAGCTAGATCTTCAGTTCTAGTTAATGGCTCTCCGACTTTTGAGTTTGGGTGTGGTAAAGGGTTACGCCAAGGCGATCCTATTTCCCCATTTCTATTCATTATAGTCATGGAAGCTTTTTCTGGTATTCTTAGAAAAGCTTGTGACGTGGGAGCGTTTCATGGTGTGAACATCAAGATGGAGGTCCTATTATTTCCCATTTTTTATATGCGGACGACGCCATGGTGATGGGTGAATGGTCTAGACCTAATCTTTTAGCTCTCAAAAGAATGCTACGTATTTTCCACATGTGTTCCGGATTGAGTATTAATATTAACAAATCTACTCTTTTGGAGTGGGTATTAGCGATCAGTTGGTCAAAAACGAAGCTGAGAATTTGGGCTGTTGTTCGGGTTGTACTCCGTTTAAATATTTGGGAATCCAAGTTGGTGTGAATATGGGTAGAGTTAATAATTGGGAGCCGGTTGTAAATGTCTTTAAAAAAAGGTTATCCAAGTGGAAGGCAAATACATTATCGATGGCGGGGAGGGTGGTGTTAATTAAATCGGTTTTAGAAAGTTTGCCGACCTACTATTTTTCGCTCTACAAGGCGCCGGTGATGGTTATTCATAAGCTAGAAGGCATTATTAAAAGGTTTCTTTGGGGTGGGAGTGATGAAGTTAGAAAGACTCATTGGGTGGCCTGGGAAGAAGTTACAAAATCAAAGGAAAATGGTGGTCTGGGCTTGAGTAAACTAGAGGAGATTAATAATGCTATGATTCTGAAATGGTTATGGCGATACAAGGCTGAGCGAAACGCCTTATGGAAGAGGTTGATTGACGCGATACATTTGACAAGAAGAAAATGGGACGCCTTCCCGGTTAGTGCCAATAGCCGTGGCACTTGGGCTAAAATTGTGAGTGTAGGTTATAGAACAAAGGTTCAAGGGACTCAGTTCATCAATATGGTGCGGGGTGATATTGGTAGGGGAACGGATATTAAGTTTTGGATTGATACGTGGGTGAAAGAAGTTCCGTTACGTGATCTGTTCCCTAATATTTTTCGTCTCGATAGAGATAAATGGTGCACGGTAAATGAAAGGATAGTCGATGCTGCAGGTGGTCCGATTAATTGGAATTGGGTTAGATATCCGGAATCGGAAGTGGAAGTTCAAGAACTGCTGGACTGTCATCGGGCTCTAAGTGATGTGCGGCTGAATAACAGATCCGATGATTGGGCATGGAACAACAGGGATAATAAAGACTTTTCGGTTAAAGAAACTCGAAGATGGTTGATTCAAGAGGCGGTCAGGTCGAATGATAATGTGTATAAATGGTGTAAGTGGCTTCCTAACAAATGTAATTTATTCATGTGGAGGGCCAATTTAGATAGAATCCCCACGTTGGTAGCCTTAGCGCGAAGGAATATTGTCTTTGGGGACTCTAATTGTTCAATGTGTGGCGAGGCGGAAGAAAGCACGGATCACATCTTCTCAGCTTGTTTTTTATGCGAATGGCGTATGGGATGCAATATGTAACTGGTGTAACATTCCAAAAGGTTTCATGTTTTCCTTTCGGGATATTTTAGTTCTGGCAACTACTGTGGATGGGTCTACTGACCGGAATCAACTTGTCTATGGTGTGATCATTTTGACGTGTTGGGCTATCTGGAAAGCTAGGAATGGGAAAATATTCAATAATGAGGAGATCAGCGTCCCGAAGATTGTGTCTGATGTCAAGTCTTTGGGTTATTTGTGGTATAGGAATAGATTTAATGGGGGGAAGGTTGATTGGAAAGGTTGGAAGTCATTTTGTATTGAGGTAATGTAACTTCGAGCGGGCGTCTCCCTCTTGGAGATTCCTGGTTCGTGTTTTTTAATGAAGTCTGATTTTCAAAAAAAATCTAATCATTAACAAACACATAGTCCTCCAATTGACTTTAGATAATATAAAAGTAGTTACATTTCATATTAATAAATTATTAATCTATTCACTAAATTCCTAATAGTGGTTGATTCCAAGTTGGCCCATTGCTAAACGCAGCAAATATTGAGATGAATCAGACAAAAAACTAAGAAAAGCACACACCACATGATATATCGATTATGATTTTTATTGAACGACAAATGTATAATTCTTTTTAAGGGATAAATGCTATATTAATCAGATCCATCTATTTATTATTTTAGTCGGGACCGTACCCGCTATTCTCTCAGGATGAACATACAACTAAAAAAGATCCATCAACTTAACCATTTGGGTCAATGATCATTAGTGACGTTATATCTATTATGATAATTTAAACAATTAACAAACTAAACATATTTTCTTCCAATTGATTATTGATACATAGGTCACTATAATCCAAACAATTAATAAAATTTAAATATGTTTCTTCCAATTGGATACATAAAATAAAATTCGGGGTGCAAAATTTCCCATTTCCAAAGCATGATGAAACACAGATTCGTGGTATTTAAGGTTCGTAAGAGGAATTGTTGTTGACTTTATTTTTTCTTATATATGCTTTCGTTTAGAAAAGAAATTGTGGTCATCATTTATCTGTTTTAACACCTTGGAAGTGTCCCACGTACAGTTTCCGTAATATGGTCACCATTTATTGTCTATATATAAAATTCAGCAAAAGTTATTTAAAGTTACAAAATCTATAATTTTATTAATTTTACGTTCACTATGTATATGATTGGGTTCGACTTCCTTCTTTTTTTGCTGCCTTTAATATTTTTTTCTTTTCGTTTTCTTTCACGAAAAGCTTTTTAAAAGTAAACTAGTAAGTTACTCGCCGCGCGTTGCTGCGGCGGCGAAGCACGTGTCATGATCAAGTATAAAATATAATCGACTCAACTTGTTTCCGAACTAAATTTACGTAAAACATGGAGTAACATAAATTTGTACAATCAAATGAAAATATATTTTATTTAAATTGAGTATATTTCAAACACAATTTACTTTAAAACGTATAACAACTCAAAATGTACATCAAAATAAGCAAATGCGGGAAAGAAGGCAACATGATAAAGCATAAATTACATTCGCTCTAATACATTTCATAGGAAAATTTACATCAAAATATAAAGTAACTTGAATTTATACCAACGAAAATAAATTATAATATTTGACCCAACTCGTTCAAAACAAAATTTACACATTAAAATAAACACGTAATATTATATAATAAAGTTTTTTAAGATAGATATAATTTAAACTACTACTATTATTATATGATAAACTAAAATAGTTGCCGCGTCTATGCGAGTTTTAATGTAACCCTAAATCAAAATTAAAATGAATGTTCAAAACCAAAAGTCAGCAAAATACACAAAGTAAAACACATCAAAACCCCAAATCCATAACAAACCAGAACATACAGAACTAAAAACTAAATCAAAGCCCAACACCATACACAAAACAGACGAACATCAAAATCGCAAGAATACGACACAGTCCAAAATGTGGCAGAAACTCTTAATATATGTTTGCTTCTTATCATCACAATCTCCACAAGAAGCTTCCGCCATTCACTCACCTGTAACACCAAACCAACTTCAACACATTCACACACCAATTAACACACAAAACCAAACCAAAACAGTACATTACCATACGAATAACTGAGCATCTCACGCAATCCAAAAAAGTTTTAAAAAAATCATTTTAACTCTGCAGGTGACCAATTTTGATTGGGAGTTTATCTCAAAGCTAAAAATCACCGTAAATTTTAGAAAATTAAAATATATAAATATGATAAGATATTATTGGATCTTAATTTTGAAATTAAATCCATTTGATGTTTTGAATTGAAATCCAACTTTCTGTCAATCTACTATCTATCTTTTCATCTTTTTTTCTATAATATTCAAATCTGATTTTTCACTTTCTCCATCTGCATTTTGTTACAACACTACTGATGCAAATTTGTTTTACTTTACTCATTGCTACAACCACCACTCACCACACCATCACCAACGGCGCTTACCAAACCCCACCTTTTGCTGCTCAACCACATAACACCAACGTCCACCGCCTCCGCCTCTCTCTCTCTCTCTCTCACGCTCTCTCTCCAGATCTGATCCCTTTCTTCTCTTTTTCTCCCACTCTTTAATTTCCGGCCAACCCGCCATCACCGGTATAGAAAACCCCCATCAACGGTCTTGTTAAGAAGACAACAAATTCGACGTCAGTCACGTCATCAAGTCTCAGATCAGGCGTGCCCAGTCATCATCGACCGAAGAAATGAAAACCTCAATGTACGTCGAGCACCAAATCAAGAGGTTGTAGACCTAACGCTACCAAGGCATAACCTGTATCGCCGTTGCCACAAAAGGCGCGGTGGTTGGCAACCGGTAACGATAAGTCACAAGAGAGTCTCAGTTTTTACGACGGGAGGTTGCGACGGTTGCAGTTATGGTCGCCGGAGAGTGGCCGGAGGAAGGTGGTGGTGGAGAAATGTGATGATGTGATGGTGAGGAAGATGAAGATTAGTTGACTGGTGGTCATTTTTCGTCTATTTCCGTTAACCTTAGCCGGTGGCACTGTAGCCACCGACCAAAGGTATTAATTATAATAGTAATGAGTTGGGTATCGTTGTTCCAATTGACAACCCTTTGGCACTTGGCAGTGCTGCTTCATTTGGGCCCAATATATAAAGCCCAAAATCATTTAGTGTCAACACAACAATATTATTATCCACTTCTGCTCTATCCCAAACACACACTCCTCTTAGTTCTCTGGTTACACAATGATTCAAACTCAATGGCTTCTTCCTCCACAACCACTCACTCCACCACCACACCACCACCACCACTACCGACATCACCGGAGTCTTCCATTCTCAGGCCACTGGCGGCCTCCGCCTCACATCCACTCCTCCGCCATCACTACCTTCAGTGTCTCCAGAAAGTACTTTAGGGTTCAACCGTGTAATTATGCTGGTAGTGATGGCGTTAGTGAAGAATCGAAGGAAGCTGTTAAGGTTAGGGCATACACGACGAACGTCATGCTCACGATCTCCGACAAGAAGACCACCGCAATCGACCTCTATCATCCCCTACGTAACTACATCGTCTTCAATTACTCCGAATGCGAGGCCCAAACCCTAGAAGACGACCTCGAAACCCTAAAACAGATGCATAACACCATCGAACGATCAACGGCTGCTGATTCTCTCACTGCACTTCGTGATGTTCTTCAGAACTACTTCAACGCCGTTGAATCGAGGTTTTCCGATCTCCTCCGATGAGGATCACGTTAACTCCGTTACGTTCACGTGGCACGATGCGTTCAAGAGCAAGCAGAAGGCGGAGAAGGCGGCGGTTTTGTTTAATTTGGGGGCAGTATATTTCCGTTGACCTTGGCCGGTGGCACTGTAGCCACCGACCAAAGTCTTTAATATATATTATAATTCAGTTTTTTCCTTTAATTATGTATTTTTAGTATTTCTTACGGTTTATTTATTATTTATTTATTTATTTTATTTTTTGTTTACCGTTTTACTTTTAATGATATTAATTTTTTTAAAACTATTTTACATACAACCAGTTTAAACCAATATTATAAATTAAAACACCACATTATATTTTACGTGTCGAACCGCTCAAAAAACGTTAACTTACACGTATAACAACCCTAACGCATAGCGCTGTACCTGTGACCAAACACAGGGTAAACTCCTAGTTATATACATAGTAAAACATGTGGTAGGCATGAACAATGGTTCTATAATTAAAAAATTATGACCTTTTAATTAGATAAATATGTTTTGTCTAGCTGTAATAAACAATCACAACACTTATTACAAGCAACTTTAGATTATAATTAAAGAGTATCATCTATACAACCAAGTTCTAGTATGTTAGGTTAAAGGATACAAAAAACGAAACCATTTCAAAGCTTACTCATGGGGATGATCCATATATAGTGTAACTTTGATGGCCGGTCGTATAACATTCACTACAAGAAACACGCGTAATAGCGGCGATACAACTATTAGCGGCGACGCCTTTAGCGGCGACAAGTCGCCGCTAATAATCGGCGATCCACTGCTCATTAAAGGAACCACATCTAGCCGTCCATAACCAATTCGATCTAACGGCTCCTGTTAAATCGTACTAGTATCATTAGCGGCGACGCCTTTAGCGGCGACGCGTCGCCGCTAATGATTGTAAATATACGCGGGTTTCATCTGCCCTCTCTTCACTTTCCCTCCACACTTCACCCACCCACCGCCGACGCCTGCGACATCCCACCACCGCCGACGCCCGCAACCGAGCTACCAGCCGACGCCCACCACCATCTCCGACCCCACCACCCGCGGCTACCACCCATCACCGTCGCAGCCACCGCCTCTTAGGCTTCTCTTCTCCCCGCGCCGCAACCGAGCAGGGAACACCCACCACCCGCGGCCATCACCATCCGACCAGCCACCAGCCATCACCGTCGCCGCTGCTGCATTTTCTGTCGCCGCTACTACAAAAATTTCTAGATTTCGGTATTTTTTTTAAATTTTTTGTTTTATATTGTGCTTAGTTGTTAAATTTTGGTATAGTTGATGCAATGATGCTGATAATTGTATTTTAGTTTAGATTAGCAGCCAAATGGTAGATATATATCACGAATATTGTCAAAAAATAATAGATATATATCATGATCGATAATGTTTATTAGATAATGTTTACTAGATAATGTTTTGGTTTAGTTGATGCAATGATGCTGATAAATTTTGGTCTAGTTGATGCAATGATGCCGATAATGTTTAGTAGATAATGTCAAAAAATGATAGATAATGTTTATTACTAAGCAAAATAAACATGATCGGTTAAAAAATGATAGATATATATCACGAATATTGTCAAATGTGACTAGCTCAAATGGTAAAGACAAAAATGAACTTAACCATTTATTAGTATTTCTAATTAGATGTACATACTAATTACAACTTTAATTAGATTAGGTATTTTATAATTAGAAAGTTGTAAATACTAGTATGTACATCTTTAAAGATGTACATAAATAATTAGATGTAAATGGTTAACTAAGTATTTTCTAATTAGATTTGGTATTTTATAATTAGTTTTACTAAAATCCATATAGTTAACCATTTACATCTTTAACAGTATGTACATTTAATTATTTAAATACCTATTATATAATTAGAAAGTTGTAAATAGTTAGTTATATTAAAGATATAAATACTTAGTATTTCTAATTAAATGTACATCTTTAATAAAAGTTCTAAATAACAATTATTTCGTGATCTTATTTTAATCACCATGATTATATTCCTCCATTTAAATTATAAATTATATTGCAGTGCTGTAATCATGTCTGTCGATAAAAGTTGGATTCTTAATCCGAACCGTAGATCACCCGAGTATCAGCAAGGACTCAGCTCTTTTATCGATATGAGTGAAAAATATATCAACAAATATGGCCTGATTAGATGCTCGTGTAGAAAATGTCAGAATACTCAATTATTAGGATGGGTTAAAATGAAATATCATTTAGAAATATGGGGCATGTGTCGGACGTACAAGGATTGGATCTATCATGGTGAAAGTTTAATTCCTGAAGTTGTGGTTGTAAATGATGTTGAGCCAACAACGAAATGGCTGACGTTATCGAAGACGTTATGGAAGAGAGTAGTGGTGTCCGTGATGATTTTGAGGACTTGTTAGAGGAAGTTCAATCAGAATTATATCCTGGTTGTACTAAGTTTTCTTCTCTTGACTTTTTAGCAAAGCTTATGAATATTAAGGTGAAAAATAAATGGACAAATAGCTCATTTGATGAGCTCCTTGAGTTGTTACAGTCTTCACATCCTGAAGGTAACAAAATTCCCTCTTCTCACTATGTAGCCAAGAAGACATTAAAGAAGATCGGTTTAGGGTATGAGTCGATACACGTGTACAAATATGATTGTGCTCTTTTCTGGGCAGAAAATCTATTGTTACAAAATTCTCCAGTTTGTAACGAGAGTCGGTGGGTCGATACAAATACAAAGGGCAAAAAGTTACCTCACAAGGTGTTACGATGGTTTCCTTTAACCCCCAGGCTACGCCGCTTGTATTCTTCAAGGCACACTGCAAAAGATATGATTTGGCATAATACCGGACGATCAGAAGATGGTACGATGCGTCATCCTGTGATACTGACATACAATCTGCCTCCATGGTTATGCATGAAGGAGTCGTCATTCATGTTGTCATTGTTGATTCCTAGTCCTAAATCCCCCGGGAAAGACATGGATGTTTTCTTAGGCCATTGGTGGATGAGCTTAAACAGTTGTGGGTGTCCTTAAACAGTTGTGGGTGTCGGGCGTACGTACTAAAGACATGGCGACAAACACATTTTTCACAATGAGGGCGGCTTTGTTATGGACTATAAACGACTTTCCGGCTCGTAGTAGTCTATCAGGTTGGAGCAGGCAGGGCTACAAAGCATGCCCGACTTGTAACGAAGACACTCCTTCGATGAGTGTCACAAATAAAGTCGTTTATGTTGGTCACCGTCGGTTTTTAGATGCAAACCATGAATAGAGAACAAATTTGGACTTCAACGGGGAACCCGAGATAAGATCCCCTCCGAAACAATTTAGTGATACTGACATAGAAACTCAATTTAGTCGGCTCCGCCACCGTTTACCGGGAAACATCCTGATTTTGGAGGTGTTAAATTAAAGCGGGAGGAGTATGAGTTAAATTGGTCCAAACAAAGCATATTTTTTGAACTTAAGTACTGGTCTTCTCTACAGCTAAAAACACAACTTAGATGTGATGCATATAGAGAAAAATGTGTATGATAGTTTGCTAGGTACTCTTCTAATGAATGAAAAGAGCAAAGATACACCAAATGCACGGGTTGACTTGAAAAATCTAAATATTCGGAGTAGGCAATGGTTAGAGAAAAAAAATGGCAAGTGGTATAGCCCCCACCCGAAATACTCATTGAAGACTAGTGATCGAAAGTTATTTTGTGAGTTTATAAAAAATGTAAAACTGCCTGATGGGTTCGGATCTAATATAAGCAAGAGAGTGATAGATAATAATACTAACATTACTGGGTTGAAATCTCATGACTGTCATATTCTCATGCAACGGTTGATACCGATTGGTGTTAGAGGTTTTTTGGCCAAAGATACTTATACACCAATAGTTGATTTGTGTACGTTTTTTAAGCAACTTTGCTCCAGAACACTATTAATTGACGATATGAAGAAAGCTAAGGAGGCCATTCTTATAATATTGTGCAAGTTAGAATTGACTATCCTCCGGCGTTTTTTGACATTATGGTTCATTTGGTTTTGCATTTACCTGATGAAGCGATTTGTGGTGGTCCAGTGTGTATGAGATGGATGTATCCTTTTGAAAGGTATATGAAAAAACTAAAAAATTATGTCAGAAACAAAGCAAGACCAGAAGGTTGTATAGCTGAAGGTTATGTTGCTGAAGAAGCTTTATCATTTTGTTCGAGGTACCTTCGAGATGTTGAGACTCAGTTCAATCGCCCTGATAGAAATGAGGATATCATTATTGAAAAGAGAAAGATATTTGCATTTGAGTCAAAATGTCATCCAGCTAGTGCAAAAAAGATGAAATATCTTTCTCCTAGCGAAAAACTGAAGCTAGAATGGTTTGTCCTCGATAGTTGTCAAGAAGTTAGAGACTATATGAAGTAAGAGTTCCTATCTTTAAGTTTTAAACATTACTTAAATATATTCCGTTCCTCACTTGTTATATATTTTGTCAACAATATAGTGAATTCAAATCTGAACGCCCACATGAGGATGTCATAATCAAATTTCCATCATGGTTTTTAGAGAAGGTATTCCGTGTATAAAAATCTCTTAGGTTTATATTTGTTAGGTAATTTATATTTAACACATTATTTTCTTAGGTTTATTCGATGAAAATACAAAATTCTCCAGATTTTCACTCAGAGTTGTATGCTCTTTCAATGGGTGCGGATGTAAAAGCCTATAACTACACTGCTTGCATAGTAAACGGTGTTAGGTTTATGGTACTTGCACGTGACGCGCAACGCACACACAAAACTCAGGTGTTTTAGTGGAGGGTGAGAATGGGGAGAAATATTATGGCCAAGTTGAAGAGATTATTGAGTTGTACTATGCAAATGGGTATTCAACAGTCCTATTTCGTTGCAAATGGTTCGATACTCGAAGGGGTGTTTCATACGACAATAATATCACCAGTATCAACACCGAACGTGAATTGGACAAAGACGATCAACTCATATTTGCTTCCCAAGCTAAAAAAGTATTCTACATCCGAGAACCTTCTCGGAGAAACCAAAGCAATAATCACCGGTGGGTCGTCGAGAATGTTAATCATCGTAAAATTTGGGATCGACCGCCATCCAATGACGAACTCGTGGAAAACATTCAAAATGTTGATAATGAATTAACAGAAGATCTTGACGTCGTTCATAATCATTCTTCATCTAATAATGTACTTTTCATTGACTTCACCCAATACTTTCAAAATGTTGATAATGTCATCGATGGCGAAATTACAAGTGAAGTTAATCCACCAAATGTTACTGCTAATGTGATGTCTGAGGACGAGGGTGATTATGATGAAGAGGATTTTGATTATGACACTGAGGGTCTAATAGCGAGACTGAAGTATATGAGGGAGACTCCGATTAAGTATATATTTAATCTAAAACTTTGTAGATATGATATCTTGTTGTAGTTGAAAACTTTATTCTTATTTTAATTTTGACATTTTATATCTTCTAATTTTTACAGACATGATATCTTTATGGATTGTTTTGATACATCTCATGGCTGATGTAATGAGCCATGGAGGTGATGGCGCGGGGGATCCACCGATTCCTCCTTTTGGTGGGCCCGGAAGCCATCAGTTGGATGGTAAGTATTATATTTTCATGTTTATTTATTTATAGTTAATATATATTGTAAGTATTGCTTTTTTAATATAAATACAGGCTCGCCTTCCCAGAAAAGAAGAGGGAAGGCCAAAAATAAAAAGTTACAGCATGAGTTAGAAAGAAAGGAGGACCTTTATCTCTTCCTTTTGATAGAGCTGCTAAATATAGCCCAGTCGGTGAACTTAACGATATGTTTGTTCGTGAGGTTGGGATATACATGGAGGCCAATTATCCCTTTAATGTTCGTTCGTGGACTGATCTTTCTGATGCTCAGAAGAATGCGTTGGATGAGCATATGGCGGTAACCTTTATATGTTTTATGTTTATTGTTCGGTATTTATTTAACTAACTTCATTTTGTTTAAACTTAAATGTAGCGACGCTTTGATTTTGATGAGATTTTGCGAGATCGTGAACGCGCTCAGATTGAGGGTGGCATTCATTCTGTATATCTTAAACGATTCAGAGATCGAAAAAACATTGTCAAAAGACACTTTGATCGTGTTGGAGGATATGAAGATGTGGAACAAGCAAGGCTCAACCCTCCAAGGGGAATGAATCATGAAAATTGGAGCAAAACAATTGATTTTTCTTAAGTGACGGACACAGAAAAGCCTCATCATCAAACAAAGCAAACCGGCAACAACAACAATACACTAATCGTGGTGGGACTGCCTCGTATAGTAGTTATTGTTACAAGCAGGTAATGATTTAATTATTTGTATGTGTATTGTAGATAAGTATTTATTTAATATATGATATACTTTTAAATGTTAATCAGAATAAGAGCAGACTTGAGGCATTTCAGAATGCTCATACCAGTAAAGATGGGACCTTGATACGGAGATAGCTGAGCAACAATATGTAAGTTTTATATAAAGTAGAGTTTTGAAATATTAAAGATAAAGCCTTTGTGTATATATATATATTAAATGACTTCTTGTTAATTAATATAGAATCAGCTCAAAGGACGGTTTGATGAGCTAAGTCAATCCCAAAACGAAGGAAATAGTTCATCATTGAACGAGGTTGAAGTTTTTGAGTCGGTGTTGGGAGAACGTCGCGGGCATATTAGAGGGATTGGGCGTAAACCGTCTTCATCTGCAGGGTCGACTTCGTTTGTTCCTGATCAGGAACAAACACCTCAGACATTATCAGAGGTATTAAAGTTTTATATGTTTTATCTTGAAGTTGTTAAATGTATCATTGTTGGTTTATCCTAGACGGGTCAAAATGGGTAAATTTAAGTTGAATTATGTACATTATGGTTGAAATGTGTCAAAATGATACAAATACACTTGATATAGTTAAAACGGGTCAAAATGGGTAAATTTAAGTTGAATTATGTATATTATGGTTGAAATGGGTCAAAATGATACAAATACACTTGATATAGTTAAAACGGGTCAAAATGGGTAAATTTAAGTTGAATTATGTACATTATGGTGGAAATGGGTCAAAATGATACAAACACACTTGATATAGTTAAAACGGGTCAAAATGAGTAAATTTAAGTTGAATTATGTACATTATGGTTGAAATGGGTCAAAATGATACAAACACACTTGATATAGTTAAACGGGTCAAAATGGGTAAATTTAAGTTGAATTATGTACATTATGGTTGAAATGGGTCAAAATGATACAAACACACTTGATATAGTTAAAACGGGTCAAAATGGGTAAATTTAAGTTGAATTATGTACATTATGGTTGAAATGGGTCAAAATGATACAAACACACTTGATATAGTTAAAACGGGTCAAAATGGGTAAATTTAAGTTGAATTATGTACATTATGGTTGAAATGGGTCAAAATGATACAAACACACTTGATATAGTTAAAACGGGTCAAAATGGGTAAATTTAAGTTGAATTATGTACATTATGGTTGAAATGGGTCAAAATGATACAAATTGAAATGGGTCAAAATGATACAAACACACTTGATATAGTTAAAACGGGTCAAAATGGGTAAATTTAAGTTGAATTATGTACATTATGGTTGAAATGGGTCAAAATGATACAAACACACTTGATATAGTTAAAACGGGTCAAAATGGATAAATTAAGTTGAATTATGTACATTATGGTTGAAATGGGTCAAAATGATACAAACACACTTGATATAGTTAAAACGGGTCAAAATGGGTAAATTTAAGTTGAATTATGTACATTATGGTTGAAATGGGTGATACAAACACACTTCAAGGTGTTGGTGTATCATTATATACTTAAAGTTATATTAAGAAGCAAATACCACAACTTATAATGTATGTTTTGTTTTGTAGGCACAAATTGCAAGTTTGTTTCAAAATGCAAACTTTATGACACAAATGACGCAACTTATTGCCTCCCAAAAAGGTACACAACAAGCTGATGAAGATGATGATTCGGACGAGGACGAAGAATAAACAATTTGTGTTGTTTAAGTTTATGTTGACGACATTAGAAGCTGATGTTAAACAATTTGTATGTTTATGTTATTTGTGTTGTTAAAACTCGTATTGTACTTCTTAATACTTATGTTATTTGTGTTGTTTGGAAATCTGGAAATTTGGTTTTATTTACAGTTTTCTTGGTTTATAAAAATGGAAATTAAAAAAATAAAAAAAATTTAAAATTAAAAATTGACTTTTAGCGGCGACATAGTCGCCGCTAATGGTCTTCCCGGAATTTTTTTTAACTTTATAGCGGCGATATTGTCGCCGCAAATAATGGTATTTGCGACGACACCTTTAGCGGCGACTCATTAGCGGCGATCTTTTCCACATTAGCGACGAATCATTAGCGGCGACTAATTAGCGGCGACAGGTCGCCGCTAATACTAATAGCGGCGACAAAGGGCATCAATAGCGGCGACAAATGTCGCCGCTAATAATCTTATTCCTTGTAGTGATTCATTCTCTATTGAACACATGTGAACTTGACTATTAACTCTTTCGTCTATATTTCTTCTCTAAAAAAATCAACAAACGGTGCACAATAGTCTTTGTTTAGTATAGGTCTCACTAACCCGATTGACTATGGATATGTTTGCAATGAGCTGATAACCACTATCCCCAATATGATAGAAAGTTACTTTTTGATGGAGTTTTCTTCATCTAAATACTAGTTAGATCAATCCTGCAAACAAATATAAACCATAATTAAGCATGATAGTTGTAAGATCATAGCTTATATAGATTATAATATCAAATAAAAAATAAAGATCCAAAAAAGCGAAAATATCTAAAATGATATAAGTTTTCAAATCATGGAAAAACTTCAAGTCCATGTGAAAACTTATATGAAGTGAAAACTTGAGGAAGTTTTATCTCATAGTCCATCATGTATAAATAGTGGTTTTTGCTTTGTTTTTCATTGTGTTTTGTAATGTGTGTGTTCTAGAAGGTGTGTTCTTAGTAAGCACTGACACTAGTATGTAACACCCGTATTTTTAAGATAAGAGAATAAAAGAGAAAGAAAAAAAAGAAGAAATAAAAGTCAACCCAAAGTTGAGGGGTCAAAAGTGTAAAAGAGGGTAAAAGTTGGTAAAAGTTGGTGAAAAAGGTGGTATGGCCGCCCATTTGTTCTGCACAACGCTCCCCATTTGACTTTTAGAGAGAGAAAGAAGAAAAAGCTTCGGTTTTGAGAAGGAGATTCAAGCAGAATTCGAATTCAAGGTAAGAATTTGTGAAATTAAGTTGTTCTTGTCTAGCCTTAGCCTCGGTTATATGCTTATGTGCGTTTATATGTGTTCGAATGTGTGTTTAGAAGATTTCTAGGAGTTAGAACCGTTTGAAGAAGCTCGGCTGAAGAGTGTAAACTTGAAGAACAACAAAGGTGAGTTTCTAGACACCGTATTTTACACGTTTTATAAGCTTTTGGGGCTGGAAATGCATGTAAAAATGTTTTATAATCATCATGAATGTTACCCGTATGTGCATGCATATGAATGTTAGTGTTTTATGAGTATTTATGTAAGTTGAAGTTTGGACTGGTTAAAATGAGCTTAGAATAGGTTTAAAATGTAGCTTGGGACTAAAAATATGTTAGAAACGTACATGTTGGTGTTCATGCGCCCAAACAGGGCTCATGCGCCTATACTCATGCCTTAAAAAAGATTTAAGTAGGGCCATGCGCCCAAATAGTCCCCATGCGCCTGATATTATGACTTAGAAATCTATGGGGTGATGCGCCTGCACAGTACTCTCATGCGCCTAGAAATGCCTTGGAATTCTAAATGAAAGTCGGTGCGCCTGAACAGTACCCATGCGCCTAGAATTAGGCTGAAAATGACTAAGTGTCCCATGCGCCTGAAACCCCATGCGCCCAAATAGTGCCCTTGCGCCCAGAGTTGCTCATGCGCCTAAGTGTTTGTGCGTCCCAACAGTGCCCATGCGCCTAAGTGATCTCATGCGCCTAAGTGATAAAATGCTAAGTGTTGGAAGAGGCGCCTGAATAGTTAAAAAGCACCCAGACAGGGCTCATGTGCCCAAATAGTCCTCATGCGCCCAATACTTAGAAATTTTTACACAATTTTCTGGGAATCTGTGCTTTAGGGTTTTGACCGTGGTTGACTAAGGGCTAATTAATGATGATGTTTCATGCATGATATGATTACTAATGATTGTCCCTGATTATTGTTACTGATATTATCATCAGTAGTTTATTATTGTTAACAATATTATCATTATTTTAATATTGTTAAGTACGAAATGACATGATGAAAAATGTTTATAATTAAACGAAAAGTATTATCATTAATAAGTGAAATAATAATGATGAAGAAAAATGGAACGTAAATGAATAAGAAAAGGCTTGCAAGCAAATGTATGGAGGTGCACACCCTATGAAGGTGTTAGCTCAACGGTGTGCGGGTTGGCTGCCCCGAAGGATGCACACTGGGGTCCAGTCTTTGTGACTGACCATATGTATGGGATCCTTGCTGCTTACCCTAGGTGACTGGATCAACATACGTGCACAATGATCGTGATTAATTGCCACAGGTCCAGCACCAGCATTAGTGCACAACGTTCGGGGTATAGCACATGACATTGATCCAAAATGAACGAGGAAAGATAAGTGGTGCATGTACCTACCCTAGGTGACTGGATCAGCATACGTGCACAATGATCGTGATTAATTACCCCAGGTCCAATACCGGCATTAGTGCACAACGTTTGGGGTATTGTACATGTTACCGAAAGTAATGAATGTGCGAATGAATGTAATGAACGTATGAATGAAGGAAATGAACGCACGTACGTATGTAATGAATGCATGAATGAAATGAA
The DNA here is from genome assembly GCA_024085815.1 of Flaveria linearis. Lineage (NCBI taxonomy): Eukaryota > Viridiplantae > Streptophyta > Magnoliopsida > Asterales > Asteraceae > Flaveria > Flaveria linearis. Next base: position 69,458,952 of record CM044007.1, on the reverse strand, counting down.
CGTAAAAATGAATGTAACGAACGTATGAATGTATGTAACAAAGGTACGAATGAAACTAAGATACGTACGAATGAAATAAAGAGTTATGAAAGAATATGAATGTAAATGACGAATAGTACACGAACAAAGATAATGAATGAACGAAGAAGATAATAATAATATTATCTATGTGTACGTACGTTGTGTGATCGCATGTAAGCAGAGAACGGTTAAACGAAAGAAAAGTATGTTTTATTATAAAACTAGAACTCACTCAGCAACGCTGACTTTTTATGTGTTTCCAGTTGATAGGTAGTGTTGCTGAGGATGGCGCGAGGCGGCTACTCAGCTCCTTTTGGGAATGGCATTCTTTTGTATAATGTTTTTGTGATGTAATACAACTATATGTATTTTGTAATCGATTGACGTTGTATTAACTGGCAAAAACATTTATAGTAATTTGAAAGTAAAAATTTAATGTTTCCGCTGCATGATTCTTATTAAGTTAATGTAAATTTATGTTTTTATGTGCGATGAATGACCAACTGTGAGGTGCCCGGGAACGGGGCCTTACAAGTTGGTATCAGAGCTAAAGTTTAAGTGAAATGGGTAAATTTTCAAAATAAACCTAAACTTAAACTGAAAATGGGACAGAAAGGAAAGGGATGCCAATCTGAGTAGCTGCGTGCCATTAGGTATTTTCTTAAAGTTAACCGGTATTATGTGCGCATGTTATGTGTTTATGTGTTACTGTTAGATCTAGATACTAATATAGTCAGGACAGGTAATGCTCGGGGTACGAAGTAGTAAGTGGCTAGTCATAACTGGCCACTGTAATTAGGGACTTACTATACTTGACATAAACTGAGCTATTCCCTTGAATGACCGTGTTGGTGTTTAAATCTTTCAGTGTGTGAGATAGGAAATGGCTGGAAAGAAATCTTCCAAGGCTACTAGAGGCAGAGGTCGACCGCGTATGACTAGGAGTAGTGCTAAGGCTTCTGAGACGACCCATGAGAACCCTGAGGTTCATGACCGGAATAAAGGAAACAAGAATGCCAGCCTGAATGCTTCAGCTCAGGAAGCGATTGCTAACGAGGTACACCAGGTCATGCAGGCAGTCTTACCGTCTGTAGTGACTGAAGTTATCCGAGTTATGAGGAACGAGGAGAGAAAGGAGAAGGAGGACATGAGAGAGTCGACTGGAAAGGAAAGCAAGGGAGAAGAGGAACGACCAGAGCCTGAGACGGTATTGTCCGATGAGGATGAGGATAATGTAGTCGGGGTGACAACCAAGGGATGCAACTATGGGGCATTCCAGAGGTGTAAGCCCCCGACTTTTGATGGCAATGGCAATGCTGCTGCCGCTCACCGTTGGGTAAGAGAGATGGAAGTGGTACTCGGGATCAGCGAGTGTCGGGAGGATCAGAAGGTGAAGTTTTCCACCCACTCCTTTACTGACTCAGCACTATGTTGGTGGGACAATATCGTTCAAGCTGAGGGTGACATACCCCAACCTTGACGGCGGAAACATCGAGGTGTGAGGGTTAAGATTGTTCACAGCCACATAACGCTATATTAAAATGTAAAATGCCATTAATCAATTGTTTCAAACACCACATACATCAAAGTCTCAAAATAAATCAAACGAAATCAAGAATCCAATTGTCTTTATTAAGCCTAGGTCCATGTTCTAGGTTTAAGCATTTCTTCAATCATCGCTAAGCTTGCACATTACCTGAAACATGTTGAAAATAAAGTCAACTAACGAGTTGGTGAGTTCTCATGGTTTTATATACAATAAATATACAAAAATGTGGCAATTCTAGTCAATGGTCACAAGATAGTAAGTATATAGAACATGCATAGTTACAATCAAACCTCGACTGAATAATATGAATAAGCATGATTAGCTAAGTGTATTTGGTTCCCTAGTGCACAAGCATACGACTCCTAGGAGCCGGCAATTCCTCGGCTTTAGCACCAAATAGGCTTGTCAGGCTCAAAGATCTAAGACTTCGCTAGGCTAGCAATAGTTAATGATTTCACACATATGTCACATCTCATATAATACTTAACATATTCAAACAACCACGACTATGTAAAGAATTGCACGTGTGTAATAAGTATCAAAGCGTGTATGTGTAAATTTGTATAAGCAACATGTTTCACCCCGAAAGATGTGAAATAAACGTAAAGCGGGGCATAAGAACTCACATGTTTGAATAATAGAAGACTCGTAGATGAGATTAGAGTAATCACGAATAAGATTTCCAACACAACGTCACAAGGCACCTAAATGAAATAAAGTAGCGCGTTATAATTTGTTTGATGATTAATTATGTTTTTAGGGTGGTAGGTCTAATATGATTTATTATTTATTCGTATTTATTACATTTTAATAACGGGAATTTTAGACGCACCGTGCTTTTCCTGGAGAAAACCGACCCAAGCGGTCACGGTTAGGTCTCCCCGTGACCGCTAGGTCAGGTGTGAGATCTAGCTGTCACGGTTTACCCTAACCGTGGCAGTTAGATCTGGGGATCCGTACTCAATGATTGGTTATGTAATTATGGGGGTATTGATTGTGCGCAGGGGGGCTATATGTCACAGTTTGGGCAAACCGTGACATATTGCTTTTATTTTTTTATTCTTTTAAGCATTAAACATTTATTTTTATTTCGTGTATCTTCCTTAAGCATTAAACATTTATTTTTATTTCCGTAATTTTATCACTGTAAACTTGAGAATGAAAAGGCGGGAAACACCGTTCGATCGGAGTTTGATTTCGTGCTTAAGCATTAAACATTTATTTTTATTTCCGTAATTTTATTACTGTAAACATGAGAATGAAAAAGCGGGAAACACCGTTCGATCGGAGTTTGATTTCGTGTATCTTCCTTAAGCATTAAACATTTATTTTTATTTCCGTAATTTTATCACTGTAAACTTGAGAATGAAAAGGCGGGAAACACTGTTCGATCGGAGTTTGATTTCGTGTATCTTCCTTAAGTATTAAACATTTATTTTTATTTCCGTAATTTTATCACTGTAAACTTGAGAATGAAAAGGCGGGAAACACCGTTCGATCGGAGTTTGATTTCGTGTATCTTCCTTAAGCATTAAACATTTATTTTTATTTCCGTAATTTTATCACTGTAAACTTGAGAATGAAAAGGCGGGAAACACCGTTCGATCGGAGTTTGATTTCGTGTATCTTCCTTAAGCATTAAACATTTATTTTTATTTCCGTAATTTTATCACTGTAAACTTAAGAATGAAAAGGCGGGAAACACCGTTCGATCGGAGTTTGATTTCGTGTATCTTCCTTAAGCATTAAACATTTATTTTTTATTTCCGTAATTTATCACTGTAAACTTGAGAATGAAAGGGCGGGAAACACCGTTCGATCGGAGTTTTATTAACGTACTCACTGTAAGCTAAGTTTTGACGTTGATATATACGTACTGGCATGGTTTGAGTACCGGATATGCGTTTGTGAACTTTACAACATCTGAAGCAGCTTGGAAGTTTCATACGTCGGTTAAAGGAAAACATTGTTCTTTTCGTGAATATATAATATAACTATTGTTCTTATGATCTGTATTATTTCGTTAGATATTTGAAAAAGCTAAGAAATTCTGCTATGAAACTGTTGTGAAAGTTGCTGTTGCATATGGTGGTGCACCGATTTATCCTCAGGTTTATATACTTTAAAATCATTAACAAACACTATTTTATGGTTTTAATCATTAACAAACGTGCGGTTCAGTTCATCTTTTTTTTTCCTAATCTGCTTAATTAGTCTTTGTAATTTGTTATCTTTAATCTTGATTCAGAACGCGTTGACTTTAATCTTTGTGGAGACAAAACGCAGCGCAGATTCTTTGGAAAACTGGTTATGCAGGGTCGGTTTCCGTGCTGCTGCAATTCATGGTCATATTACAAGTAATTTTTGCGTTTAATTATTTTTTAAACAAGTTGGTTGTTATTTTATCACATGGTTAACCTAATCGTAAAAATCAGTTGTTATCAAACATATACAATTAACATTATCAACATTGCAAATAAAAACAAACAAACAAAGAAACACAACCAAACAAACACAACCAAATATACAAATCATCATAACTGAAACTGCACACACATATATATATATACATCGAGTTTTTACATACAAAAAGAAATAAAATACAGACAAAATATCTATCTAATCCATCATCCCCGGATTGCTGCCCTAACCAGACCCGCCCGCGCCAGATGAGCCAGCACCGTCATGGTTTAACCGCCTCGGTGGCTGTGACAACAACGGCGTACCCGAGGCGGTATAGTCCGCGACCATGTGCTGGATGACCCAGTCCATCATATCATGCAGCCTCGCGGTCGTATCCTCCAGCCTCGCGGTGGTATCATGCAGCCTCGCGGTCGTATCCTCCAGCCTCGCGACCCTGTCTCGTGTGTCCTGAATCATATCAAGAACATGAGTAGGCAATCGCACGGCGTGGTACACGCGCTGGGGATGCTGGGGTGGGTCCTGGTCCTGCGGCGGGGAAATGGGCTGATCCTCCCCGCCGCCAAGGGCCTCGTGGGCGTCCTGAAGGTGGACCTCAGCCCCCGCCAGCTCGGGTGGGTCCACCAACGGCTCGGGCACCCATGCCACGAGCTCCTGGTATCTGGTGAGCAGGTGCCACGTGCCGTCGGCGAACCTCCGAACTATCCTCATCCCAGTGGCGGTGCTCCGGCCGGCCACGCGCACAGAGTCGGAGGTAGCGGGAGCTGGGACATGGCCTGTGCGTACCCCAAGCCCCGAGCGATCCGGGAAACGATGTTCCCGCCCACTAACGCCCCTCGCGACTACCGATGATAATAACTAGCAAAATAATCAGCGAGGGCGTGCGCGAGGTGGCAGTGTCGGTGTGTGAGTACACACCGAAGAAAAAAAAGGTCGGCGGCGGCGACCCTGTCGGTCCCCGCCCCACGACAGCGACGGACGTGGCGATGAGTCGGTGAATGTATCTATACAGAGGGTCTCGTATATGAGAGGACCTCGTATCACCGCCGTATGGTCCGTCGCCTATCGCAGGCCACCAGACCTGATCGGAGTCGTCTGGCCCGCGGATCAAGGCGGTGGTGTACATCGGCTGTCGGGTCTCCTCCTCCGTGTAGAGGCCGCTGACGACAGCGAACCGCCTAAGTGACATGCGGTGGAGGTCCCCGAACAACCGGAAAGCAACCTCCGCGGCGCACGACCGTCCGCTATGTCGTCCTCGTCCAGCTCCGCAAGTCCTGGTCACGTGGACGGAACGTGAATGTGCAGTAGAACTCGACGGTGAGCTCTCGATGGGCATCGTCGGACATCCGGAACAGCTGCTCCCACGGGCCGTCCTCGCCGATGATCTCAAAAACCAGCCGCGCTCTCCAACGAGCTGTAAGAAGTCCTTTGACAGGACGGTCCCCGTGCTGGCACACGTGCTCTCAGGGTCCTGAACCGCTCGTACGGTGTAGTCCCCTGCTCGAACTGCAGCGTCGGGCAGTCATTAATGCCGGGGATAAAAGCATCGTCGGCATCCATATCTGCGAAAAAAAAACGTATTATCATTATTTACAATGTTTATAAAATTAATGGTGACGGTTATTATTGTTATTATTATTATTATTATTATTATACTAATATTATTATTATTATTATTATTATTATATTAATATTATTACTAATACTAATATTATTATTATTATTATTATTATTATTGTTATTATTACTATTTTATTACTATTATTATTATTATTAATATTATTATAATTATTATACAATATTAATATTATTTATTATACTAATATTATTATTATTAATATTATTACTAATACTAATATTATATTATTATTATTATTATTACTACTATTATTATTATTATTATATTATTAATATTATTATTATTATATTATTATTATTATTATTATTATTATTATTATTATATTATTACTAATATTATTAATTTCTATTATTACTATTACTATTATAACTATTATTATTATTATTATTTATTATTATTTCTAATAATTATAATAAACCGTCGACAAACTACATTACACATACGGGAAAATCTATAAAATCCATTTGGGAAAACCTATCAAATCTATTTGAGAAAACCTATCAAATCTATTTAGTAAAACCTATCAAATCTATTTGGGAAAACCTATCAAATCTATTTGGTAAAACCTGTTGGATCATGATGAGGCTGGTGCAACCAAATCACTTCATAGTCATTTTTTTGGTACTACATTCAAAGGCTTCCGAAGCTGAGAAGAGATCTTCCGAGAGTCTGAAGGACAGCTTCCGAAGACAAAGTCTGAAGAGCTTCCGAAGACAAAGTCTGATGAAAGAGCTTCCGAAGACAAAGTCTGAAAGAGCTTCCGAAGACAAAGTCTGATGAAAGAGCTGAAGACAAAGTCTGCTTCCGAAGACAAAGAAGACTCCAAGCCTCGGAAGAAGCAGTCTTCCGAAGTATAAGTGGCTTCGGAAGAAGTTATTCTTCCGAAGAACTTTATCCTTCGGAAGACATTGCTATGTCCAGCAGATAAAAGTATGGTCCCTGACAGTCCGCTGCAGACCTCTGATACAGCATGGCATCTTCCTAAAGAGCCATGTTGTTGACCATACTTTATTCTACTGTTCACCTTTTTATGATAGTACATGTTACCAACTTTAGTTGGTGACAAAAGGTAAGTCAGGGACATGTCCTGACTACCAACTCTCAGGCAAAGTGTCTGAAAGACCTCACCTAGAGTCTTGTAGTATAGATGTAAGGTTAGAGGTGTCCAGCTGGTATCAAAGTATATCCGGCTGTAGGTAGTATTATATATATCTTCTCCCTGTAACTCGTTAGATAAGCGATTTGAGTCCAAGTTGAGAAGCAATATATAAAAGTACCTTGAAAATTTACTTGCTGTGTTAATTTCTTTCTGCTTGTTACTTGATATATTGTGATCAACTCTTCATAAGACTGCTTGCTGAGTGTTGATTCATAGTGAGTTGAGAGAAAAACCACCCGTAACCGATCCTGCAATTGGTATCAGAGCTCCAGGCTCTTGATTGTGAGATCTTACCATCCTAATCAACCTGTTTTTCACTCCTCACTACAAACCACTCACTCAAATGGCCGCTCTCTCCAAGGCTGATATGGAAACTGGTACCTTGACCAAGTCCCCAATGATCACCACTGAAGACTTTGACACATGGTGTATCAGGATGGAAGGCTTTATCAAGTGTCAAGATTCAAGGATGTGGGACTCCATTGTCAATGGTCCTTTCATACCAAGCACTACATCTGCCACTGGTAATCGCATCATTCCAAAAGATGTTGATGATTACTCAGAGGAAGACAGGAAGAGAATAGAGCTAGATCAAAGGGCTATGACTTGTCTCTAAACTGCTCTCCCCAACTCCGTCTACAGACGCTTCAAGAAGTGCAAGACTGCTAAAGATTTATGGGAAGCATTGAAGCTGATGTATGAGGGATCCAAGGAAACCCAAGAGAACAAGAAAGATCTATTGAAGCAACAGTTTGAGAACTTTACTTTCAAGGCTGGTGAGACCTTGACTCAACAATACTTCAGGTATGTTGAGCTAGTAGATACTCTGGCGGATATGGAGTAGCTCTTGAGAACAGAGACATAGTCAGGAAGTTTATGTCCTCTCTTCCTAAACTATGGACTCACTACTGTGTTGTCATTAAGAGAACTTCGGACCTTAAGACTCTTTCTCTCACAGAGTTGTATGGTATCCTAAGTGCATTTCAGATGGAGATGAATATGCAGAACTCCTCTGATCACTCCAATAACCAACTGAGTTCAGCCCTTCATGTGGTTGAAAGGGAAAGCATGGAACCACAACATCAGTTGCTATGCTACCCTGACAACTCACATACTGGACCCTTCATCACTCTACCTGAGACTCCAAAGTCTCAAAAGGTTCAACACAACTCCTTTCAGGATAGTTGTGCCTTTGTCTCTGGAAGTGGACACTCTGGTGATTTTCAATACTGCTTTGATGATCTTGAGTGCTTCAGTCCAGATGATGTGGAATATATGGACATTGTCCAGCAGATGGCTCTTTTAACTTACAGAGCGAAGAAGTTCTTCAAGAGAACTGGAAGGCAATTTCCTCAAAACCCAGTCAACAGCAAGTTTGGGTTTGATAAGAGCAAAGCAAGGTGTTACAACTGCAACTAACTTGGTCACTTTGCTAGGGAATGCAAGGCTCCCAAGAACAACCCGGGAACCCCACAGGCCTCCACACATCCCACTGCTCCCAAGCATGAAGAGAAGTCAACTGATACAGCTGCTGTTGCTCAGGAAGTTGACTGGAGCTTCATGGTACAGGATGTGACTCCCACTCAAGCACTCATGGCCGGAACAGATGATGATCAGGTATATGAACATCTTTGTACTGCTGCCTGTATTGCTAAAGTTAAACTGTATAAGGATTACATTTCGGAAATCAGATCTGAGGTTGAGTCTTTAAATGTACTAAAATCTGACTTTAAAAGAGCTGAATCTGACTATCAAAAGAAAATTGATGAGTTAGAGAAAACTGTGTCTCTTTTAAAACATGAAAAGACTAATTATAAGACTCAAATCAAAGATCTGATCTCCAAACTTTCTGAAGTTCAAGCCCAGTTAGTCACAGCTGAGGCTCAGGCCAGGAAGCAAGCTATTGCTGAGCAAAGCTTCCAAACTATTCTTGCATCAACCTCTCATTCCAAAATGTTTTATCAAAACAAAGAAGGGTTGGGAACCAGTGAAATAGCTCCACCACACTCTTATGAGTCTATTAGACTACCTAGATGTGGTACTGAAGAGCAAGAGGTTCCAACTGCTGACCCTTCTCCATTGGAACAAGAGGATGAAGCAAAAATAGTGGCCTCCACAGGGGAGAAACAGGAGGATACACCCATCTCCACTTGTGATGACCAAATCCTGACCACCAAGGCAAGAAGAAGCAGAGCTAAAGCTGCTAGAAGGACTGCCAAGAAGGTTGCAGAGTCCAAGCTTAAGTTTGACCCTAAGCAAAAGGGTGTCTTCATTTCTGCCGGATTTCAAGTGGTAGGTACTCCTGATTCAGGAAAGGAGTGTAGTACCAGCACTCCTGTCCTACTGAAAGATCAGAAGTTGAAAGGGAAAGTTGCTGATGACGAGAAGAAACCCAGAAACAGCAACCTGCAAGTTCCCAGAAGACTAACATTGCATGCATAATGTGTGGTCTGCACAACCACATGGCTAAAGATTGTTACTACAATCCAGCAAGCACACATTATGCAAATAATGTTAGACAAGAAGGAGTCAGAGAAGGTTTCTCAGTTGGACCACTTCAAAACGTCCAAATGATGAAAAAGGGAAAGTTGGTCTCGGAAGCCAAGTTGCTTTCGGAAGAAACTACTTCTTCCGAAGGGAAAATGGCTTCGGAAGCCAAACCTTCTAAGGTTCGGAAGAACAAGAAGGCTCCCTTGAAACCATCTCAGAAGAAGACTACTTCGGAAGAAAAGGTGGTGAAGGCTTCTTCCGAAAAGAGAGAAGCTTCGGAAGAAGACCATGCTGCAAAAGCTTCAACAAGCTATCCTCAAAGATCAACCAAAGGATGGATTGGAAGATCAAGGAAGATGTTGCAGCCCAAACCTCTTCTTCAATAATGACCTCTATTGAACCCCATTGCATATCTTTGGTTTAATTATGTCACTATCTTTGGAAGAGCCCAAGACCTGCAAGGCTTGGGCTTCCAAACAAAACTAACCATCTCATCTTATGTGCAGGGACATCCATTTGACAAGAACAACAATATCTGGATTGTAGATAGTGGATGCTCCAGGCACATGACAGGGAACAGATCTCTCCTTCAACAATTCTAGAACTTTGATGGAGGGCCTGTCCAATTTGGAGGTGAGGCCGGAGGATATATTTCGGGCAGAGGAAGTATATCCAATGGCAGAATAAACATTGACAAAGTTCACTTTGTCAAGCAGCTTGAACACAATCTGTTAAGTGTTTCTCAATTCTGTGACCAGAAGCATCAGATGCTTTTCACAGAACATGAGTGCATTATCCTCAGACCAGGGATGACAATTCCTCCGGAATTGGTGCTTCTCAGATCTCCCAGGAAAGGGGATATGTACAAGCTAGATATGAACAATGCTTCTCCTATGGGTGAAGTATCATGCTTTCTTTCCAAAGCTGATAGTGATGAGTCAACACTATGGCATAAACGCATGTGTCATGTGAATTTTAAAACAATGAATAAATTGGCTAAAAATAACTTGGTACATGGTTTGCCTAAAAAGGAATTTTTCTGCAAAGATAACTGTGTTGCATGCCTGAAAGGGAAACAACACAGATCATCTCATAAATCCAAATGTGTTAACTCTATCACTACTCCATTACACTTATTGCACATGGATCTCTTTGGTCCCACAAGTATAATGAGCATTGGAAGGAATCATACTGCCTTGTGATCGTTGATGATTTTACAAGATTTACATGGGTATTCTTTTTAAGAAGTAAAGATGAAACTGCTGAAACTTTAAAATCTTTTATTCTTAAAATAGAAAATCAAATTGATCACAAGGTTAAGATCATTAGAAGTGATCAAGGGACTGAGTTTAAGAACTTCGTTCTTGACTCATTCTGTGACTCAAAAGGGATTGCCAGACAATACAGTGCTCCCAGAACTCCTCAACAAAACGGTGTTGCTGAAGGAGGAACAGGACACTTATTGAGGCTGCTCGGACCATGTTAGCTGATTCAAAGCTGCCTCTACATTCTGGGCAGAGGCAGTCAGCACTGCATGCTATGTGCAGAACAGGGTTCTTGTAGTTAAGCCCCATGGAAAAACCCCTTATGAGTATGGAACAAGAGGCCACCGTTCATTGGCTTTCTAAGGTCCTTTGGCTGCAGGTGTACCATACTTAACACAAAGGACAACTTGGCAAAGTTTGCTGAGAAGTCGGATGATGCTATCTTTATTGGATACTCTTCTAGCTCCAAAGCTTATAGAGTATACAATATCAAGAATCAACAATTTGAGGAGTCATCCAACATAGTTGTTAATGAGCACACTCCTTGTGTTAGGGGGAATGGACCTGAGTATATCTTTGATTTAGAATTGTTTCCAAACTATTCTAAACCATCTTGTGAGAATGTTTCAGCTGGAACAGGTGCTCAAAGTGATGCTGATGCTGATGCAGGTCAACTATATGAGCTTCCCAGACCTATTCCAAATTCTCCAAGAGCTGAAGGGCAACAAGCTTCAACTATTCACAGATCTGACAGTGTAACTATCTCCAGAAATAGTGAAGCTTCAACAAGTGAATCACTTGATCAACCTCAAAGTTCCTCAGGTGATCCACTACAACACCAGGTTGAGGGAAGTGGTATTCTGAAGGAACAGGCAACTGTTAATACTACTTCACAACCAACCATTGATGATGTTTCTCAATCATTCAATCAGTCCTCATTGAATGACTCTGAAACAGCAGTTGACAGAGTGATCCAGTTCCTGATCAGAATATGTCTAACCTAGACTTATCTCTGCAACTGGAAGTGATTCCTCGTCTTAGGATTCACAACACTCATCCAACTGAGAACATCATAGGGAATGTCTCTGAGGGTGTGAGAACAAGAGGACAAACTCATCATGGGAATGTCTGCTTGTACTTATGCTTCTTGTCTCAGATGGAACCAAAGAAGGTAGAAGATGCCTTAAAGGATAGTAGTTGGGTTGAATCGATGCAGGAGGAGCTGCTTCAATTCAGAAGACAAAAGGTCTGGAATCTATGCCCACTACCATCTGGTCAAGTACCCATAGGCACAAATGGGTATTCAGGAACAAGAAAGATGATAGAGGCTTGATTATCAAGAACAAGGCAAGACTAGTAGTTCAAGGGTACACCCAGGAGAAGGAATTGATTATACTGATGTCTTTGCACCTGTTGCAAGACTTGAGGCAGTTAGGATCTTCCTTGCTTATGCTGCATCCAAGAACTTCACAGTCTACCAACTTGATGTCAAGTGTCTTTTCTATATGGGATATAGATAGGGAAATCTATGTGTGTCAACCTCCAGGATTTGAAGACCCACAGCACCCCACTACGTGTGCAAGCTGGATAAAGCTCTATATGGGCTGCACCAAGCACCTAGGCTGTGGTATGAGACCTTGTCTCAGTTTCTCCTGAAGAATGGATACACTAGAGGTACCATTGACAAGACTCTTTTCATCAGAAAGAGTGGAGAAGACATTTTGCTTGTACAAGTCTATGTTGATGACATCATATTTGGTTCTTCAAACGACCAAATGTGCAAGGACTTTGAAAGCATAATGAAGCAGAAGTTTGAGATGAGTTCCATGGGAAAAATGGACTTTTCCTTGGATCCAGGTGAAACAGATGAAGGAAGGGTTCTTCATAAGTCAATCTAAGTATGTCTCAGACATCTTAGAAGATTTGAAATGAAGGACTGTAAACCAGCCAAGACACCCATACCCAGAAACCATAATCTTTGCCCTGACCTTGAGGGGGAGGATACTGATCAACATCAGTATAGAGCAATCATTGGTTCTCTGATGTATCTCACTGCAAGTAGACCAGATATCATGTTTGCCACATGCATTTGTGCAAGATATCAGGCTGCTCCAAAGGTGTCTCACCTAGCTGCTGCAAAGAGAATCCTCAGATACCTCAAAGGAGCACCTAACTAGGTCTCTGGTATCCAGGAAATAGTGATTTCAATCTCTATGGATACTCTGACAGTGACTATGGTGGCTGCAACATTGACAAGAAATCAACATCAGGAGGATGTCAATTTCTTGGTGGAAGGATTATCTCATGGCAATGCAAGAAACAATCCTGTGTCTCTACATCAACTGCTGAAGCTGAATACATTGCTGCTGCTAGCTGCTGTGCTCAACTGCTATGGATTCAAAATCAGATGTTAGACTATGGATTCAACTTCATGACTACTCCTATCCATATTGACAACAACAGTGCTATCTCCATTACTGAGAATCCGGTGAAGCACTCCAAGACAAAGCACATTGATATCAGGTATCATTTCATTAGAGACATTCATGAGAAACAGCTGATAAAGTTAATCAAAGTTGACTCAAATGAACAATATGCTGATTTGTTCACAAAGGCATTTGATGAACAAAGATTTAAGTATCTCATATCAGCAATTGGGATGATAAACATTGAATAACTACCTCTTTTGAAAACCTTTTTAATATGTAAAGTCTTGTGTCAATACAATTTAAGCCCAGTTACAAAAGATCTTTAATTTATTCCAAGTGTAAATTCCTTCCGAAGAGGAATTAACTCTCGGAAGATATTCTTGAATATCTCCGAAGCCAAATTCCTCAATGGAAATTTTCTTCTCGGAAGAGTTTTTGGTCTCGGAAGAAGCGATTGATTTTACATCAGATCTACTTCCGAAACTTATACAACTCTCCATTCGGAAAGACAACTTTACCTTCGAAGCAATGCCTTGCTTCGGAAGATAAGTGCCTTCAAAGGACAATTTTACCTTCGGAAGCAATATCATGCTTCGGAAGAGAAATTGCCTTCGGAAGAAAATTACCTTCGGAAATGTTTTACCCTCGGAAGTAAAGGTTTTTATATGTAAGATATCTTTTGGGCCCCACTCTGTAAAAAGTAAAGATTTTGTTGATAATGTCAGATTATTTAAAATTATCCTTGCCGCCACTATCATTTCTCCGCCGTAAACCACCATACCACCCACAGTAACCCCAAACAGTCACCCTATTACCACCACTACCACAATTCACCCCTTTTAAATAATCTTGACTCATAAATTTCATCTTCTTTTACCAGTTTACAGCCCTAACTGTTCCCTTCACTGTCAAACTCTCAATTCACCCAATTTCAAGCTTACATTCTCTTCAATGGCGCTAAACCCTCAGCACAACCAAGTCGCATTACTTGACTCGTCAAAGGATGCCGACTTCACCCAAATCATCACCTTTCTCACCAATCCACCTACCTCACTGCACTAACAGTTAATCCCACCATATACTCCAACCATATGTCAGAATTTTGGAGCAACGGTGAAACTGCAGTACTGAATGGGGTCAAGTCCTGAGAACCCGAGTTTGTGGCCAAGAGTTGGTCATCAATGAACAGCTCATCAGGGAGCATCTCGAGCTTCACGATGATGGGGCTCCTACTGAGTTCCCCAAGGAAGACTTGGAAGGTACCTATATCCTCATGGGATATAGAGGCGATGTCAGCAGGTCTACAGTATACAAGTTCAACTTCTCTTACCATTGGAAGTTCCTGCTGCACATTGTCCTACATTGCCTCTCCAACAAATCAGGGGGTTGGGATCAAATCCCATATGAACTAGGATGCCTAGTTCATGGGTTGGTGAGAGGCCTCAGATTCAACTACTCACGATTTGTGTTGAACAACCTAATCGCCAATCTGAGCAGGGATACATTCTTCATGTATCCCCGATTTCTTCAACACATAATCAACTGTGAGATGGAACCAAGCAAGCTTGTCTGCGCAGCTGCTCTTCCTGTTCCACACATGAGGCCTACCATCTTCAAGATACTGAAGAAGATGTCCACCAACTTCACTGGACGGTACACTCCATTACCTCCAGAGATGACTGAGCGCATAGCTCCTGGTGACATCCCTGTTATCCCCACAGGTGATGAACCCACACCACAACATCCACCACAATGCCAAAACCTTCTTTACCCATCAAGCTACAAATCAGAGACGCCCCAAACAACCCTTGTTCAATCTACTCTGATTGAACAAGCTCCTTCTGTTCACACCCAAAGGACTAGAGTGGAATCATGGGCTCCCACTCAGTCTAGGTCACACCATCCTTCACAATTGACCTCAATGTGGGTTTTGAGCCTCCTCAGTCTCAAACCCCTGAGCCCGAACCCCAGCCTTAAGCCCACAGGGTGAGTCTTTACACTCCCCTGTGCAGCCTTCTAGGGACAGCCCCACCATAGGCTCAATGCCTGTAGACATTGATCTAAGTCCCGGTCAGTAGGACTAACCACCCTCTCTTTCACTGACCTTTTACTCAGAACTGATGAAGAGATTACATCTCTCCATGGCCATGAAGTTGATCTACAACACCCACTGAAAGATCAACAGAGCCAAGAGGGATCCCTGTCTCTAGCCCCCATCAGAAGCCAGCTACTGAGGTGAGTCCCACTGATGTGGAGGGGACTCATGTAGGCTCAGCTGCCACTACTCAGAGTCTCTCATTGAGCTCTCAGGACAGTGGTAACATAATTAGGACTGAGTCTACGGCAACTTTGCCCATTGACATCTCTGAAAGAGATGACTCTGAGCAAAGGAAACCAGGTGCCAAGAAGCCACATCTGGTGGTGAGAGTGAGCATACTAGGTATGTTATCTCATCTCCCATGATTCTTCTCATGAAGATGAGGGAAGTATGCAACTAACACTTCAGTACTTGCTTTCTAAGGTCTCCAACCTGGAATCACAGGTGAGGATCTTAGAATCAAGGACTGCCACTCAGCAACTTGAGATTAACACCTCAAGGCTAAACTAGCTGAGAAACAGACGGAGAGGTCTGTTAGGCATGTACCAATTCAGGTCTCAATGACTTCTTCCTCTAGCTCATCTAGCTCTCAAGATGATGCTACCAAAAAGGGGAGAAAGTTCAGAGACAAACATCTGAGGAACCACAGACCCATTCATTTCTTCCCAAATCATTACACTACCTGAGTCATCTCAATCCTTTCTGGAGATTGACTCAAGGATGCTTCAAGATCTCTACAGACTTTTCACAAAGTTTGTATTGAGATCATCCCTATAACAGCCCAGCCCCGACACCACACTTGCATACTTTGGGGCTGAGGAGCTTCAAAGACTGACTGCACCTTCTACCACTGTGGAAGAAGTTGGTCAACCTAAGGTCTTCATGGAACCTGAGATTAGCTTCGAAGGGGAAATGGGGACTGATGGCCCAACAACTGAAACAGTTGGGACAGAATCTGCAGCAGTCTCATCTTCCGAAGCTCTAGCTGAAGCTTCCGAAGCTTACATGGAAGCCTCGGAAGAACAAGACAAGTCTTCCGAGGCCGAAATAGAAGCTGCGGAAGGTTTATTTCAGATGTCCGAGGAACTGACCATCACAGATGTCATTGCTGAAATAGCATCTGAGGTGAGCAGGGAGGACACTTCTGAAATTCCTCCAACCCAAGCACCAGCTGAACTTCTCTCTCAATCACAACCCTCCATCCAAGAACCACCACAGTCAAGCACTACTAAAGACAAAGGAAAGAGGAAATTGACTGCGGAAGAGCTTCAGGAGGAGGAGAGGATTGAGAAGGCCAAAAAGAAAGGTAGGTTTCCTACTGAAAAGCTGCTAGCTGCTAGTTCTAAGGCAGCTGCAGCCAATCAGGAAGAAATCAACCTAAAGAGAAGAAAAGCACTCATTGACCAGCTCATCAGTCTAGGAGCTGTCAATGAGGAGATACTCCTGCTACCACTAAAGGAGTTGGTGACTTTGGAGAGGTCAACCAGGCTACAACAAGAAAGGGAAGCCAGGTTGGCCTTGGAGAAGGAAGAAGAAGAGCAGAGGGAGGCAGCCCTGAAGCTGAGAGAGGATAGGATCAAATTCCTACTTTTAAGAGGCTTCAGTCTTCCTGAACTGTCTCCACATGACAATGACATGATCCTGCTGCTCCACAATAAAGAGCAGGATCAAATGGAGAAGGAAAGGAAGAAGGCTGCTAGGGA
The DNA here is from genome assembly GCA_024085815.1 of Flaveria linearis. Classification (NCBI taxonomy): domain Eukaryota; kingdom Viridiplantae; phylum Streptophyta; class Magnoliopsida; order Asterales; family Asteraceae; genus Flaveria; species Flaveria linearis. Next base: position 69,442,178 of record CM044007.1, on the reverse strand, counting down.
GAAGTTGAAGGTGAAGAGGAAGAGGGAAGAAGAGAAGGAGGTCACTGCCACCAAGAAGTCAACTGACAAAGCCTGGATGAAGGACTATCTCCGGGCTCATGGCTTCTCTGGTAGGCAGGTGGGACCTATGTTCGAAAGGACACTTCAGCGGATAGTCAGTGAAATTAAAGCTGACATCCGTTTGGGAAAAGGAAGGAGATGTATAGGAGGATGAAAGGAATGGTCTTCACCCCAGCCACTCAACCAGAACCAACCCCTTTTCCCATTAAAACAGAACCCACTGATGAAACCTTCACCCCTCAACCCACAACTCTACCCAAACCTACCACATCACCTCAACCACCCAAACTACCTATCCTAAAACCCAAGACTCAACCCAAAACCACTAAACCTAAGCCTACCCAATAACAACCAAGACCATCCCCTCAGCCTCCTTAACATCTCTCCTTTGAGGAGATTAAGGAGTTCAAGACAAGGCTCATCAACTGCACTACTTTGAGTAGCATCTCCTGTGAGGGAGAGCTTATCAACATCACCTATGTTGATAACTCTTCAAGCTCCCTCACCCTAGGCCAATTTCTTGAGTTGCCTAGAGACACATTGGGCCAGGCTGCAAGACTTCTTGGTCTCAACTCCGATATCCTCAATGCTGAGGAGAAGAGACTAAGAAGGAGACTGGTGACTCTACTGGATACCAGGAAAGAGGACATGATTTCTGGTCAATCTCCTGGACCTAGAAATGCAATAATCCAGTGGAGGTTTGATGAACCTTCTCACAACTTTGTTGTGGAAAGGGAGAATGGCGAAACCAACAGGCTCAATGCCACTTCTCTACTGCATCTCAACAGATTTGATCTTGGTGAGCTTGCAGAGAAGTCATTCTCCAATCCCTCCAACTCTGAGACTGCTGCACACATCAGAAACCATATCAGCGGTCTCCACTTGGCTGAACGAAGTAGAAGTGCCAAGATTGAAGAAGAGTTGAAGCTAAAAGAGAGGAAGAAAAGGAAAGACCAACCACCCAAGGCACAACCTTTCTACAGATGGTGGAAGGTCCTGAATTGGAACCAATAGTTCGATGGAAATATGACTATACTTCCCATCAACTAACTCTTTTCAGAGGGCCACAACAGAGGGTACACATAATCCAAGGTGACAGAGTAGAGGTTCTGTCCACCAAGGATCTGTACAAGATTCTTAGCACCACAACAGGAAAGAATGAAGACACTGACAAACACCTGCTTTCCTTGGTGCTGAGAGCTTTGAGAAGAGAGAGAAGTGAAGTTTTGGTAGCATCAGCCTAGGGGAGTTTGTTGGATCATGATGAGGCTGGTGCAACCAAAATCACTTCATAGTCATTTTTTTCGGTACTACATTCAAAGGCTTCCGAAGCTGAGAAGAGATCTTCCGAGAGTCTGAAGGACAGCTTCCGAAGACAAAGTCTGAAGAGCTTCCGAAGACAAAGTCTGATGAAAGAGCTTCCGAAGACAAAGTCTGAAAGAGCTTCCGAAGACAAAGTCTGAAAGAGCTTCCGAAGACAAAGTCTGATGAAAGAGCTGAAGACAAAGTCTGCTTCCAAAGACAAAGAAGACTCCAAGCCTCGGAGAAGCAGTCTTCCGAAGTATAAGTGGCTTCGGAAGAAGTTATTCTTCCGAAGAACTTTATCCTTCGGAAGACATTGCTATGTCCAGCAGATAAAAGTATGGTCCCTGACAGTCCGCTGCAGACCTCTGATACAGCATGGCATCTTCCTAAAGAGCCATGTTGTTGACCATACTTTATTCTACTGTTCACCTTTTTATGATAGTACATGTTACCAACTTTAGCTGGTGACAAAAGGTAAGTCAGGGACATGTCCTGACTACCAACTCTCAGGCAAAGTGTCTGAAAGACCTCACCTAGAGTCTTGTAGTATAGATGTAAGGTTAGAGGTGTCCAGCTGGTATCAAAGTATATCCGGCTGTAGGTAGTATTATATATCTTCTCCCTGTAACTCGTTAGATAAGCGATTTGAGTCCAAGTGTCTTGTAATCCTTTGAGTTGAGAAGCAATATATAAAAGTACTTTGAAAATTTACTTGCTGTATTAATTTTCTTTCTGCTTGTTACTTGATATATTGTGATCAACTCTTCATAAGACTGCTTGCTGAGTGTTGATTCACAGTGAGTTGAGAGAAAAACCACCCATAACCGATCCTGCAAAACCTATCAAATCTATTCGGGAAAACCTATCAAATCTATTTGGGAAAACCTATTAAATCTA